>CM040427.1:127895508-128204153 GCA_022702705.1 Papilionanthe hookeriana x Papilionanthe teres
GGAGCCCGCCGACGGCGAGATCGAGCCCACTGACAGCGAGCCTGAGCAGTTAGCCTATGTTCTAGAAGCCCGCCGACGGCGCCAACGAGCCCGCCGACGGCTCCAACGAGCCCGCCGACGGCAAGGTTGGTTCAAGCAAAATTCAATGAATCTAGACGCTTTTTTAAGATGTGCTTAAGCAACCTTTGAAAATATTTCTCCCTCTTTAAAAAGAGACATTAAAGAGAGACAAATTTAGGGCGAAAGTGTGTCCTTTTTAAGTGTCTTATTAGTGTCTCCAAAGTGTCATTAGTGTGTGTAAGTGTGTTCTAGAGAGTATAATAGTGAGTTTAGTTGAGTGTGTTGTACAAGAAGGAAGAGTCAGAGGAACTTCAAGGAATCTGCTTGGGGAGAAAATTTGAGATAAGTTGTGTTTATTATTTATAACTTTTATTTTATATATAAAATCCAAGTTTTTTGTTATTCTTTCTATGCATTCTGAGTAATCTTCTCTGTCTTTCTCCTTGTTCTGAGGTTTTGTGAAATGGAAAATTGAATTAGTTGTGCCTAAAATATTCAATAAAAATTGTGATAATCTTTTCCTTAATTCTTAATTTACTTTCAATCTGGCCAATTGATCTGTTAAAATACATTGATTTAACAACTAAAGTAAAGATTACATCCAAGATTTGGGGAGGTCAAAGTCGTTGAAAGGAGGGTGCAAATAAATAGGGAAATATTACTTATCGGGCGAATAATTGGAGATTTTAGAGTGATAGACTAAAATCCTCAATTCGATCCTATCATTTGGGTGCTGAAGTGTAGATGTTAGCCCTCAAGCGAGGGGAACGTGGGAGCTCCGAAGTGAGAGCCGGTATCCTCCCAGCCTAGCCGCATATTCAGTAACCAAGCATAGGATTAGCTAATGTTCTTTATACCTGGACCAAAGGGTAAAGAATTGGAATGTTCCTATTTAACACAATATAATTTTAACTAAATTAATTATCCATTCACTTAGTTCTCTTAACAAGGGGGAAGATACCTTTTCTATATTGCAACTTTTCGTTCAAGATTAGTGGTAGAATTTAGTATAATTGTTCTTAATTTATGTTTACTAGATACTTATTTCAACTGTTGTAATTAGTTTGTAATTTCTAAACTTCCCTGTGGGATCGATATCCAGGACTCCATTAGAGCCCTGTATTAGTTGAATGATACGTATACTTGCGTTGATAAGAGGTGACGTTGCTATTATTGAATATATATATTTTACATTTTTTAACACTTATAACGTTAAGCATCGCCATCGTGGGTCAAGTTTTTGGCACCGTTGCCGGGGAAGTAAAGTAATTATTAAAGTAATTAGTGCGATAATTATTAAGATAATTACTGGAGTAACGGACTATTTTAAATTACATAAGTTTTAATTTCGATTGTGTATGCGCAAATTTGGAACTAAAAATTTAATACCTTACGATTTGGAATTAGAACGCACTATAAAAAAAATTAGAAATCAGAAAAGAGAAATTATAAATTTAAATCAAATGGCGAATAATCCAGTAAATGAAAGTCAACCGAGACCTTTAAGAGATTATGCTAACCCTACATTAGATGAAATTCACTTAATTATCCAAAACCCTGATGTAGCGGCTAATTCTTTTGAGCTTAAACCTGCAATTATCCAAATGATACAGAATAACCGATTTAGTGGTTCACCAAACAAAGATCCTAATTTACATCTCGCTAGTTTTTTAGAACTTTGTGCTAGTTTTAAATATGATGGAGTATCTAATGATGTTGTTAGACTTAGGCTTTTTCCTTTTTCTTTAAGGGATAAGGCTAAGATGTGGCTAAATTCGTTAGCACCTGGATCTATTAGAACTTGGGGAGAATTATCACAAAAATTTCTATCTAAATATTTTCCTCCTTTCAAAACTTTTGAGCTTAGAAATGATATAACCTCTTTTAGCCAGTTTGATGGAGAATCAATATATAAAGCTTGGGAGAGATTTAAAGATCTTATTAAGAAATGCCCACATCATGCGTTACCAGATTGGTTAATTATACAAACTTTTTATAATGGATTAGTAGGATCTCTTAGATCTATTATTGATGCTGTCGCTGGTGGTTCATTAATGTCAAAACCATTTGATGAGGCTTATTCATTAATTAAAGAAATGGCTGCCAACAATTTTCAATGGCCTTTTAAAATGCTAAATTCTAAAAAAATAGCTAGTATCCATGATTCTGATGCAATATCTATGTTAGCTACACAGATTGCTGCTATATCTAAGAAATTAGATCATTATGGAATGAACTATTCTCCTACTATAATAGAAGAAAATTCATCTGGGCAACTTGTGGATGTTCAACCTTCTTATGAAACTTTAAATGCTATTAATAATAGACCCAATAATCCTTATGCAAATTATTACAACCTGGTTGGAAGAATCATCCTAATTTTAATTGAAGTAACAATACTACTAATCAACAATGGGCAAACAACTCAGTAAACCCATTAGGAAATTTATCTAATCAAGGAAAACCTAATTATAAACCTTCTTATTCACCTGGATGTAATAATAACTCTCAATTTACGGAAAAGAAGTTAACTATGGAAGAATTGATATTAAATATGGGTCAACATTTGCATAATCAAAGAAATCAGTTACAAATTCAAGGAAACCAATTACAAAATCAAGGAACTGCTATTAAAAATATTGAAACTCAACTTGGGCATATTGCTACTGCATTTAATAATAGAATTCCTAGAACTTTTTCTAGTAATGTGGAAATTAATCATAAAGACCAAGGAAAAGAACAAATAAAAGTGATATAGCTACGAAGTGGAAAAGAATTAGAAACAAGAGTACAAAAAGAAACAGAAATTGAAAAATAGAAAGTGGAAACTGAAAAAGAAAAGGATCACCAAGATCAAGATTTAGAATATCCACTAATACCAATGAAAATTACTATAGAAAAACCACCACCACTATTTCCTCAGTGATTAAAGCAACATAAAAAAGATAAACAAGTTTCTAAATTCATTGAAATTCTGAAGAAATTAACGGTAAATATTCCCTTTGTAGAAGCATTAGAACAAATGTCTAATTATGTGAAGTTTAGGAAAGGTATTTTAAACAAGAAAAGAAAGTTCATAGACAATGAAACTGTTGCACTTAGCGAAGAGTGTAGTGCAATTATTCTAAAAAAGCTTCCTGAGAAATTAAAAGACCCTGGTAGTTTAACTATACCTTGTGCTATTGGAGAAAATTTTTATGGAAAAGCTTTATGTGAGTTGGGAGTCAGCATTAATCTTATGCCTCTATCAATTTTTAAAAGTTAGGATTGGGAGAAGTCTCACCTACTTCTGTAACTCTTCAATTAACTGATCGTTCAGTGACTTACCTAAAGGAGTTATCAAAGATGTGTTAGTAAAAGTGGATAAATTTATCTTTCCTGTGGATTTTATTATTTTAGATATGGAGGAAGATAAAGAAATACCTATAATTTTAGGGAGACTGTTCTTAGCTACTGGAAGAGCCATGATTGATGTTCAAAAAGGAGAATTAACTATGAGAGTAAATGATCAAGAAGTAACTTTTAACATTGCAAAATCAATGAAATATCCTAATATTGAAAAAGATGATGAATGTTTTCGAATGGAAATTCTTGAGCATCTACGAAATGAACATTTTAAAGGATATTTTGAAGATAAACAAGAAATAGAAAATGCAAAATTATTTGAAAAGGCAGAAAATGAAGAATTAGATTATATACAAGAAAGATTTGAGATGTTGGATGTTACAGAAGATGCTGAAAAGCATATACTGTCGTCAATTATAAAACCTCCTGAACTTGAGTAAAAAATTTTACCTACTCATTTGAAGTATGTATTTTTAGGAAATTCTTTAACTTTACCGGTTATTATATCAACAGAATTAAACGAATTACAAGAGCAAAAACTTTTAGATACATTAAAGAAATATAAAAAAGCTTTTGGTTGGACCTTGGCAAATATTGAAGGAATTAGTCCTTCAATCTGTATGCACAGAATTATTTTGGATAATGAACATAAACCAAGAGTTGATCCTCAAAGGAGATTAAACCCGATGATGAAAGATGTAGTCAATAAAGAAATTTTAAAATGGTCAGACAATAGTATTATATATACTATTTCGGACAGTGCTTGGGTAAGCCCAATTCGTTGTGTTCCTAAGAAACGAGGAGTGACTGTTGAAGCTAATGAAAATAATGATTTAATACCTATCAGGCAAGTTACTGGATGGTGTATATGTATTGATTATAGAAAATTAAATGCAGCCACTAGAAAAGATCACTTCCCTTTACCATTCTTAGACCAAATGTTGGATAGACTTGTTGGGAACAAATACTTTTGTTTTTTAGATGGATATATTAGCTACCATCAAATTTCTATTGCTCCTGAGGATCAAGAAAAAACTACATTTACTAGTCCTTATGGAACTTATGCTTTTCGAAGAATGAATTTTGGATTATGTAATGCACCTACAACATTCTAGAGATGTATGATGTCTATATTTAGTAAATTAATTGATGATGGAATAGAAGTATTTATGGATGATTTCTCTGTATTTGGAACATCATTTGACACATGCTTATATCATCTTGAAAAAGTTTTGGAGTTATGCAAAAAAACTAATTTAGTTCTAAATTGGGAGAAATGTCAATTTATGGTTCCATGAGGAATTGCATTAGGGCATAAAATTTCGAAAAACGGCATGGAAGTAGACCCTACAAAAATTGGCGGAGGATCCCATTTTAGGAATAAATATATCCAAAGATTGGCAAAAAAATTTAATATTGTTCATAAAATATCTACTGCTTATCATCCACAAACCAGTGGATTAGCTGAAGTTTCTAATCGAGAAATTAAACGAATTTTAGAAAAAACTGTAAACCCTAGTAGATTAGATTTGTCCACCAGATTAGACACTGCATTATGGGCAAACAGAACTGCTTATAAAACTCCGATTGGAATGACTTCTTACAGACTTATTTATGGAAAGACTTGCCACTTACTAGTTGAATTGGAGGATAAAGCATACTGGTCGATTAAAGAATTTAATTATAATTTGAAAGATGCTGGTGAAAAGAGATTATTGCAGATGAATGAGTTAGAAGAATTAAGGAATGAATCCTATAATAATGATAGAATCTCTAAAGAGAAAATGAAGATATGGCATGATCGGAAGATTAACCAAAAGAATTTTGAACCAGGACAAGAAGTATTGTTGTATAATACAAGGCTAAAATTATTTCCTGGGAAATTGAAATCTCGATGGTTAGGACCTTTCACTATAACTCAAGTATTTACATACGGAACTGTTGAAATTGAAGATCCAAAGACTTGAAACAGATTCAAAGTAAATGGACACAGATTAAAACCATATTTTGAGGGTAAAAGACCAAATTTTAAAGAGGTTTTAATGCTCAGTCAACCTGATTAGCACCTTGAATAGGTCGGGCTGACGACGTTAAACCAAGCGCTGTATGGAAGGTAACCCATAGTTATCTTTATTTTTATGCGATGATTATTTGTTTGATTTATTGATAATTTGTGGTATGAACGAACTCTACTGCTCAAATTTACCCTTATGATCATCATGATAATTGAATCCATAGAAAAATTTGAAACACATTCGGACCAGAGCGAGACTGGACAATTTTTGCCTTGGCCGCCGATGGCGAGATCGAGCTCACCGACGGTGAGTTTTTCTCGCCAAGTATAGTTTATGTTATCAAAGAATCCCACTGACAGCGAGATCGACGCCGCCGACGGCAAGTTTGGCTAGTGAACGGTTTAGGGAGTTATTTTGACGGTTTCTGATGATTCTAAGTGTTTTAACTCTTTAAAAAACTCCTAGAACTCGAATTCTAAACTATCTACTTTCTAAAAATGAATTGAAACTCCACCAAAACTCATCCTTATGGCATCCAATCACCATGAAATCCCTTGATCTCAAGTGTTAAATAGAAGAAAATTTATCAGTTGCGAGGCTCAGCGATTATTCAATTAGGTTATGATGAAAAAGAGATTGATCAAGGAATGCGGACTTGTGAATCGAGGAGAAAAGAATTCGACAAAACTGATAGAAGAAATGATTGTGCGACGACGTTGCTAACTCTGCTGTAGTCAACCCTGTGGTAAAAGAATTCTATGCCAATTTACACGGAATCAAGCACAGAATCGTCTATGTGCGAGGTAGATGGGTAACTTTTACTCCTTCTAGAATTAATGAGTTATATTCTATTGAGAATACACATGTTTGCAACTACTCCAACTTTGTCCCTACAAGGAATAATATGAATGAAATCTATTGTTACTTGACTGATGAAGCGAAAGATTGGGAAATGAGAGAAAACGGGTATGCTAATTTCTCTGCATCACTTCTAAATCCCATTTCTAAACACTGGAACTTCTTCATTTCTTCAAAACTATTGCCTACTATGAGAGTCAGTAAAGTTTCTAAGGAATGTGTGATTCTGAACTATTGTATTCAAGCGGGATTACCTATTGATGTTGGTTCGATAATTGTGAAGTCTGCTTTAGGCCTGATTGTTCATGGATCAATTTATAGGCTTGGACATCCTTCTACAATTTTTGCACTCTGCAGTCAGAATCAAATTTCATATGAAGGCCGGGAGAAGGTACTTCTGCCTTGGAAATCTTTAGATCCAACTGATATGTTTCCTACACTGGATGATGATAACAATGGAGCCATTATTGTGGATCAAACATCTCATAATTCTTTTTCAATACAGCCTCAGACTGATAAAACTGATATGATCTTACGAAAAATCAAAGGATTGGAAAAAGAGTTACAAAACATGATGACTTCAATTAATAACATTTCTGACTTATTTAATCATATTGACTGGAGGATGAAAGAACACTTCGATCATTCTGGACATCTGTTGACCTCATTTTTGATGAGGTCTTCTCTTCCCTCTTTAGTGTTTAGGATCTAGCCTTAGGCTTTTCCTTTGACTATCTTAGAGGATTAGAATTGGGACCCATCCCTTAGAAATTTAAACCACTTCTTGTCTCCCTGCAAACCCCACAAGCTTGATTGTAGACCCCTAATCACCTAGAGGGTTGAGATTAAATGTGGAGGTTTAAAGGATAAGTTCCCTATAGGACTCTTTGGCCTTAGGATCACCCTCGATGGCTTGGTCTGTTGAGGGTTGACTTACACACTCACTACACTCATACTCTACACTCTCACACACACAATCCAAATCCTAAAACCACACCCATACCCAACTTGACTCCCTGACACATGTAGGTAATTCATATGGATGGGCCTTAACCCCTAAGCCCCTGGTTAAGAGGGTTAGGAACATCATAGTGAATGCCTCAAATGAGTCCTCTCATGGCTCATATAGGCTTAATATGACTTCATGGCTCAACCAAAGTGCTTCCATTTCACTCATATTTGATCAATCTTCATTTTTCCAAAATTTTAATTTTTGACCCCGAGGACCCTACACCTATCAAACCTGCCAAAAGCCCTTAAAATTGCCCAAATCCTCCAAAACTTCAAAATCACCCAAAATTCCCCAAAATTAACCTTGAACATTTCATTACCAATCAAATTGATCGTCCATAGCCAAAAATACCAAAAATTCCAAAAGTATCCCCCAATACCCTCCAAATTACCAAAATGCCCCTCTTGACCCAAAAATACAAAAATTCAGAAAATTCCCAACAAAATTCCAGAAAATCCCAAATATTCCCAATTTCATTTTGTCCAACTACACCATGGGCCAATTTTGTCAATTTACCCCACTTTTACCAAAACCCCCAATTTAGCTCATTCTTAACCCAAGTGAACAATGTCAAACCAAATCTACCCAATTGACCCCAATTTTGGTCCGTCCAATTCTAAACTTCAAATTAATATCTAAAATATCAATCTTTAGACCAAATCCAAGTCCAATTCGATTAACACTAATCCAATTTCACTTTTGACCTTAAAGCCAAATTGGACTCATGACCCAAACTTAGTCCAAACCAAACCAATTCAACTCCAATTGACCCCAAACCTTTTCTAAACCTTCCCTAACATCCCCACAAACAACAAACTAACATAATTTGCCCAAAATTCGACCCAAACCCCACTCAAATTCAACCCAAAACCAAAAAGCCCAATTTTGACCTAAACCCAAACCTAACCCAAATAAGCCCAAGTCCCAAACCCAAAACCCAACCAAAGTTAAAACCTCTTTGAAACACTCCCATAAACATTTTACAACATTAATTTTATATCAATTTCAACCCTAGCCCAACATTTCCGCCCAAATTACCCCACTCAACACCTACATTGGCCCATTTACCAAATGAACCCAAATTCAAACCAATTCAATTCCAAACTACCTCAAATTTGCTTCAAATCATTCAAGACACATCCTTAAACTAAAAATCAATATTTATTTGGCATGGTCCTTTGCAAATTTTTCATCTAAAGGCCCACTCCCTTAAACCTTCCTAAAAGCCCAAACTCTACCAAATTCATAAGCCCAAACCCATCCTAAAGCCCACATTACAATCACATCTCATCCTCACTTAATTGATATCATTCCCTAAGTGCTAAACCCATCATGAAAATCAAGCCAAAATGGTATTATGCCAAATCCCATCAAATAACCCCAAAATTTCAAAAAATTCCTAAAGCCCTTTTCCATGAAAGTCAATTCTCAAGCTCACAAGCCATATGCGAGCCAAAGACAAGCCATGTACAAGCCATATGAAGCCATGGATGCCTGACATGTGACCATACCCAAAGTAGCAAAAGGAGGGCCCCCTTTCTTAAACTTTCATTAAGCTTTTTAACCCCTTCCATGTTACACACTAAACCAAGATTAGCCACATCACTTTAGATTGTGGGACTTCATCACCCCTTTCTAGCTGATGCAAATGATCCTCCCTCACCCCCAAATCACTGGCTGGAGGCGAACCTAACCAAAACCATGGCTTGACTAAATCAAGCCAAAATGTCCTCTCCCCATGCCATTTTAATCCAAGCTCTTTACACATGGAATTGGCCAATCGTCGCACAAACCTCCAGCCCCGACTCACCCGAACCCGAGGGTGACCCATGCCCACGCCGCCCGCCCGGATCGCCGGAAAACACCATGGCCGAGACCTTGGGAGGAGCCAAATTTTGGAATTCCACCCGTCGAGCCGCCTCACTCCAAATGGCCGTTGCAGTCGTTCTTCTCCCTCACCATAAACTCGATCCCAACCCTTAAACCTCTTGGGAGGCCCTCGAGCCTCTTCTATTTAAACACCCCTCCTCTCGGCCAAGAGAGGTGCTGAACCAAACCTTACCGAAACCCTACCACTACACATGCAGAACTTGATCCCCACCGAACCCCCGCCATTTCCCTCTGCGAGCTCCACCCCCGTAGCCGAAATCCAAGCCCAAAACCAGGACACTTCACCAGCGTTGAGTCAATCCTCAAATCGATCGACTCTACACTCACCGCACCAAGAGGAGAAGTTTCCTAGCAAAAGCCCCCTCACTGTGCCAGCCATTGCTTCCGCCCTCCAAGCTATGGACGGCTGTGGTCACTTTGCACTGTGCAATTCACCAGCCAAGGACCTCATCTCGGAGCTGGCTGGGACCCAATCGAACGCGACACAACTCGCATCGAACCTTCACTTCTCCGAGCAAAGGTATGGACTCACTCTTCCTCCCGAGCTTCCGTAGATTCTCCATTTAGCTCGAGTCAATTTCAACGCATGTTTACCGTATGGGATGCGTTCGTCTCTTCAAGACGAATCCATGCAGCATAAGAACACAAAAATCCGTCGAGAATCGAGTGAGAAATTGTGGTTAGAAGGTCGACGATCACGGGTTCACACCCGCCGCATGATGACGGAGCCGTCGGATCGCGCGTGCATCGATGGGACAAATTTCGGATCGCTGGGCTCTGACCAGAAGATGTTACGTGAAAGGCGATTCCGGGACGGCCGACTCGTATGGCGGCGCCCAATCACGCGACACGCACCCCTTCGGAGCCGTCAAGGTTGACGCGGCGCCGCGTGGATAAGTAGGAAAATATGTTATTTTTCTATTTATTTAATTACCATAACTTCAAAATTCATAACTTTGTGTAGAAAAATCCTAAAACTAAAATAAAATACCCTCGTCAAAGGGAAATCGCAGAGAATAATCGTGGAAAACAAATCAAGTAATTTCATTAAGTATTTTATTTTTAATGATTTATTTACTCTCTCCGCATTGTTTTAATTCTCCATTTGCATGTGCAATTCATCATGGCATGAGACCATAGGGCTTTGGAAGCCTCTCAACTTCGGGAACATTCCCCGAATTTTCCAAGGTCGCGAGGCCATCCCTACGAGAAGTTATTGATTTTTCTCAATCGCATGTTACTATTTTGGGTATTTTAATTCCAATAATTAGCATGTTGAGAAATAAATTCTAGAAAATTTGGTGATGTTTCTTATGACCAGAGGAACCTGTGGAAAATAAGTCTCTGAAAGTTAATCTGTACTGAATAACCCTAATCAAGTTCAAATACCCAAAATTGAACTTTAATTAATTAGGGTTAACCACACATCAAATTAACTTAAAAATAATTCTCCACTATCCTCTAGGGATAAAGGAGAACACCACATAAAAATTTGAAACCACCGGACTTGATTAACCCCCACCAAAATGGGCTTGAATGTTTCCAAATAAAATCAGTAAAATTAAACTTAAAAATTCATAACTCACAAATACTTTTCAAAAATTCACAAAAATGGTTTCTAGAAGCTTCTCTGATATCAGAGGAATTTAGGAAAAATTAAAATTATAATTTTCTAAAAAAGTTGATTTTTATCATTATTTTAATATTTTTAATAATTAAAAAATAATAAAAATCATAAAAATATTAAAAATCCCCAAAATGTCACATTTTGAATTCTAATTACTTAGGAACAAACCAAATATTTTTTCTTTAAGTCCCTAGTGTGGTAAGATATTGAATTTTAAAGGCTTAATGTAATTTTTAATATTAAAAATGTATTTTCCATCCTTTTCACTAAATAATTCTAATAAACCAAAGAAAAATCAGAAAAATATTAAATTTGTTTCTCTGGACTCCTTGAGGCTAGAGACATTTAAGAAAAATATAAAATCCATTTTTCAACTTTAATTTTATTTTAAAATTAATTAATACTCTAAAACTCAAAATAATTCTAATAAATAAAATATAATTCAAAACATCGCCAAAATTGGTCCAAATGGTCCTTTAGTCATTAGGATCATCCCATAATTTTCTTAAGGATAGAAATATTTCCTTGGTCATGTTATTGAATTTTCCTTGAAAAACCCTATTTTCCATTAAAATTAATTACATAAATAAATTAAATACAGAAAAATCACATTTTCTCCTCTAATGTCTTAATTGACATGTAAGTGAGGTCACATAAAATTTCAAGTTCATTTGAGCTTAATTTAGTGAGTTATAGAATTATTAAGCTTCAAGGGCAAAATGGTAATTAAAAATTTCAACCTTTAATTAAAATTTTAGGATTAATCAAAAAGAGAGGGTAAAATATTTAATTTTAAACTGATTTTTGGATGATTGAAACTTAAATGATTAAGTAGAAACCTATTAACCATTTCAAATATAATTAAAATAAAACTTTAATTAATTAATTAATCGAATTTCGTAAGTTAATAATAAATTGGAATTATTAAAGTAGGGATATTATTTAAGAGGATATTTATTCTTTAATTTAAAAATGCCTAAATAAATCACTTCAATAATACTTAAGTCTTAATTAAAAAAAATTTTTCTAAAAAGAATAATCTCAATTAAATTAAAATTCAAATTAAATTAAAATTAAATTAAATTAAATTAAAAGAAAAAAATAACTAGATCAAAATAAGTTAAATTAAACTAAATTAAATTAAATTAAATTAAAATTAAACTAAATTAAAATTAAAATCAAATTAAAATTAAATTAAAATTAAAATTAAATCAAATTAAATTAAATTAAAATTAAATTGAAATTAAATTAAATTAAATCAAATTAAATTAAAATTAAATTAAATCAAAATTAAATTAAATTGAATTAAATTAAATTAAAATCATTTAATAACAAACCTAAATGAAATAATTAAGAATTAAATCAAAAAAATAACTCAACACTATTCCAAACTTAAACTAATTTTCTATAATTAAGTCAAAATTAAAATTAAATCATTAAGTTTAAATTATTAAAATACTTAATAAGTCGATTTGCTCTTTTAAAGCTCTTGTTATTATAACTCTTAAATGAGGTATCAAGCGAAGTATTATCTCACTTATAGGATATTCAAACGTCTGGCTTCACTAAGCAAAAGAACAAAACTTAACCTGGATGATTAATTCACTCGTATAATTAAATTCCTCGACTTAAAACAACTTGTGTAGGTATTGAAAAGATGTTTAAGTACCCGTCTTAAGTACTTCCTCAAGATGATAGGATGTTTATAAGAACAATTGAATTTGATTGTTCTTCGATGAAGAAAATCGTCCTTAAACCAAAACACAAGAATCTGTACGTCATAAATGAGACGACTAGCGATGATTTCAGACTTTGGCAGACAACCAAAATCTTTCCCTTAGCTTTACCTAGGTACTTGTTGAAATTTTTAAATGCCTTAACATGTGTTTTAAGTGCAGCTTGGGATGACGGGAAGACCCTCCAGGTACGCTTTATTTTACCGCAATTTACTTTATCATACCCCACGACTTTTCTCGTACGATAAACAACCGTTGTACGAGAACCAAAACCTTTAGGATAGTCCCCGAACCGAAACCAAAACTAAATTAAAAGTCATTACAAGATAAAAATTACCGCCACAAAATTTTAAAATATAAAACAACTCAAAATTTAATCCTAAACAACAACAAAACTACAATTGCAACTAAATTAAAACGTCTCGCTTTCGAATGATCGGGAATACTCGGATGTAACCCACGTGTTGCTAACGGGATTTCCCACGGCCTAAATGAAAGTGTGGAACTCATTCAGTCGAGTTTTACAAATTCATCTGGACTAAGTGAATTCGATGAAAATAACGGTGCCGGGATGATGGAACCGCGAGATCTTAATTCCGTTCGTTTAAACAACTTTAAGATTTGTTTTAATTAAAATTTTAAAAACACTTGGATTTTAAGATTTTCTCTAAACCAAAACACTTCTCTCATCTCCCGATTTATGACTTCTAAACTAAACTTCGCAACAACAAGGAGCCTTGAGCATTAAGGGACAAAGACGACCATCGTCAATGCGCAAAACTCGAATCTACTTCAAGAAAAAAACATTCTAGGAATTAAACAACAAAGCTATAGGATTTCGAGGTAGTTTGCTTAGTGTAACATAAATCCTCAACTCTTCGTTGGGGCATTTGCATAATCATGTCATGTAAATTAAGCCCTAACCGGTCTCAGACTCCGAGGCAGTCGTTCGGTACGACATAAACCCTCACATCTTCTGTGCCGACTGTATGATTATGTCATACGAATATAAGTCCTAATTAACTAAAATTGGCAAGATTGAAATATCGATAATATTAGGATCCTCCCTAAATTGAAGCCAAACAATAGATAGTTGGGAAGCTTCATGCAAGATTCTGATCCTCAAAATTTTCTCCTACTTCTCTTCCTTCGACTCCTAAAATAAACTCGTTCCTATTTCGAGTCATTCCCTTTTCGAATTTCCAAAATCCAATCCTTTGAAAACCTTAAACTTTGAAATTCTTGAGAGCAAAACCACCGATCATTATCGAGAGTTTTCTTAAGTGATTCCCGTCACTTAGATGTAATTAACTATAGGGGCTTGCCCCATAGGGAACTTTAAGAATTCAGTATTATAAACCCTGCTTAATTCCTTTATATTGCTGTGGAACTTGTCGGCTTATAAAATTGTTCGCGTACCAAACGGATGTCACAAATCTCCTAGTTTATTTAATCGAGCCCCATCATTAAGCAACATGTCTATTCTTCGGGATAAACATACACTAAGCCAGGGTGCTGCGTTCGCTATATAAACTATTTGGGATGAGATCAGTTTGATTTACATTCAAAACTTTTAAACTTAAAATTACTTTCAAAATCAAATATTATCTTTTAAACTATATATATTTAAATTAAATTTAAAATATGAAAATTTGCCGACAATTTCCGTTTGCCCCTTTTCAAAATTACAACACATAACCTAAAATATGCCGACACCTACCCGTAAGAGTTTGATGCCATCCAATACTCCAAGGGTTTCATTTCACCTGTTCCAAAACTTTCAAAGGGACCGGAAACCATCGATAACACGTTGCACAATTTCGAGCAAGTTGCTGCAATTCGTGGGGGGGGGGGGTAGTGATGCGTTACTATTCCGACAAGCTCGTGGTAGTCATTCGAACCGCTTTCGAGTGATATGCAAAATTACGCAACGCGAGTAAATACTTTCGGAAATGGAAAACTTTTTTGTTAAATGGTTTGCGGGAACTCAAATCCACACCACCGTTGGCGATCTTATGGTAGAAAGACAAAATTCGGACGAGAATCTAGTGGAATACATCCCGTGATGGAGAAGCCTCATCTTGAAGTGTGAACTATAATTGCTGAGCGCACACGAAATCGAGATTCTTCTAAACATCTATAGTCCAAGAGGTTTCTTACTCAAGGGACATATGATCAAAACTTTCGAGAAACTACTTAGTAAAGCCGCAAGCCTGCGAAGGAAGCCAAACAATCCTGAATTCTTGGAAAGCAGCACTAGCCAAAAGTCATCAAAGACATTGAAAGAGATTCAGGATGGTTGCAATAATTGGATGTGGTAAGTAGCCGTTGTAGATCTGAACTCACATACAGTTACAACTCGTGTCACAATATAACCACTTTCACAAGAGACACAAAGATCAATAGTACAACCACCAGCACATTCGACAATCATCTCAAGAAAAGACACTCGGGCAGTGGAAGGTCGGGTCGGTCTGGGCGAGCAAGTCGCTAAAAAAGTATATCCCTTCAAGGATGAGGCGTAGCAAAGATGTTTCGTAATTTAATGAAGAAGCTTGAGTTCAATCTGCCCAAGACAAAGAAACCAAATAACTTAATGAGAAGAATCATTCAAACTATCGCCCCATATCACACGTTCGGGCACACCATCGAGGGCCGTATCAATTTCAAGAAGTGGCCGGAGAAGCAATTTAATAATGGAACATAACGTATTTCGAAAGAGTACTACGTAACCCGAAAGTGGTTCCATCAATATGATTTCGCTTGATCCCATTGTTCCGAACGACTCCTACGCAAGCCTAATGTCGAGTGTAACCTAGTTCAAGTGAAGGCTTTAAAGGAAAAGAGGAACTGCATCCAAGTAAGCCTCAAGGTAGGCTAACGCGTAGTTCAAGACCATTCCTTTATTAAAGAAATAGTAGGGTTTATCGTTTCGACTACTACAATAAGTGTAAACGGACATTGCTGATCCCTAAATATTTATGCTTACGTTCTACACTTTATATTTCTCTCTCAATGATAATACTTTTCGCAAAAGGCTCTAAAAACTTGACATTATGAAGAAAATAGAAAATCAACTTTATTTATTTATAATATGAGATTCTACGCAAGTATACGTATCATTTATCAAAGAATATAAACACTTCGACAAGCCTTAAGACACGTTCCCCCACAAGAAATCTCTAAAAATTTAAAGAAAGCAAAATTTTTTTTTTACTTTTCAAAATGATTTTGCAAGTTATTAATTAACCACATTAAGCCTTACTTACATTGTGCCATTCAATTTAAATCCCAATTAGTTTGTAAATCTAACTAGACCTAATAAAGCTAATTAAACTTTACCCATGTAAGGTTTAATAAAAATTAAATCAAATCAAACTCTGTAGTTCAACCCAACTTGAATCTAAATCAAATCAAACTCTTAGGTTCAACCCAACTTAATCTAAATCAAGTCAAACTCCTAGGTTCAACCTAAGTTGAACCTAAATCAAATCAAACTCTGTGTGCAACCTAACTTGATCTTAAATCAAATCAAACCTTTAAAACCTAAACAAATTTTGAGTCCCATCTATATCGGACTCTAACCATTTCAAACCCTTCAATTTAATCCATTTTAAACCTAAATCAACTTTAGGTCCACCTAAATTGGAATTAAAATAATCTTTAAGCTTAGGTTCAATCACATTAAACCTAAACCAAACCTTTAACTTAAGATCAACCCAAAGTTGAAATTAAGTCAAAATCCTTAACTTAGATTCAACCCACATTTATTCTAAAGTGAAACATTTAACTTAAAGATCAACCCAAAGTTAAACTCAAGTAAAAAAAATCAACCTTAGGCTCAACCTACATTGAATTTAAACTCAACATTCAATCAAAATCAATCAAACCCAACCAAATCTTTAGGCCCAACTGACATCGTAGACCTAATAATCTAAGTCTAACCTATACTGGACTTAAACAAATTCCTTTAGGTCTAACCAACATTAGGACTTAAACATTAAGTCCAATTTACATCGAGACTTAGTCAAATTTAATAAAACCTTTAGATTCAAAATACATTGAATCTACATTCCTAAATCTAATTCATATAAGATTTAACTCAAAAATATTAAATTCAAATGACACTAAATCTAAATTCCCAAGTCTAATTTACATTGACTAATTTAAAACCTTAGGCTCAAAGACAATGAATCTAAATCCTAAAATCTAACTCATGTTAGATTTTATCTCTAGGTATAATTTATATTAGACTTAACTCAAACAACTTTACATTCAAAAGACATCATATCTAAAATCCTAAAATCTAACTCATCTTAAATATTTATCTCTAAGTCTAATTTATATTAGACTTAACACAACATCTTTAGATTCAAAAGACATCAATCTAAAATCCTAAAATCTAACTCATGTTAGATTTTATCTCATGTCTAATTCATATTAGACTTCACACAAACATCTTTAGATTCAAATTACATAGAATATAACCCTAAAGATTACTCGTACTTAATTATATTCCCTTAAGTTCAATGTAGATATCGAACTTAACCATTGAAATCGACAATAAATAATCCACCTTAAAAAGACATTAAAGACTTAAACATCAACCAAAAATGCAAGAATGTCTGAAAAGATATTTATATTCCAGTCATTTATGACTAATCAAATCACAAAAATTGAAACCATGAATAAAATAAAAATGAGCAAAAAAATTAACTCGGTTAATAAATCGTAAACAACCTAAAAAAATTTCAACCTCTAAAAACTCGACAAAAGACTTTAAAACTTCGAATACAATCTTAATGAACAATGATCACCGAATGTAACTTGAACTCCAAGAATTTCTTAATCTATGAAGATTTCGGACAAAGAAATCCTAGTTCTTCGATAAATATTCTTTCGGTCCTCGTACGATGGAGCCATGGACATCATGATTCCAAGCATATCTAAAAATTAACCAATCGACACTATTTCTTTCGTAAGAATAACTCCGACACTATTTTTCTGCAGTTGGAAGATAAGTTCCATTTTAGATTTAATTTGCATGTTATTAGGATGTGCTAACTCGTTTTGTAGGGTGACATTCGAAGACAAGACAACAAACAACTAAACACGAAACGACATTAAAACGATGACATCAAAAACAAAACAACGATAAAAAAACCAAATGACATCAACAAAACAAACGACATACAAAAAAATGACATTACGACATGACGCACAAACAAAATGACATTATGACATACGACACACAAACAAAACGATATTACAACACGACATACACAAAAAAACAAAATGACATTACGATACGACATACAACAATGACATTACAACGCGACATACACAATAAACAAAACGACATTAAGGATTCGACATAAACAAAAACATAAAAACAAAACTTTAGGGTAGTACGTGACACTTAGCACCTAGGATTGAACATTGATGTTTCTTTCCTTGATCATGATAATAAAAATTTTCTGTGAGAGAGAGTAATAACATTAATCGGGAGATATCTTAAAGTAATTCCTAAAGTCTAAGATGTAATTAACTAAGAGCTTTCTACCCATAAAGGATAATTAAGAACCGAGAATAGGTAGCATCATACCTAAAATCTCTCGATTATCGTCTTCTATGGTCGTCCTTATACGGAAATAATCGAATAAAGTATTCCGTAATCTTTTCTGGGCGACTACCACCGACATTTTCTTGTTCTACCGTTTTCTATTTTATCAAAGACTTATCTTTCTTCTTCAAATTTTCTTAATATTTATTGATCTTTAGATGATCCAAAGAATAAGATTATTTGAAGATTAGAGTGGATATGATAGATAAACAAAGAGTGACGACTCATCAACAATGACATTGACAGACACTCGACATCCACAACGACACAAGAGAATTGTTCGCAACAAGCCGGTGACTAGCCAAGAGTCCCGGAATGCCATCATGCTTCTCTTTATCTTTTTCCTTAAAATGAAAAGTAATTAAGTGGTGGATGAAAGTTGTGGAAGTATTGATTTTTAATGTTGGAAGAAGTTGTGTCGATTCAATCTCGTACTTCATTTACTTATGTATTCGGCCAATCATGATGTTAACATTTTTTGTGAGAACATGTAAGATACTAGTAGTATTGTCTCAATCAACAACAGTAGGAATCACATTGGATTGTTTGGATGAGAAAGTAATTCATATATTATTGTGCAAATAAAAAGGAAAATATACATTGATGGGTGTAGAATTAGAGACATTAGGGTGACAGATTAAGCCCCTAATTTGATTTATTTTTTTTAGTTGTAGATGCGAGGGTTAGCCCCAGGTGGAAGGAAAGAAGGGAACTCTGCATGAGAGCTAGTATCTTCCATACCTAACCGCTTTCAAAACTATTCAAGCTTTAAACTAGCTAATGTTCTTTATAGCATCTCTAGTAAGGGTAAAGAATAAAATTACTTCTATTCGGGCACAAAAATGTATTGATTACTTCCACAAAAATTCCACTAAAATTCTCCATAATTTTCCCTACGGGATCGATATTTCTGAAGCTTAATTCGAAAGTCTTATATTACTTGATAACGATACGTATACTTGCATAGAATCCCTAAATTAAATATCACTACTGTATTCTTATTTACAATAGAATCAAGTTTTAGTAATCGTTGTAAAGAAGAATATTATATCAAAAATATAAGTTTAATCGATTACCAAAAGAAAAAATTTATCAGTTTTCATCAATAAGAAAAGAGACTCAGATTAAGTTTTTAGCGCCGTTGCTCGGGAAATAAAAAAAAAGATCAAATTTTCTTTTAGATTTGAATATAAAATATAAAATTAAAAAGAATTTTTAGTAAAACAAAAGTTCTATTTTTAGAAAGTCTTATTTAAACCTTATCTCATATTTTCAGGTTTTATTTTATTATTATTATTTTTTTATTACCGTATTATATAGTTTATGTGAAGTTCAAAGTTCTCAAGGACTTGTACCTTACAATTTCGAATTAGAACAAACTATTAGAAAAATTTTAAAAATAAAAAATATAGAAAATTCAAAAATTTCAAGAAATGGCAAATCAAATTAATCAAAATGTTGGAATTCATCATGAATTAAGATCTTTAAGAGATTATGCAAACTCTACGTTGCATGAACTTCGGTAGTAATCAAGATCCTATTGTAGCCGCTAATTCATTTTAATTTAAACCTACTATTTATCCAAATGATATCTAATATTCACTTGGGATCACCAACCGAAGATCCAAATTTACGTCTTGCCAATTTTGCAAAACTCGTGCTATATTTAAATATGATGGTGTTTTGGATGATGTTATTAGGCTTAGGATTTTTCCATTCTCACTTAGGGATAAGGCTAAGATATGGTTGAATTCTTTATCACCTGAATCTATCAGAACTTGGGGTGATTTAGCACATAATATCGTTGCTAAATATTTTCCACCATAAAAAACTACTAAGCTTAGAAATGATATTACATCTTTTTTTCTGCATTGAAGGGGAATCTATTTATGAATCTTGGGGAATGATTTAAAGAAATCCTATGAAAGTGTCCACACCATGTTGTGCTAGATTGGTTAATTATTCAAACTTTTTATAATGAATTAGTTTGGATCTCTCGCATTTATTATCTATGTCGTTGTTTGGTGGTTCATCGATGTCAAAACCAATTCCCGAAGCTTATTATTTAATTGAAGAAATGTCTACTAATAATTTTTAATGGCCTTTTTTAAAGGTACATCATAAAAAGGTTTTCAATATTCATGAATCCGATGCTTTTTTCCAGGTTAGCAAATCAAGTTACTATTTCAAGGATGATATACCAATTTGGAATGAATTTTTCTCAACCAAATCTACCGGATCAAGAGAACTAATTAGGACAAATGGTGATTCCCAAACATCAATTGAGACTTTAAATGCTATTAATAACAAGTTAAATAACCATATTTAAATTACTATGATCCGGCCGGGAAAACCATCTTAATTTTAACTAGAATAATAATTTAGGTGGTACTAATCAAGCACTTGGGGAAGCAACCAAGTAAACCCATCGGGAAATTGGAACAAACAAGGAATAGTATCTATATACTTACCTATCCTCCGTAATAATAATCCATAATTTAAAGATAAGAAGTTGTTTATAGAAGAAGTAGTGTTGCAAATGAGAAATCGCTACAAAGTCAAGGAGCTGCGATGAAATATCGAGAATTAGTCGGGACAAATCGCAAATTCATTAAGTAATAAAACCTAAGGAACACTTCCTAGAAATACATAAGTTAATCCAAAAGACCATATTAAAAAACAAAGAAAGGCTGTTCAACTTAGAAGTGGAAGAGAGTTGAAAGCAGTTCAAAAAGAGATTGAAGTAGAGAAAGAAGAAATTGGAAAATCTAAAGAGGATGCTCCAAGATTTTGAGAGACCCATTTCTCCAGATAAGACTGATTTAGAAAATCCGCTACCACCTCCATTTCCTCAAAGACTTCATCAACAAAAGTTGGATAATAAATTTTCAAAATTTCTGGAAATCTTTAAGAAGCATATATTTAACATTCCTTTTGTCAAGCTTTAGAACAAATGTCAAGTTATGTGAAGTTTATGAAGGATATTCTTAATAGAAAAGAAACATTAAAGATAATTTGCATCGTCGCACTTAACAAGAGCCGCAGCTATAATTCAGAAAGAACTTGAAATGCCTAAAGATCCTAAGCCTTCACAATTTCACGTGTGATAAGAGACAGATTTTCTTGAAAAACTTTATGTGATTTTCGGTGCAAGTATTAACCTCGTGCGATTATCTAAATTTAAAATGGATGCAAAGAGATATCTTTGTATGCAATTTAGAAAAACTTATGAAGAGAATTCAAACAATGAAAGAAATGGAACACGAGCAACAAGCATTTAATTAACATCTTATCGATTTTATCAAGAAAATTCAAATTTTGTTCAAGAAAGTTTCAAGTTCTGAAAGCAAAAGAAAAGAAAAATCTTTATCCATCAATCGGAAAACCTCCTAAACTTGAATCAAGCTTACTTCCTACAGCTTAAAATGCCCTTTTATAAGTGATTTCTAAACTTTTCCAGCTTATAATTTCCTCGAATTTAACTTCAGAAGAAGAAGAGTGTTTGCTAAAAAATTTAAAGAGATATAAGAAAGCCTTTGATTCGACAATCGCTGATATTAAAAAATCAGTCATTCAAATTATCTGCATGGAATATTAATGAAAGAGAACAAACACATGGCAGATGACACGCCTAAAATATATATGTTTTTTGTTATATCATTTTACTCATTTTTGATGATATTACACTTTAAAATGAACGTATTTCGTATTTTTATCAGTTTTAGATACAAGAAATGGTGATTGGAGCAAAAGAAAGCAAAACGGCACGTGAGCAAAACGAGCAAGAAACGAAATTCCGCTTCGACACCTTCGATGTTTCGACGTTTAATCTCTTTTACACTTCGCATATTTTTGCATGAGATTACACTTTAAAGAAAGGTAGTTTTTATACTTATTTTGTAGGGCTATCTGTTACGAACACAACGCAACTGAAATGGGGCGAAACGAGCTAAAACGGAGCCAAACGGAGCTAAAATCCCATGGAAATTACAAGAAAGAGCTACTGCCGACGGTGAGATCGATCTCGCCGACGGCGAGATTTTTCCGAGACCACCGAAATACGGGGCCGAAAAAACCCAATCGACAAATGCCTCGAATCTGCTGACACAAGGTCTTGATGACCATGAATCGACATTCGTATGCTGGCCAATATTCGACGTATTCGACGGTTTTTCAAGGGGTGCTTAAGGAAACTCTTCAAAATCTGTCCATACTCTTTAAAATTCGCGAATATATGTTAAAATGGGTGAGAAACACAAGAGGAGGAGAGAAAACTTAGAGGAATGTTTAAAGATTTAGATTAAGAGTAGAAATGTAGATTTCTACCTTTCGAGAAATCAAGAGGAGATTTTGAGAATTTGTAAGGGATTTCGCTAGTATTGCATGATCACGGGAGACTTTAAGGGAGAGATCTTCGTCTTCCTTTCAAAGGGAAAAAGCTAAGTATTGTTCTTCATTATCTTATGATTTCGTAAACATTTGCGTAAAGGATTTGTTTTGCTAAATGAAGTTTCCTTTGTGTTTTCTTCATGCTTCGTCACGTATCTCTCTTACTCTTTCTTCTTCAAAATAACAGCATAAGAAGATTATGCCATTGTTTTCCCATTACTTTTCTTTTGCAATGAGTAGAAATCATGTTTAGGATTTTGTGATGCATGAGAAGTAAATTTAATTATAAATGTGATGGTTTTTACTTCGCACTTAATTTACATCGCAATTAAGGCTTGTTGTAATGTTAAAATTGTTGTTAAAATAAACGATCCGAGAGGATTATGCTTTCTACAACTATGCACGAACCACATTCAAATTCCATCGATGGTGAAGTTCATGGGGATTGAATGCAACAACAGAAATATAATTATCGGGGCGTAGAATTGGAGATTTTAGAGGATGACTAAAACCCTCAATTCGGTCCTATCGTTTGGGTGCTAAAGTGTGTGATTGCTAGGCCCTCGCGCGAAGGGGGAACACAGAGCTCCGGCTCGAGAGCCGTATCCTCCCGGGGCCTACCGCGTTGCATTCGCAACCGTTACTGGATTACCAACACTTTATGCCTGGACCAAAGGGTAAAAAATACATCGCTCCTATTCTATACATATAATATTAAATGCATCTCATTCCTATACATTAATCTATTTCATTACATAAGAATAGTAGTTTTTAATACTTCAAAAATTCTCCAAACCAACTCATCCAAAAAGGGTTATCTTTAGAATTAATATTCGTATTTAGATATAGTTTCTATCTTTACGTTTAACACTTGCATTTAGGAATAGTTGCTAGATAAACACAATCTTAATCAACATTCCAAACTAAAGACTATTAGTAGTGTATCAGAACTTGATTAAAGACTTCTTACTTCACTCTCGGGATCGTATACCGGGGTTTTTTAAAGAAAAATCCTATATTACTCAAACGATACGTATACTTGCGTAGTACCCCTAGTGTGTAAAATATTTTCTAATTTTTATATCATTTAAGATTTTGCACGCTAGCCGCTATTTATAAATCAAAGTCAAGTTTTCGTCATCTTTGGAAGTTAATTTACCGCGTAACTGCGGTCGGGTCAAGTTTTCAGCCAAGTGTTCTGGGATGCTTCGGTAAGAACTTTAGGAGAAATTTTGCTTGAAATAATTAGGCTTAGACTTAGAAAACCGTAATGTCGTAAAAACGATTTTTGTGTGAAAAGTATTTTTATATGAAAAAGTGTTGTGAAAAATCAAGCCAGGTGGAAAAGGTGTTCGTGAAAATGTTTTGTTGTGTCAATATATTTCATTTATTATTTGTTTAATTGTTAATGTATTGTTTGTTATGTTATGTATGCGAAACAAAGGATCTCATGGTACTCGTGCCTTATGATCCCGAGTTCGAAAAAATTAAAAAAATAAAAAAACAAAGGACTCGAAAAACTAGAAATGGAAATTCGAAAACTTTCAAGATAATAATTGAAAATCATCATAAATCATCAAGGATTACATAAATCCTACGACAGATGAAATTCACTCAAGTATACAAAACCCCGTCGTAGAAGCCGAATCGTTTGAAATAAATCCCGAGATTATCCAACCGGTGTAGGACAATCGCCTTGGGGGAACTTTTCGCAGATCCCTATTTACACTTATCAAATTTTCTAGAACTTTCGTGCTACATTTCGCTATAACGGTATGTCGACTATTGCCGTTAGACTAAGGCTTTTTTCCCTTTCTCACTAAGGTATAAGGCTAAAATGTGGTTATACTCATTAACAATCTCCGGTTCTACGAAAAATCGGGAGGAGTTAACTCAGAAATTTTTAGCTAAGTATTTTCCACCTTCAAGGACTACTAAACTTAGAAATGATATTATCTCATTTTGTCAATATGAAGGGGAATCAATATACGAAGCCCGGGAAAGATTTAAGGAACTCCTAAGAAAGAGTCCACACCATCCTCTGCCCGATCAGTTAATCATTCAAACTTTACGACAATGGGTTAGTAGGATCCCTTAGGTTTATAATCGATGTTGCCGGTGGATCATTAATGTCAAAATCATTTGATGAAGCGTATGCATTAATTGAAAAATGGCTACAAACGAATTTCAATGGCCCTCTGCAAGGGTAAATCATAAAAATGTAGCTAGTGTTCATGATACAGACACAAGCATAAATTTCGCATCTCGCATTGCCGCAATATCAAGGAAGTTGGACCAATTGAATGAACCGACCTCAATTTACTCCCCGTAAATGAGAAAATTTCGTTAGGGCCTATGATTGATTCTAACTTATCATATGAGACTTTAAGTACCAGCTACATTTAGGGCCTATGACATTTTCAGTGGCCTATGATCGATTCTAACTTATCACTCTTCTCGTTAGAATCAATCATAGGTAACTTATCCAAAAGCTGAGTTATAAGATGTGCATGTTAAAGTGGATAAATTTATCTTTCCCTTGGACTTTATTGTATTAGATATGGAGGAAGATAAAGAAATTCCAATTATTTTAAGGAGACCTTTCCTTGTTACCGGACAAGCTATGATAGATGTGCAAAAAGAAGAGTTGACTATAAATATTAATGATCAAAATGAAGTCACTTTTAATGTATTAAAGACTATGAAGTATCCATCTGAGAGAAAAGATGATGATTGTTTTTGGATGGATGAAATTGATTATCTAAGTAAAGACCATTTCCAAGAAAGTTTCGAGAGTAAGTTAAAAGATGAGATTAAAATAGATTTTCATGATGATTCGAAAACATTACTTAAAAAAGACCGTATGTATGTTCAGGAGAGGTGTGAAATGATGGACGCTTACCAAAAATAATAAACTTTTAATTCCATCCGTTGAATAATCTCATGAACTTAAGATGGATCTACCCCATACAAATTTAAAGCCTATTCATTAGTGGAATTCATCTACACCACCGCCTTTATATCTTAGGTACGACTCAATCACAAGAAAAACTTCAATTAAATGATGAACAAGATAAAATTATCGAACTAGGACTTGGAAGAGAATTTGAGGATAAATTTCAAAAGAAATTTGAGTTGAGAAAAGAGGATAAGGATATTAGAAGACCATTGGAAGAAATTCCTAAAGGAATTAAAACCTATTTCCTCAACTAAGATAAACATTCTCAATCATTTAATAATTATAAAGGGGAAGAATTGGAAGATAATTTTGCACGTAAGAGTGACATAGAAGAATTTGATCCAAGAATCCGAATTATCTAGAGAGAATCTAATCCAAAATTTGGAAGAGATTGAAGTATTTTATAAAGATCCATTTCTAATAAATTTCAACGATGATATTAATATGCAAACATTGAAAAAATCAATAAGAATATTGGATCTAGAAAGAAATATGAGGAATTATGATATAAATTCATCTAAAAAAGAAGAGCTTCGAATGAAAAATTAAAATTAAGATTTTATTAGAATCCCGTATCCGGAAATGACGTGCGATTAATCGAGGATTACTTAATTGGAAATTCGATCCAGGTGGAATCATTTGTCGTGCCCGCGACGTAAAAACTAAGCGCTTTATGGAGAGGCAACCCATAGTTATCAAATTCTGTGCTTTGATTTAGTGTTCTCGCAGTCATGATTGTTAGTGTTGTATGGTGTTCGGATTAGTGGATTAACTTCGATCTTTATGCATCATTATGGTTCGATAAGCTCGATCGTTGATCGGGTAAACATGTTTGGATTGTTAGTAGTTTGATTTGATCTTTCAGTGCCGTGGAGGAGTTATTCCTAAACTTCTTATTGGCGACTCGTACTCGATCTCTCGTAAGAGCTTGGATCGACGAGTCCACCGCGACTGGGTCTCACCTAGAATCGAGTTTTACAAGAGAAATCAGCGAATTTCGAACACGATCGTTTCATCTTAATTTGTTACTTCCTTTCTACAACTTTATTTTCATTAGGTAGGAGTCGCGAACCTATTTGATGAATAACATTAAGATGATCTTACACTACAATATGTAACTATTGTAGGTGCTTAATTATAAGGATTAAAGTGATTCCCGAGAATGGTGCTCAGAGCTCAATATATCAAAGGTAATCTTATCATTGGGATTATAATCTATAAAATCATTTTAAAGTACCTAATTTACTAATGTAGTGATTCCGTTAGAAATTGAAAGTAACGTAGTGAGATTGGTCGAGTTAAAGGATGAATTAACCACATTTATCATATGTGTGTTTATGTTCGTGTTACAACTTTATTTAGGTATCAAGAACATTTTTATATTCCCTTGTCGATACCGCTACGCTAGTTAGACTTTGGTTTAGTTAATTTCATTCTCGTGCATGATTAGTTTAGATTTACTTTCCGCCGCATATTGTTCGTCATTCTAATGAATACTTGTAAATGGTTTTGATGTATTACTCCGTCATGTAATTTCTAACCGTTTTTCTTCCTCCTTTTATTTTCTATACCGAATGTTATATATGTTAAAAATTAAGTTTGGGGGTAGGAAGAAAAATAAAATTTTAATGCGAAAATACTTCCTTTTAGTGTAATTTTATTATAAGCATGTTTGAAGCTGCCTTTACTTTCTCCTCCGGCCATTTTATCCCGATTATGTATGATATGAATTCGATGTGATGTTGCAAGAGTAAGTAGATTCAACCTTTACTTTTTCTTCCCCGCTACATTTTATGGAATTAAATTGTAAAATATTTTTGAAATTTAAGTTCGGGGGGAAGAAAAATATTAACTCTTATTTGTTCTCAATTTGTTATATTTTCAAAAATTACTAAGATAATTTCTCCCGGCAATTGAACCTCGCTCGAGATAACTAAAACTTTTTATTTTAGATGAATATTATGGAAGGATTGATGAAAGTTTTTAGTAATAATGGTTAATTTTATAAGGGTGAGATATTTTGTATGAAAGAATTTGATTATAGTTAACTATTTAAAGTAAAGAAAACTCGTATTTTTGAAATGATAAGAGACTTAAAGTATTGTGTGTTAAGAAGAGATTTTGTGACTTTATGATGAATAATAAGGCTCATACCTAATTATAAAGTAAGGATGTGTTTCAAGTTTAAACTTTGGAAAGAGGAAAGTGAAGTTCAAAATCATTACAAAGCCTCCCGTATATAGTAATCCTCATTAAAAAAAAGAGAAAAAAAAGAAGATAAAAAGAAAAAAAAAGAAAAAGAAAAAGTAAAGAAAAATATTTATGAGGAGAAGCTTCGAGAGATGCATAATCAAAAATTGGCTCACCCGAGTCACCCTAAAGGGAGAACTCGATTTTATTTCGAATTTATATTTAAAGTATCTACTACATTCTAATGAAATTTGCATGAACTTCTTTTTTCACATAATCTTTCAAGGCACTCTTAATGCGACAAATTATGGTTTATCTCTAAATAAATAAGACTAGAACTGACTTGATTGCCAAATATTCTTATACCCGTAGCGTTAACCCGAGTTAACACCCTTGCTAAAAATCTAACCAATATATTCCTCGAATGAAAAAATTTTAGTGTATTACAGGTGAAAGCATAATGTCTCTGAGTTATATTTTTATGTAGTAAAAGTGTTACTTCGAGGATAAGTAATGCTTAAGTCTGGGGGATTTTGACATCACTAAATATATATACTTTTTGTTATATCATTTTACCATTTTTGGTGATATTACACTTTAAAAATAAGTTATTTTTTATGTTTATTGGCTTTAGGTATAAGAAAAGGTGATTGGAGCAAAGGAAGGTAACGGTGGGCAATTTGGAGTAAAACGAGCAAGAAATGAAATTCGCCCCGACACCTTTCTGGATAAGCGTCTTTGATGCTAATCTCTTTTACACTTTTGTATATTTTAAATGAGATTACACTTTAAAGAAAGGTAATTTTTATGTTTATTTATAGTATTATCTCATAAATGCAACGTAACCGAAGAAGGAAATGTAGCCAAAACGGAGCCAAACGAGCGAAAACCGTGGAGCCGCGTAGCAAATTGCCGCCGACGGTGAGATTTGATCTTGTCACGGCGAGATTTTCTCTGAATTCAAGAAATATGAGCCGAGGCGCCGGCATTGCCCAACCCGCCGACAATGGCCCGGATGACCATGAACCGACATTTCCGCTGTTTGGGCCAATATTCGACGTATTCGGACGCTTAAAAGCGTGCTTAAGGAAACTCTTCAAAATTCGTCCATACTCTTTAAAATGGCGAATATATGTTAGAAATGGGTGAGAAACAATAGAGGAAAGGAGAGAAAAAACTTAGAGGAATATTTAGGATACTCGATTAAGAGTGTAAATGTCGATTTCTACCCTTTTCGAGAAACGGAGAGAGATTTCGAGAGAATGTAAGTGATTTCGCTAGCACGCATGGATCACGGAGATGGGAGAGATCTTCATCTTTCTTTCAAAGGGAAAAAAGTAAAGCATTATTCTTCATTATCTTATGATTTTGTAAACATTTTGCGTAAGGATTTGCTTTCGTTAAATGAAGTTTCCTTTCGTGTTTTCTTCATGCTTTGTGACGTATCTCTTACTTTTTCTTCTTCTTCAAAATAGTGGCATAAGAAGATTATGCCATTATTTTCCCCTTTACTTTTCTTTTGCAATGAGTAGAAATCATGTTTAGGATTTTGTGATGCATTGGTGAAGTAAATTTAATTATAAATGTGACGGTTTTTACTGCACTTAATTTACATCGCAATTAAGGCCCGTTGTAATGTTAAAATTTATTGTTAAAACAAACGATCCGAGAGGATTATGCTTTCTACAACTACATTTAACCACATTCAAATTCCATGGATGATGAAGTTCATGACTGAATGTAAATAAATACGGAAATATAATTATCGGGCGTAGAATCGAGATTTTAGCCGCCGTACCAAAATCCTCACTCCGTCCTATCGTCGCGCCGAAGTGTAGATTGTTACCCCTCGCTATGTGGAATGTGGGAGCTCCGAAGTGAGAGAGCCGGTATCCTCCCACCACTCGCAGATTCAGTAACCAAGCATAGGATTAGTCAATATTCTTTATGCCTCGAATTAAAGAGTAAAGAATGATTGCTCCTATTTGGCACATACAATATTAAATGCATCTCATTCCTATACATTATCTATTTTATTACATAAGAATAGTAGTTTTTAATATATCAAAATTTTCTAAACCAACTCATCCAAAAAGGGTTATCTTTAGAATTATTATTTCCGTATTTAGATATGCTTACTATCTTTATGTTTAACACTTCGTATTTAGAATAAGCTACAGATAAACACAATCTTAATCAACATTCCAAACTAAAGACTATTAGTAGTAGACTAGAATTTGATTAAAGACTTCTTACTTCACTTCCTCGTGGGATCGATACCGGTGTTTTCTTTAAAGAAAAACTCTATATTACTTCGAAACGATACGTATACTCGCGTAGTACCCCTACGCGTGTAAAATATTTTCTAATTTTTATATCATTTAAGATTTTGCACGCTAGCCGCTATTTATAAATCAGGTCAAGTTTTGGCCATCTTTTTGAAGTTAATTTCATCGCGTAATCAGGCTCAGTTTCAGATCTTTCAAAGGAGATTAAATCCAATTATGAAAGATGTTGTTAAGAAAGAAATTTTAAAGTGGTTAGATGCTATAATTTTTTATCCTATTTAGATAGTGTATGAGTTAGTCATATTCATCGTGTTCCTAAGAAAGGAGGAGTTATTATAATTATTAGTGAAAAGAATGAATTAATACTAACAAGACAAGTTATAGGATGACAAATATGCATTGATTATAGAAAATTAAATCTTGCCACTAGGAAATATCATTTCCATTACCCTTTTGGGATCAAATGTTGGATAGACTAGCTAGGCATAAATATTTTTACTTTCCCCGCATAGATATAAAGTGGTTATCACCAAATATAAATTGCTCATGAGAATCAAGAAAAATAACTTTTACCAAATATCCTAATGGTACTTTTGCTTTTACAAGAATGCCTTTTAGTTTATATAATGCCCCGCTACATTTCAAATATATTTAATGACTATTTTCCGTGATTTAATAGAAAAAGGAATTGAAGTTTTTATGATGATATGTCCCATGTTTAGAACTTTTACTCAGATTTCATGAAGAAGATACGACAAAACTTGGATTACATATATAAAAGCAAAGTTATACAAACTAAAATAAGTAAATACAAGTTATCTCAAATTCCTCCCCATGCAAACTCCTTGAAGTTCCTCTGAATCTCTTCCTTTCTTTACAACACACAGGATTCTTCTTCGAAGCGGCAAGGAGGAAGAAATCTCTCACTTTCCTTCTACTCTTACAATTTCTCGAAGAACCCCTCACAATTAACACTAATTAAACTAACTCTCTAATACTCTAATGGCAGAACAAACACTAACTAACACATGTGAACACAGTGGACACCCACTTTTGACTCACACACACACTCGCTGACACCCTCTGGACGCACTACGGACACCCTCTGGACACACCATTGTTGACCTCATTTTTTGTGAGGTCTTTTCTTTCCTCTTAGTGTTTAGGATCTAGCCATATGACTTCTACTCGACTATCCTAGAAGACTAGAGATGGAACCCACCATTTAGAAATTCAAACCAAATCTTGATTCTCTTTGGAATCCTACATAGATGGTCATCAACCTCCAAATGACGTGGAAGGTTGGGACCAATGTGTGGGAAGACAAAGATGAATTCCCATAGGACGGTCAAGCTTTAGGACTGCCCTGGGTGGCCTGGTCTTGGTGAGGTCTAGCTTGCACACACTGCCACTCCTACACCCATCCTAAACCCTGAACCATCCCTACCCAATCTTGACTCCTAGTTCATTGGAGCACTTATGTGGATAAGTCCAAACCCCTAGCTCCTTGGCTAAGAGGGTTAGGAACAACATATGAGATGTTCAAAATGAAAACTTTCTTGGTCCATGACTCACTCTAAGCTTTTCCACCCTCCGAACCATAATCAAATTCCATTTTTGCCAAAATTTTTGGTTTTGACATTGGGTCCTCAAACCTACCCAAAATTACCCAAATTGCCCCTACAACTACCAAAACTCTCCAAAATTTCCCAAAAATTACCCAAAATTTCTAAAATTCCTAAAAATTAGTTTAAAACAATTTCCACCTCTTAAATCCACCAAAATACCCCAATACCCTCCAAATACCCCCTTTATACCATTAACACCCCTTTTGGCCCAAAAGTCCAAAAATTCTCATAAAATTTCAGAAAATCTCAAATACTCCCAATTTCATTTTGTTCAACTACACCATAACCTAATTATGATAATTTGACCTAATTGTATCAAAATCCCCAATTTGACCCATTTTTAACCCAAATGGACCCAATGTCAAACCAAATCAACCCATTTGACCTTAAGTTTGCCCAATTTCAATTCTAAACTTTAATTCAGTATCCACAATACCAATCTAAATCAAATCCAAGTCCAAATTGATTCACATTTGAGTTCAATTCAATTTGAAATCTAAAACCCCCAAATTTGCCTAATTAATCCAAAACCCCCAATTAACTTAATGTCAACCTCCCCCCCCCCCACAAATTTCAATCCTAAACCTTCCATGGCATTCCCATGAAACCCATGCAACATTCAATTTTCCCAATTTGAGCTCAAGACTAGCCTAAACCCACTTAAAATCCAAGAATACCCATTTTTAACCCAAATTGAACACATGCCCAAAATCTACCAAATTGATTGGCCTAATCATAAAATTTCCTCCCAATGGAGGTTGGGAACTCTTCAATACATTCCCCTAAAACCATTTAAAACTTTCAATTGGGTCTAAACCTCATCTTAACCCAACTGGGACCCAAGTTGACCCAACCTTGCCCAAATTAACCAAAATCCCAAAATCCCAAAATCCCAAAATCCATCAAATTGACTTACTAATTAAACTTAAAACCTCTCCATGTCTTTATGAAAGTTTTTCATGGCAATCATTTACACAATGTTGCTAAAAACACTTGGACCTAAATCAAACCCAAACCCAAGTTAGCCCAACCTAAACCCAAGTGAGCCAATTTGAACCCATGATCTAACCTAACCAATTTGAACTAAATGTGGCTAAACCAACCTTTCCACAGCCACCATTTGAACTCTAAGAACCACCCAAGATCCACCTAGCCTAAGCTAAGTGAGCCATGGACCAAGGGTCCCCTATTTTAAGGGATCCCTTCCCTTAAGTGGATAAATCTTCCTTTTGCCTCACCCCAAATCCCCCCATGGCTAGTTAATCACATTTAAACCTCTCTCTGACCCACCTGACCTCAGGGGCCAGCTCCCCTGTCCTTGTCGGCCGGCCTAGTCGCCAGAGGGGGTCAAAATCGAAAGCCACCACTAGCCTATGCACACCCAAAGTCTCCCAATTGGCCACCTCAGCCAAAATTGACTTTGGAGCTCCACTGCCCTCCACCTAAGCAGTGGAATCCACCCACCAATTAAGCCCTGACTCAGCCCTATGGCCCTGGCCATATAATCCACACCTCTTGGCCATGAGAGGGGTGTTGGAAAATTTTCTCACAGAACCTCGCCAGATCATTCCCAAACCCTCTCCCAGTCCAGAGAAGAAGAGCTCCACTGTCCTCCTGCCCTAATTCCCACTGACTGAGCTCAATTTTGGAGTTCAATCTCAAGCCAAAAAACAAGACAACCTCAGAAACTCCACAGAAACTAAATTAACTTCTCCCACACCTTCACCAGAGGTAAAGAGGAAGTTCCCCAGTGAAAGCCCCCTCACCAAGCCAGCTAGTTGCTCCAGAGGTGAAAACACCAAATCAGGTTTTAACACTTTCATACCTAGGCATTTCACCAGAGCAAGAGCCTCAATCCGTAGCTTCCTGGGACTCCAACGAACGTGCAGAGCACCTCTGATCGAAGCTTCACTTCTCAGAGCAAAAGGTATTGAGCTCTCCTTCTTCCCGAGATTCTACAGATTCTCCATTTTATTCTACTTGATTTCAATGCATGTTATCCATATGGATAGACTCCTCTAGGCTAGACGAGCATGTAGGAAGAAACCACACTCAATTTGGTTGAGTATTGAGCGAGAAATTAAGGTTAGAAGGTGGATGGTTCTCGGCTCACACCAGTCGGGACGATGACGCGGGACCGTTGGATGGCGCGTGTATCGGATGGACGACTCAGATCACGTCAGATCAGAAGATGGGACGAGACCGCGGAGCCGCTTGGCGCTGAGGTGGATGGCGGCACCGAATTAGGAGACGACGCGTGGGAGTTCGGATCAGCCGTAGGTTGCCGTGGCGCCGCGTCACTTAAGTAGGAAATTACTTATTTTCTGATTTAATTAATTACCCAAAACTTTAAAAATCCATATATTTGTGTAGAAAAATCACAAAATTAAAAGAAAAATACCCTCTTGCTCAGTGAACAGAGGAGAATAAAGTAGAAAAGAAATCAAGTTATTTGGTTGAGTATTTGATTTTTAATGATTTTAATACTGATCTGAGTATTTTAATTCTCCACTCACACACACAATTCACCATGGCATGAGACCATAGGGCTTTGTAGCCTCCGATCTTGGGAACATTCACCGAATTTTCCAAGGCCGTAGGCTATGTCCATGACAAGTTTTCTATTTTCCAAGTTTTTATGCCTGTTTTGGTATTTTAATTCCAATAATTAGCATACTGTTTAAAAAATTCTAAGAAAATTAGGGTAAGTTCCCTATGACCAGAGGAACTCATGGAAATTATCTTATGAACTAAAAGATTATGAATAACCCCAATGGTTCACTTGACCCAAAATCAACATTGAATTAATTAAGGCAAATTAAAAATCAAAATAACTTGAAATTAATTCTTCACTGATCTTTAGGGTTAGAGGAACCCCAATAAAAGTTTGAGATTAATTAAAAATGGTTTAACCCACTAAATGGATTGTCTAAGCAACTTAGCCAAAATTAAACTTAAAAAATTCAGAAAACTTAAAAATATATTTCTAACATTCACAAAATTGGTTTTGAGTCCTCTATGATATCAAAGGAGTCTAGGAAAATTAAAATTGGATTTTTTCTAAAAACTTCATTTTTAACCTAACTTTTAATATTTTAATAATTAAAAAATTATAAAAATCACAAAAATATTAAAATTCATAAAAATGTCATATTTGGTCCCCTAATCACTTAGGAATTAACCAAATATTTTTCTTAAGTCCCAAAACAAAGATATTGAATTTTAAAGGCTGAAGGCAATTTTTAATGTTAAAAAATAGATTTTTCAACCTTTTCACTAAATTAACTCTAAAAACTTAAAGAAAAATCAGAAAAAATATAAAATTTGTTTCTTTGAGCTCCTTAGGATCAGAGAGATTTAAGAAAAATATAAAAGCCATTTTTCCACTCTAATTTTATTTTATAATTAATTAATACCTCAAAAATTAAAATAATTGTTTTAAATAAAATAAAATTAAAAAAATCACTAAATTTGGTCCAAATGGTCCTCTGGTCAATAGGAACCTCCCATAATTTTCCTAAGGACAGTAACTTCTTCTTGGTCATGTTGTTAAATTTTTATTGAAAATCCTTATTTTCCCTTAAAATAATTATATAAATTAAATTAAAAATTAAAAAATCACATTTTCTCATCTAATGTCTTAATTGACATGTGAGTAAAGTGACATAAAACTTTCAAGTTCATTTGAGCTTGATTTGATGAATTATGAGATGAATAAGCTTAAGAGGGCATAATGGTAATTAAGGTTTTAACCTTAATTAATCTTTAGGCTTAATGATTTATTCTGCCCATCGGGGCTTTATATATATACTTTTAAATGCAAGAATTTGATACCACTGCTAGAAGATTTAATCCCGGCAACGGCGCCAAAAACTTGATATGACCTGACTTTTACTTTTGTAAGAATTTATGAATTTATGTTTAAATATTATATTAATTATTGTAAAAGTCACAATTTCAAACACAAGTATATGTACAATTTCAAGTAATACAGGGCCCTAGTGGAGTCCTGATTATCGATCCCACAGGGAAAATTTTGATAAAATTAAGAAATATTTTTAGATTTTTCAAATTAAAATTAATTATTATTTTTATTTCTTTTCAAAGTTTAGATTTTAAACAAAGTTTTTACTAAAATTCCTACTAAAAGCAAGTAAGCAGTAATAAAATAAAGATTAATGCAGGTATAAATAAAACAACTTTCTCCTTTTTAACTAATCTAAGATTTTTAGAATAATTATCATTTGTGGAGAATTTAGATTATGATATTGTGTCAAATAGAAGCATTCCTATTCTTTACCCTTTGGTCAAGCCATAAAGAACATTGACTAATCTATAGATCGGTTCAGGATGTTTTATTAGTAGAATGGGTTAATCTAGGCTCACACTACTAGATGTCCAAGGGTGGCTATGGTCGGCCTTACCAGTGACCCGTTCCCTTTTTATAAACCAAATTATTAAAATTTAGTCTGTCACTCTAAAAACTAATTAATTCTACGCCCAATAAATCATATCTTCCTATTTATTTGCGCTTATCCTTAAATAACCCGCATAAAGCCTTCGACTACCTAAGGATTCATGTGATATCTACTAGTTAAGAACTCATCTCCGGATAGGTCTCAAAATTCTTCAACAGGTTTTAACAATTTAAATGGCCAGTTTAAAAAGTAAACTAAGATCAGGTATTAATATCATCACAATTTTTATAAATATTTTAAGTTAATTCTCCAACAAAATTCAACTTATTATCTTTTCATAGTTGAAAGGAGAAAGAAAACTAACTACTCAGAACACATTGAATTCACACAACAAAACATATTTATAAAACTTTGAACCAAGTTACAAATACTTATCTAGAATGTTCCTTCAAGTGATCCGCTTACTCCTACTGACTCCAATGCAATGATGAAAGACTTTAACAGCAACAACACTAATAAAATCACACTCAACACTCAAAATAAACTAAAAATAAACTCACTAAATACTAAAGAAGGTGGCTCCCTAAAATAATTGGATGCTAGAGGGGGGATAGAATGGCTATATGGTGCTTGGGGACTATAGGGTGCTAGGGTGCGATTTTCTCTTTAGAAAGGGCTCCTATTTATAGAGCTCTGAATTTGAACAGGGGTTGCTTAAGATACCTCTTCAAAATTCATCCAAATACAATGTATCTTCTAGAAGGTAACTGTCGCGCCTAGCGCCGGATCCGGCGCCAGCGCCGGACTCCGCGACCGTGTCTTCGCACCTCTTCACTTTGGATCGCACCTCTTCGCGATTAAAACCGTTTCCCTGTGTCCAGATGCATTGCATCACATGTCCTATATATTAGGAGTAACTTCCAGTCTTCTAGAAGCTCTGATAACCGCTTAACACCGTCAAAATAACTTCCTAAAGTAGTCAAATATCTTGTCTGCGTCTGTATTGAACTGGTGCTTAGGTGTCGGAATCTGACGCCTAGGCGCCAGGCCTATAATTTCGACAAATTTGCTCTTTAAGCTCCATTTTTCTCCATTTTGCTCCTTTTTCCTTCTTGAACTCTTTTTTTATCACCTACATCCAAAAACATAAAAATACCTTTCATTAAAGCATAATATCCTTAAGAATTGAATCATAAATAAGGCATAAAAATATGTATTTTTAAAGTGGATGACTTAACCAAAGGGAGGGTAAAATATTTGATCATAATTTTCCATTTGGATGATTGAAACATGGGGAATTTAAGTGGTAGAAACTCATTAAACCACCTTAAACATTAAAGAAGAAACATTATTTAAATCACATAAAATTTGGAAGATTAATTAAAGCTTGAATGATTAAGATTAAGGGTGTGATTCTAGAGGATTTTAATTCTTTAAATTGAACCCCTAATCAATAATTTGATCAAACATTATTAATGGAACACTGTCGGCATATTTTTAGGTTGTGTGTTTTATTTTGAGAAGGGGGGTCGCCTAACAGAAACTGTCGGCGAATTTTTAATTTAATTAAAATAAATAATTTGAAAAGTAGTATTTGATTTTGAAAATAATTTTAAATTTGAAGGTTTTAAGATATGAGATTAAACCGATCTCACGTCCCAAATAGTTTATATAATCGAGCACCGCACCACAAACCGTGTATCTATCCCTAAGGATAGTACACACCGCTCGACGATGGGGCTCGATTAAATAAACTAGAAGATTTGTGACATCCGTTTGGTCTACGAACCAATTTTATAAGCCGACAAAATTCCCTTGCTTAATATGAAAACATTAAACAGGGTTTATATTACTTGAGTTCTTTAAAATTCCCTATAAGGGCAAGCCCCTATAGTTAATTACATCTTAAGTGATGAGAATCACCTAAGAAAACTCTCGATAATAATCAATAATTCTCGCTCTCAAGGATTTCAAAGTTTAAGTTTTTCAAGGGATTGAATTTTGGAATTTCAATAGGGAACGGATCAAATTTGGAACATTTTATTTTGGGAATCCAAAGGAAGAAAAGTAGGAGAAATCACGGATTCGAAGTGAACTTCGGTAATTTCCCGACTATCCTATTGTTTGGCTTCGGATTTAAGAAAGTCCTAATATTTTTTTAAATGTTTTGATTTTGCCAATTTTAATTAATTAGGACTTATATTTATATGATAGAATCATACAAATAGCCTTGAAGATGTGAGGGTTTATGTCGTATCGGACGACTACCTCGGAATCCTAAGACTGGTTAGGGCTTAATTTGCAATACAAATGCCTAACAAAAGGTTGAGGATTTATGTTGCACTAGGCAAACTACCTCGAAGTCCTATGGCTTTGTTATTTAGCTCTAGGAAAGTTTTGTCGATGTAGATTCGAGTTTCGTCGATGACGATGGCCGTGCTGCCCACCATGCTCCGAGCTCCTTGTTGTTGCAGAGGTTTAGTTTTAGAAATCATAAATCAGAGGATGAGAAAAGTGTTTTGGTTTAGAGAAGTCTTAATTTCCAAGTGTTTTTGTGTTTTAATTAAAACAAATCTTAAAGTTGATTATAACGACACCGGTTAAGATCTCACTGGTTCCATCCTTCAGGCATCATTATTTTTATCGGATTAACTTAGCCCGTATGAATTTGCTAAACTCAACTCGAATGAGTTCCACACTTTCATTTAGACCGTGGAAATCCCGTTAGCAACACGTAGGTTACATCATCCGAGGTATTCCCGATCATTCAACATGACGTTTTAATTTAGTTGTAATTGTAGTTTTGTGTTCCGTTTCGTGATTAAATTTTCGAGTTGTTTTATATTTTGAAATGTTGTGGCGGTGAATTTTATCTTGCAATGACTTTTAACTTAGTTTTAGTTTTAGTTTTAGGGGGCTATCCTAAAGGTGTGAGTTTTCATGCAGCAGTTGTTTATCATGCAAGAAAAGTAAGTGCAATGCAGTTAAATAAATTGCAATAATGTAAATTGCAAGAAAGTAAATTGCAATAAAATAAAAGCGTACCCTGAGGGTCTTCCCGTCATCCCAAGCTGCACTTAAACACAATTAGAATATTTAAGCAAGTTCCTAGGTAAAGCTAAGGGAAGGGTTATGGTTTTCTACCAAATTCCTAATCCTATGGCTAGTCATCTCCTATGACATCTAGGTTCTTTGTGTTTTGGTTTGAGGTCGATTTTCTTCATCAAAGAATAATTAAGTTCAATTGTTCTTATGAACGTCCTATCATATCGAGGAAGTGCTTAAGACAAATCTTAAACATCTTTTCAATATTTCTAGGATTGTTTTAAGTCCAAATGAATTCGATTATACAAATGAATTAATCGTCCGGAATTCAAGTTTTGTTAACTTGCTCAGCTGAACTGTAGACATTTGAATATCCTATGAGTGAAGTAACACTTCATTTAATGTTCCGTTTAGGAGTTATGATGACTAAAGCATTTGAGGGTAAATTAGTGTTCAGATGGTTTGTGATTTAGTTTAATTTCAATTAATGAGTTTAAATTTGGAATAGTTGTTCAAGTCGTTTTATATTTAATTTCTTTATGTCTTAGGTGATGTTATATTTAATTCAATTTAATTTAATTTAATTGAGTTTTAATTTAATTTAATTCAATATAGTTCAATTTAATTTGATTTGATGTTTAATTAATTTGATTTGATTTAGTTTTAATTTGATTTAATTTAATTTAATTTAATTTGATTTAATTTAATTTAATTTAATTATTTAATTTAATTTAATTTGATTTAATTTAATTTAATTTAATCTTTAATTTAATTTAATTTTTAATCTTAATTTAATTTAATTTAATTTAATTTAATTTAATTTAATTTAATTTATTTAATTTAATTTAATTTTAATTTGATTTTATTTTTAATTTTAATTGAAATTTTTAAAAGAGTTTAATAATTTAATTTTAGTTTAATGATTAAGTCCTTTAATATTTTAAATTTGAGTTTTCATTTTAATTATGAATTGAATATTAATGAGATAATTAATTTAGGGATTTTTAAATTAAAGAATAAATCTCTTCCTAATAATATCCCTATTTTAATAATTCCAATTTTATTATTCTTCCAAATTTAATCCATTATTTAATTGAAGTTTAATCATTTTAAAATTGCTTAATGGGTTTCTACCCTTTAATCATTTAAATTTCAATCATCCAAATCAGATTAGGATCAAATATTTTACTTGTTAATTTTTTATTAAACCTAAAGTTTTAATTAAGGATTAAAATTTTAATTACCACTTTACCCTTTAAGCTTAATAATTTCATAACTCACTAAATCGAACTCAAATGAACTTGAAATTTTTATGTAACTTCACTCATATGTCAGTAAAGACATGAGAGGAGAAAATGTAATTTTTCTGTATTTAATTTATTTATATAATTATTTTTGGTAGAAAATAGAGATTTTCAAGGAAAATTTAATAACATGACCAAGGGAAAGTTTCTATCCTTAAGAAAATTAGGGGACATTCCTAATGACCAGAGGATCACTTGGACCAATTTTGGTGATTTTTTGAATTATATTATTTTTATTATAATTATTTTAAGTTTTGGAGTGTTAATTAATTTAAAAATAAAATAAATGTTGAAAAATAAATTTTTTATTTTTCAAAAATCTCTCTGATATCAAGGAAATCAGAGAAGCAAATTTTGCAATTTTCTGATTTTTCTATGATTTATTATAATTATTTTAGTGAAAATGCTAGAAAATACATTTTTTTTAATTTTAAAATTACCTTAAAGCTTTAAAATTTAATATTTCACTAAATAGACCTAAGAAAAATGTGGGATTTGTTCCTATGTGATTAAAATTCAAAATGTGACATTTTGGTGAATTTTATTATTTTTGTGATTTTTATTATTTTTTAATTATTAAAAATATTAAAATATTATTAAAAATCAACTTTTTAGAAAATTGAAATTTTAATTTTCTTAGGTTCCCTTGATATCAGAGAGGCTCCAAAACCAATTTGGTGAATTTTTGAAAGGTATTTTAAAAGTTATGAATTTTTAAAGTTTAAAATGGTTAAGTGGATTAATCAACCCAATTAGTGGGGCTAACCAAGTCTAATTGACCTCAAACTTTTATGGTGGATTCCTCTGATCGTAAAGGTCAGTGGAGAATTGATTTCAAGTCAATTTGATGCATGGTTAACTCTAATTAATTAAAGACCTATTTTGGGTGTTTAAGCCAATTAGGGTTGTTTTAAATGAACTAAGTCAAAACCTATTTTTCCTAGGGTTCTCTGGTCATAAGAAACATCACCAAATTTTCCTAGAATTTATTTCACAATATGCTATTTATTGGATTTAAAATACTCAAAACAGCAACATGAATTTGAAAAATCAATAACTTTTTATAGGGATGGCCTCCGACTTTGGAAAATTCGGGGAATGTTCCCAAATTCAGAGGCTTCAAAAGCCCTATGGTCTCATGCCATGGTGAATTGTATACATGCATAGAGAATTAAAAGTATGCAGAGAGTAAATAAATTATAAAAAATAAAATACTTGATGAAATTAAATGATTTCTTTTCCACATTATTCTCCTCTGTTCACTGAGCACGAGGGTATTTTTATTTTATTTTTCTGATTTTTCTACACAGAGTTATCAATTTTTGAAGTTTAGGGAATTAAATAAATCAAAAAATACCCTAATTTTCTATTTATCCACGCGGCGCCAACTCATCCTCGGCATCTCCGAAACGCCGCGTGTCGCGCTCCCATTCGACGCCGCCACCCGAGTCGGCAGCCGGGCCCCGCGGTTCTCGTACCATCTCCTGGTCCGACGCCATCTGAGCCGTTCGTCCGCGCGTGTATTGAATGGACGGCATCCGTTCATCGTCCCCGAGCGTCCTCACCCGAGAGCCGTCCACACTAAATCCCTAAGATCTCACTCGATACTCAATGGATTTTCATGTTCTTATGCTCCATGGATTCGTCTTGAAGAGACGAACACATCTATACGGCTATCATGCATTGAAATTAAAGCATTCGAAATGGAGAATCTATAGAAGCTCGGGATGAAAAATCAGCTCATACCTTTGCTCAGAGAAGTGTGGCTTCAATCTGAGAGTTGTTGCACCTTCGATTGGATCCCAACAAGCTCCAGATGAAGTCTCCTGGTCTGGTGAATTGTCTCGGTGTGATTTCGACCAAGCCCGATCACAAAGCTTGGAGGCCGGAGCAACTCGGGTGGCCTCGGAGATGGGGCTTTTGCTTGGTGGACACCTTCCCTTGGTCTCGGTGAAGGTGTAGAACCAATCAATTTGGGGATTGGCTCACCGTGGAGAAGTGTCCCGGTTTTGGGTGGAATTTCGGTTGGGAAATTGGATTTTATCGAGTGGGGATTAGGGCAAATTGTCACCGGGGATCAACTCGCTCTAAGGGTGGAGAAGGGTTTGGAATAATTTTGGCAGAGTTTTGGCAAGGTTTGTGTAACTCTCCTCCATGGCCGTGAGGGTGAGGGGTTTAAATAGGAGAGGCTGGAGAGCCTTCCAGGGATGGCCAAGGGTTGGGATCAGCTGCTCTGGTCATGGGAAGAACAGCCATGATGGCCATTGGGCATGGGGCGGCTCGACGAGGTGGAATTCCAAAGTTGGCTCACATGTGAGCTCTCGGGTGTGGTGTTTTCCGGCGATCCAGGCGGCTGGCCGGCAGGCATGGGTCACCATCTTGACCAGGGAGGTCAGGGCTTGGCAATGGTGAAGTCAATTGGGCTTGGACATGTGTAAAGTGTTTGAATTAAAATGGTATGGGGGAGAGGCCACTTTGGCTTGAAATTGGTCAACCCATTGGTTTGGGTTGGGTTCACCTCCCCATGGCTGGTCTTAGGCTGAGAAGATCAATTAGGCTAGCTGGTCAAGAGGTGGTGATGTCCTTATCCAAGAATATTTGGATTAAATCTTGGTTAAGGGGAAACATGCTTAAGGCTAATGACTTTTAGGAGATGGTTAAAGGACCTCCTCCTTTTGCCATTAATGGCATGGTCACATGCCAAACTTTCATGGCTTCATATGGCTTGTGAATGGCTCATCCTTGGCTCCATTTGGCTTGGGAAAAGCTTGGGTAAATTTCATAAAAAGGGATTTAAGAAGATTTTGATATTTTGGTGAAAATTTGCATGAAGCTTGATTTGGAATGGTTTAATTGATGATTTTGAAACTTAGGGGTGATTTTGATTAAATGGATGATGAGGGGAAGTGCCATGTGGGCTTTGGATGGATTTGGGCTTTTGAATGTGGTGAAGTGGGCTTTTAGGAAAGTTTAAGGGGAATGGGATTTTTGATTTTAGGATGGGTATTTGGGTGAAGATTTTGTGAAGGACTTTGTCAAATAAATGTCATAATTGGTTTAGGGATGTTCCATGAAGGGCTTGGAGTCAATTTGGTGTGATTTGGAGTTGAATTGGTTTGAATTTGGGTTTATTTGGTAAGTGGGCCTATATGGGTCCAAGTGGGCCAAGTTGGGCTAATGTTGGGCTAGGGTTGAAATTGATGTAAAATCAATGTTGAGAAATGTTTATGGGAGTGTTTCAAAGAGGTTTTGACTTTGGTTGGGCTTTGATTTTGGGAATTGGGCTCATTTGGGTTAGGTTTGGGTTTAGGTCAAAATTGGGCCTTTTAGCTTTGGGTTGAGTTTGAGTGGGGTTTGGGTCTAAATTTTGGGCAAATCATGTTAGTGTTTTGTTTGTGGGAATGTTAAGGAAGATTTAGAAAAGATTTGGGGTTAATTGAAATTGAATTGGGTGAGTTTGGGTTAGGTTTGGGTCATGGGTCCAAATTGGGCTTTAAGGCCAAAAGTGAGATTGGATCCAAATGTCAATCAAATTGGGCTTGGATTTGGTCTAGATTGGTGTTGGGATATTGAATTGAAGTTTAGAATTGAATTGGGCCAAAATTGGGGTCAATTGGGTAGGTTTGGTTTGACATTGGGTTCACTTAAGGTTAAAATGGGTCAAATTGAGGGTTTTGACAAAAGTGGGGTAAATTGACAAAATTGGCCCATGGTGTAGTTGGACAAAATGAAATTGGGAATATTTGGATTTTCTGAAATTTTCTGAATTTTTGGATCTTTAGGTCAAGAGGGGTATTTTGGGTATTTGGAGGGTATTGGGAGGTTTTCTTAGAATTTTGGTATTTTTGGGTATGGATGATCAATTTAAGTGATGTGGAAATGTTTGGGAATGATTTTGGAGAATTTTGGGTGATTTGGAAATTTTTGAGAATTTTGGGTAATTTCAAGGGCTTTGGGTAGGTTAGGCGGGTGTAGGGTCCCGTGGGTCGAAAATTGAAAATTTGGGAAATTGAAGATTGGGTGGATGTAAGTGGAAAGAAATCATTTTGGTTGAGCCATGAAGCCATATCAAGCCCACATGAGCCATGAAGGGACTCATTTGAGGCATCCACTATGTTGTTCCTAACCCTCTTAGCCAAGGGCTTAGGGGTTAAGGATCATCCATGTGAATTACCTACATGAGTCAAGAGGTCAAGTTAGGTATGGGTGTGGTTTTAGGAGGTATGTGGAAGTGTAGTGTGTAGGTGTAGTGTATAAGTGTAGTGTGTGTGTAAGTCAGCCCCTTCACTGGACCGGGCCACCTGGAGCGGTCCTAAGGCCAAAGAGTCCTATAGGAACTCATCCTTTAAACTTCTACATTTGGTTTCAACCCTCTAGGTGATTAGGGGTCTACAGTCAAGTTTGTGGAGTTTGCAGGGAGTTAAGAAGTGGTTTGAATTTCTAAAAGGTGGGTCCCAATTCTAGTCCTCTAAGATAGTCTAAGGAAAAGCCTAAGGCTAGATCCTAAGTACTAAAGAGAAGAAGAGAAGACCTCATCAAAAATGAGGTCAACAAACACTAAAATGATGATTGAAATTAATATTTTAAGAAAAGAACAATTTTTGAAAATCTTGTGATTAAACTAAAGACTTTAAAAGAAATTAATTTGAAATTGTCTAAAAATTAAATTAAAATAAGTTCAAAATATTAAGGCTAAATTGAAATACTTTAATACATTAAAACTAACCTGAAGTTGTTTGAAACTTAAATTAAAAATAAATTTAAAACATTAAAGTTAATCTGGAATAATTCATAATTATAAAATTATAATTAAAAAATTAAATCAAAATAAACCTAAAAAAGAAAAATTAAGACTATTTGAAATAGTAAAATTTAAGTAGATTGAACAATTTGAACTCTATTCCAAACTTGAAATAATTTAAAACACCTAAAAAAGATCAACTAAAATTTTATAACTAAATCACTTTAAACCATTAATTCCAACTTTAACTAAGAATGGTTAAATTCCTTAATAAACTAATTTGACCCTAAAGGCTTTTTACCTCTATAACTCTTAAATGAAACATCAAATGAAATGTTGTTTTATTCATAGGATAATCAAACATCCTAATTCACTGAGCAAGAGTAACTTGGATGAGTGATTCATCACCATAATGAAGCTAACTGAACTCGGAATAGTCCCTAAAATGTTTAGGAAGATGTTCAGAATTAAGTTCCGAGCACTTCCCTAACTTGATGGGATGTTTTAAAAGAACAGTGAGACTTCATTGTCCTTTGATGAAGAAAATCATCCTCAACAAAACACAAGAACCTAGACGTCATAGGAATTGACTAGCAATAGGATTAGGATTTTGGTAGACAACCTGAACCTTCCCTTAGCTTTACCTAGGTACTTGTTGCAAATTTATAAATACCTTAATATGTGTTTTAAGTGCAGGTTAAAATGACTGAATTGCTCACCATGTATGCATTTAAGTTTATTGCAATTTACATCCAACAATTTATTAAATGTCTTACTTTCCTGTACTTATAAATGCATGAAAATGATCGAACCCAGCATGTTTAGACAACTCAAAATTTAATCACCAACAAAAATGAAACTGCAATTGCAACTAAAATTAAAACGTCTTGTTGGATGATTGGAAATCTGTCGGATGATGTAACCTACGTGTTGCTAACAAGATTTCCCATAGTCTAAATGAAAGTGTGGAGCTCATTTCTTGAGTTTAGCAAATTCATTTGGACTAAGTGAATCTGAATGAAAATAGCGGTGCTGGGATGACAGAATCATGGCATCTTAATCGGTTCTGCTTAATCAACTTTAAGATTTGTTTTAATTAAAACATTAAGCCATCTAAATTTTAAACCCTTCTAGAACAAAACACTTCTCTCATCTCTTGATTGCCACCTTCTAAAACCAAACCTCTGCAACAACAAGGAGCTTGGAGCACGATAGGCGAAGACGTGCCATCTTCATCGACAGAAACTTGTGTCTACATCAGCATAACCTTTCTTAGAATTAAATAACCAAGCCATAGGATTTCAAGGTAGTTGACCCACGATGGCGATGCTTAACATTATAAGTGTTAACAAATGTAAAATATATATTCAATAATAGCAACGTCACTTCTTATCAATGCAAGTATATGTATCGTTCAAGTAATACAGGGCTCTAATGGACTCCTGGATATCGATCCATAGGGAAGTTTAAAAATTATGAACTAATTACAACAGTTGAAATAAGTATCTAGTAAACGTAAATTAAGAACAATTATACTAAATTCTACCGCTAATGTTGAACGGAAAGTTGCAATATAGAAAAAGTATCTTCCCCCTTGTTAAGAGAATTAAGTGAATGGATAATTAAATTAGTTAGAATTATATTGTACCAAATAGGAACATTCCTATTCTTTACCCTTTGGTCCAGGTATAAAGAACATTGACTAATACTATGCTTGGTTACTGAATCTGCGGCTAGGCTGGGAGGATACCGGTTCTCACTTTGGAGCTCCCACGTTCCCCTCGCCTGAGGGCTAACATCTACACTTCAGCACCCAAATTATAGGACCGAATTGAGGATTTTAGTCTGTCACTCTAAAATCTCCAATTCTATGCTCGATAAGTAATATTTCTCTATTTATTTGCACCCTCATTTCAAGGACTTTGACCTCCCCAAATCTTCAACGTAATCTTTACTATAGTTGTTAAATCAACGTATTTTAACAGATCAATTGGCCAGATTGAAAGTAAATTAATAATTAAGTAAAAGATTATCACAATTTTTATTGAATATTTCAGGCACAACTAATTCAATTTTCCATTTCACAAAATCTCAGAACAAGGAGAAAGACAGACAAGACTACTCAGAATGCATAGGAAGAATAACACAAAACTTGGATTTCATATATAAAATCAAAGTTATAAATAATAAACACAACTTATCTCAAATTTTCTCCCCAAGCAGACTCCTTAAAGTTCCTCTGACTCTTCTTTCTTGTACAATACACTCAACTAAACTCACTATTATACTCTCTATAACACACTTACACACACTAATAACACTTTGGAGACACTAAAGACAGTAATAAGGCACTAAAAAAGGACTCACTTTCGCCCTAAATTTGTCTCTTTTTAAAGAGGGAGAAATATTTTCAAAGGTTGCTTAAGTACCTCTTCAAAAAGCCTCCAGATTCATTGAATCTTGCTTGAATCGACCTTTTCGCCGTCGGTGGGCTTCTTGAACATAGGCCAACTGCTCAGGCTCGCTGTCGGCGGGCTCGATCTCGCCGTCGGCAGGCTCCTTCATAATATATTTGAATGCTCTCGAGAAAAACACACTGTCAGCGACCTATTCCTCACCGTCGGTGGCCAAGTTCAACTTTTGTCTCTTTTGGTCCTTTTTGTTCCAGATTCGCTCCTTTTCTCATCTTTTTGCTTCATTATCTATAAATCTTCATTCCTGCAATAAAACATAGAAAATACATTTCTTTAAAGTGCAATATCATCAAAAATTAATATAAAATTGGTATGAATTTCTTAATACATTTTTCTTTGGTCAAAATCCCCCAAACTTAACTATTACTTGTCCTCAAGTAATCTTGATACTACATAAAAGTAATGATTATTTGTAGTAAAGCTTTAATTCAAAAATACTATGAATTGGATTTAAATAAATATTATAGTAAAGTTATTAGGAAGCTTTTTAGATAATTAAATTAATTCTATAAATGTAAGGTTATTTAGTCATCAAGTTTAAGATTTCTAGTCTTCTATTTATTTCAAGAATGACTATATGCTTCAATATTAAATTACATAGGATATTCAGATGATAGGAAATTCATGAAAACACTACTTAGTAAAATACTAATCCATATATATAAGTTCAGAAATGTAACTGAGTTTACCCTTTAGGTTGATTCAAATGAAGCCAATTTTTTATAAGGCATCTCGTCAAGCTTCTCCTCACTTACTTTTTCTTTTTTATTTGGATTATTTTTCAATCCTTTTTTTTCTTTTCTTTTCAGGGATTGTTTTTCAATCATTCTTTTTCTTTTTCAAGTGAGGATTACTGTATCTGGATACTCTGTTAATGATTTTGAACTTCACCTTCCTCTTCCTAAATTTGAAATTTGAAACATTTCTTTACCTTATATGTATTTCATAGTTTTTACATCATTAAGTTTCAATCTTTTCTTTCTCAACTAAATACTTAAGAATTTAATATTTTAAAATATAGTTTTCTTTACTTTAAATAATTAACTATATTCTTATCCTCTTATTGCAAATATCTTAATTTACAAATTTAGTTTAATCACTAAAAATATTTCTTTTAACCTTCTATAATAGTTAAATAAATTAATTCTAGTTTACTGAATTAAATTCACTACAGAAAATCATTTTTATAATAATTTTTTAAAATATTTATTTGAGAACATTTAATAGTTAAATTTTGTTTTTCCCTCCCCCAAACTTAAATTTTTCTATCTAATCATATAGGTGGAAAGAAAGAAAAAAAATACTATAAATTTAAATCATACCTTCGTGCTTTAGGTATTTCTTTTTGAAGTTCTGCAGGTTCTACTCGTCACTTAATTAGCCTGTATTGTTAAGAACTTTCTATACACATATAACATTAGAGAATTTTTCTAGGTAAGGAAATTTTGAAATAAGTACAAAATACTAACACAATTTCTTACTACATTTAATTGCTTTACCTATTAAAGTACTAAGCACAATTAACACAACATCCACATACATTTTACTAATTTAATTTCAGAGTTACAATCACAGTTTGAAATATAAAAACTCAACAACTACACTGATGTAAATAACTTACATAACAAAGTTTAAATAGCTTACACAACATAATAATCAAAATACATAAACTAAACAACAATACTAAATTGAAGAAAACAAACACGTAACATAAGTATCTAATAACAGAATTTAATCATCAGCATCAAAATCCCAAACTATATCCTCATCTCCTTGTTCAGCAGGTGGAGTAGGCTGGTAGTGAGTATATCGAGGGCACTCAGGAAATATAACATCAAGCTCCCCTCTCTTATAGAGATTCTGAACATCATGGTAAGATCTCTCAAACTCAGAATGCCTCTGGAGATATTCACTATCATAATCGTGCCTCCGCTCTAATCCTCCAATCCTCTAATTTATTTGCTCCAATCTTTCATCAATTTTCTCAAAAATTTTCCGCTGCAGAGTCAGTTCATTCATCAAGTCATAAAGTGTAGGAGAACTATAGGTAGGAGGGTCATAACTAGTAGAGGGAATATTCCTACTAGTCGAAGGTGCAGAGCTCCTAGTTCACCATCTCCATCTTTCATGGGAGTCATAAGTCTTTATATTAGCCTTGGTAATGGGTTTCATAGGTTCAACCCATTCCTCATCATCTCCTGCCTCTACTCCAGATAACTGGAAAAGTGCATAAATCAGACCAGGATGTCCTAGTCCTCCTCCTGTTTCACTTCTTGCGATGGCTAATATGTTTCTATAAATTATATTTCCCACATTTATACTTCTGTTGTTGAATACAAAAAATTCAGAACTGCTCTGTCCCTTGAAACTTCACTATGATGATAAGTGGGTAGAAAAGTAGAGCAAATAAAATAATATCAAGCCTTAGAGGTTGCATTTAACATAAAAAGAGGGAAGTTTACCTGTTCATGCTGCTTCATTTTCTAAGTCCCTTTTCCCATCAGTGAGAAAGTTAATCACCTCCTCCAGCGGTCCTTCCATTGTTCCAAACGTATTATAATCGCTGGTATGATGATCTTGTACTTTGTAGAAAGAATTTATTCGAGCAACATTAAAATCAACTAAAAATCTTCTAATTATAGGTCCATCCTCTATCTGGGTCAGGTTGGCATAAAATTCCTTTACAACTTCTACTGTAGCTCTGTTCGTCATATAACAAAAATTTTCTCATCTTTGCTCTTTGATTATCTGTTCCACTTCTCCTCCCGGATTCTTGAAAACTTTATCCTGAATGCATTTTTTTGCTTTGATGCTAAAGTTGTACCTTGACTGGGCCTTAGCATTCACAAATCGCGTCTAGTCAAAATCAAGTCACCTCTTTTGTCATGGAGCCATTTCTCGATCTATCAAATTTACAAAAATCTCAACTAAATTCCAAAATAACACTAGAATGGCTTCCAAAGGTGACTTAAAGTAATCTAAAATGAATTCCATGGATTTCTTCCAACTATTTTCTCTACATTTCAATTTTTCCAAAATTCCTAAATGTGGAAGAAATACATGGTGAAATCAAAAATTTTTGCATGGGAGTGAAGCTCTTACCAAGGTAAGATGAAATCTGGTGTTAAAATATGTTGAAACTGCTTCAAATCTAAGATCTCTCAAGTCATAGGTCAGTTTTTTCGAAGTTTAGAGGAAGGAGATGATGAATAGTGGCGGTTGACCGGTCAGATAAAGGTATTTTTCGGGTCCTCACAGTCAGCGGGCAAATTCTCACCGTCGGCGAGCTAATTAATTCAAATAGGCTTAAGTCTCGGGAAATAGCCGTTGTCGGCGGCGTCGAGGGCGCTATCGGCTGGCTTTTTAATTTTTTTTAATTTTTGTAATTTTTTTTAATTTAATCTTTTTTTAATTCATTTTAAGCCTTGTTAACATCTGATCAATCGATTTAAACATATTTTACTATGATTAGATACTATTTTAACTCTAATAAATTTACACAACACAAAACATCACAATTTTTATCTAAAATCCAAGTGTTTGCAATTCGTACACAACATTATAACAAGGTATTTTCTCAACCTTAATACATAAAATTTAGCGTCGCAATCCAAACCACAATACTCTAAACGCTGAAAACAGACAAATGATGCATAATCTCATCTATACTGAGATCAAATATCGAAATCTAAAATAACAAAAGTGCAGATTACATAAAATTAAATTCAAACTAATTCAACACATAAGTAGATTTGAATGTCCTCTACTCGTCACGATCAGTGCTAAACTCATCTCTGATATCACCCATAGAACGTAAATGCACGAAAATATTGTAGAAGGGTCTGTAAGGAAACTCTTCAGTAGAATCTTCTTCTATCCATTCTTTCTTTCTCATAAGCCATATGAAACTAGCCTCAAGATGTTGTACGACTTCTTTTTAGGTTATGTGTTTTGAAAAGGGGGTAGCCTACATAAATTATCGGCGAATTTTAGATTTTAAATTTGATTTAAATATATATATATAATTTAGAAAGTAGCATTTGATTTTGAAAATAATTTTAAGTTTGAAAATTTTAAGATATGAAATCAAACTGATCTCACATCCTAAATAGTTTATATAAACGAGCACCGCACCACAAACCGTGTATCTATCCCGAAGAATAGATACACTGCTTGATAATGGGGCTCAATTAAATAAACTAGAAGATTTGTGACATCCGTTTGGTCTGCGAACCAATTTTATAAGCCTAAGCAAGTTCCCTCGCTTAATATAAATGAATTAAGCAGGGTTAATATTACCTGGGTTCTTAAAGTCCCTTATAAGGGCAAGCCCCTATAGTTAATTACATCCTAAGTGACGGGAATCACTTAAGAAAACTCTCGATAATGATCAGTGATTTTGCTCTCAAGAATTTCAAAGTTTAGGGTTTTCAAAGGATTGGATTTTGGAAATTTCATTAGGGAATGGGTCAAATTTGGAACAGTTTATTTTAAGAGTCCAAAGGAAGAGGAGTAGGGGAAGTTGAGGATCCAAGAGGAATCTTGGCAACTTCCCGACTATCCTATTGTTTGGCTTCAATTTAGGGAGAATTATTTAGTGTTTGAGCTTGCCTGTTTTAATTAATCATGACTTATATTCGTATGACACAATCATACAAACAACCTCGAAGATGTGAGGGTTTATGTCGTACCGAACGACTACCTCAGAGTCCTTAGACCGGTTAGGGCTTAATTTACATGGCATGATCATGCAAATGCCTAACGAAGAGTTGAGGATTTATGTTGCACTAGGCAAACTACCTCGAAATCCTATGGATTTGTTGTTTAATTCTAGGAATGTTTAGCTGATGTAGAGTTATTTTGCTGACGAAGATGGTCGTGCTGCCCACCGTGCTCCAAGCTCCTTGTTGTTGTTGAGGTTTAGTTTTAGAAGTCATAAATCAGGAGATGAGAGAAGTGTTTTGGTTTTAGAGAAATCTTAAAGTCCAAATGTCTTTAGTGTTTTAATTAAAACAAATCTTAAAGTTGTTTAAACAGAACCGATTAAGATCCCACGGTTCCGTCATCCCGACATCGTTATTTTCATTGAATTCACTTAGTCCAGATGAATTTGCTAAACTCAACTGAATGAGTTCCACACTTTCATTTAGATCGTGGGAAATCCCGTTAGCAATACGTGGGTTACATCATCCGAGGTATTCCCGATCATTCAACGAGACGTTTTAATTTAGTTAAAATTGTAGTTTTGTTGTTCTGTTTGTGATTAAACTTTGAGTTGTTTTATATTTTGAAATGTTGTGGCGGTGATTTTTATCTTGTAATGACTTTTAATTTAGTTTTGGTTTCAGTTCAGGGACTATCCTAAAGGTTTTGGTTTTCATGTAAGAGTTGTTTATCATGTAAGAAAAGTAAAGTAAAGTGCATGTAAGTAAATTACAATAAAGTAAATTGCAACAAAATAAAAGCGTACCTGGAGGGTCTTCCTGTCATCCCAAGCTACACTTGAAACACATGTTAAGGCATTTAAATATTTTAATAAGTACCTAGGTAAAGCTAATGGAAAGGTTTTGGTTGTCTACCAAAGTCCTAATCCTATAGCTAGTCATCTCCTATGACGTCTAGGTTCTTGTGTCTTGGTTTAAGGACGATTTTCTTCATCAAAGAAACAATTAAATTCAATTGTTCTTATAAACATCCTATCATATTGAGGAAGCCTTAAGACGAGTCTTAAACATCTTTTCAATACCTCTAGGATTGTTTTAAGTCCAAGAGAATTTAATTATACAAGTGAATTAATCATCCAGGTGTTTAAGTTTTTGTTCTTTTGCTCAGTGAACTAGGACATTTGAATGTCCCATGAGTGAAGTAACACTTCACTTGATACCTCATTTAAGAGTTATTACAATAAAAGCTTTAAAAGGGCAAATCAAGTTACTAAGTATTTTAATGACTTAAACTTAATGATTTAATTTTAATTTTGACTTAATTGTAAAAGTTAGTTTAAGTTTGGAATAGTGTTCGAGTCATTTAATTTAATTTTAATTTAATTTAATTTTAATTTAATTTAGTTTTAATTTAATTTAATTTTTAATTTAGTTTAATTTAATTTAATTTAATATGATTTAATTTAATTTAATTTTAATTTAATTTAATTTAATTTAATTTAATTTAATTTAAATTTAATTTAGTTTAATTTAACTTAATTTGATCTCAATTTATTTTTCTTTTAATTTAATTTAATTTGATTTTAATTTAATTTCAATTTTAATTTAATTGAGATTATTCTTTTAATTTTTTAATTAAGTCTTAAGTATTATTGAAGTAATTTTTTTAGGGATTTTCAAATTAAAGAATAAATATCTTCTTAAATAATATCCCTACTTTAATAATTCTAATTTCTATTATTCTTCCAAAATTTCAATTAATTAGTTAATTAAAGTTTTAATTTAATTATATTTGAAATGATTAGTAGATTTCTACCCTTAATCATTTAAGTTTCAATCATCCAAAAATCAGTTTAAAATCAAATATTTTACCCTCCCCTTTTGATTAATCCTAAAATTTTAATTAAGGGTTGAAATTTTTAATTGCCTTTTTGCCTTTCAAGCTTAATAATTCTATAACTCACTAAATTAAGCTCAAATGAACTTGAAATTTTTATGCAACCTTACTCACATGTCAATTAAGACATTAGAGGAGAAAAATGTGATTTTTCTGTATTTAATTTATTTATGTAATTATTTTTAATGGAAAATAGGGGTTTTCAAGGAAAATTTAATAACATGACCAAGGAAAAGTATCTGTCCTAAAGAAAATTATGGGATGTTCCTAATGACTAGAGGACCATTTGGACCAATTTTGGTGATTTTTTGAATTATATTTTATTTATTAGAATTATTTTGATTTTGGAGCATTAATTAATTTTAAAATAAAATTAAAGTTGAAAAATGGATTTTATATTTTTATTAGATCTCTCTGACCTCAAGAAGTTCAGAGAAACAAATTTTGTATTTTTCTGATTTTTCTTTGATTTATTAGAATTATTTTAATGAAAAGGTTGGAAAATACATTTTTTTAATATTAAAAAAAATACATTAAGCCTTTAAAATTCATTATCTTGCCCTAGAGACTTAAGAAAAATATTTGGTTTGTTCCTAAATGATTAGAATTCAAAATGTGACATTTTGGTGATTTTTATTATTTTTTAATTATTTAAAATATTAAAATAATGATAAAAATTAACTTTTTTAGAAAATTACAATTTTAATTTTCCTAAGTTCCTCTGATATTAGAGAAGCTCCAAAACTATTTTTGTGAATTTTTTAAAAGTATTTTGTGAGTTATGAATTTTTAAAGTTTAATTTTACCCATTTTGTTTAAGAGGCCTAATTAACCCATTTGGTGAAGTTAATCAAGTCCAATTGATTTCAAATTTTTATGTGACACTCTCCTGACCCTAAAGGACAGTGGAGAATTGTTTTTAAGTTAATTTGATATGTGGTTGACCCTAATTAATTAAAGTTCAATTTTGGGTATTTAGGCCAATTAGGGTTGTTCCACGTGAATTAACTCAAAACTTATTTTTCCTAGGTTCCTCTGGTCATAGGAAACATCACCAAATTTTCCTAGAATTTATTTCTCAACATGCTAATTATTGGAATTAAAATACTCAAAATAGTAACATGAACTTGGAAAATCAATAACTTCTCATAGGGATGGCCTCTGACCTTGGAAAACCATTTTTGTGAAATTTTGAAAAGTATTTTGTGAGTTATGAATTTTTAAAATTTAATTTTACCCATTTTGTTTAAGAGGCCTAATTAACCCATTTGGTGAAGTTAATCAAGTCCAATTGATTTCAAATTTTTATGTGAGACTCTCCTGACCCTAAAGGACAGTGGAGAATTGTTTTTAAGTTAATTTGATGTGTGGTTGACCCTAATTAATTAAAGTTCAATTTTGGGTATTTAGGCCAATTAGGGTTGTTCCACGTGAATTAACTCAAAACTTATTTTTCCTAGGTTCCTCTGGTCATAAGAAACATCACCGAATTTTCCTAGAATTTATTTCTCAACATGCTAATTATTGGAATTAAAATACTCAAAATAGTAACATGAACTTGGAAAATCAATAACTTCTCATAGGGATGGCCTCGACCTTGGAAAATTCGGGGAATGTTCCCAAGTTCAGAGGCTTCGAAAGCCCTATGGTCTCATGCCATGGTGAATTGCCTATGCAAATGGAGAATTAAAATAATGCAGAGAGTAAATAAATCATTAAAAATAAAATACTTAATGAAATTACTTGATTTCTTTTCCACATTATTCTCCTCTGTTCACTGAGCAAGAGGGTATTTTTATTTTATTTTTAAGATTTTTCTACACAAAGTTATGAATTTTTGAAGTTTTGGTAATTAAATAAATAGAAAAATACCCTATTTTCCTACTTATCCACACGGCGCTGACTCAACCTCGGTGCCTCCGAAGCTCCACGCGTCGCCTCTCGATTCGGCGCCGCCATCTGACTGGGATGCCACGCGGCCTGCGGTTCATGTCCCGTTGCTCCTTCTGGCGCGATCCTGGTCGTCCGCTCTATACACCCGCGATCCGATGGCTCCTGGTCATCGTCTACGACTGGTGTGAACCCGTGACCGTCGACCTTCTAACCCTAATTTCTCACTCGATTCTCAATGGATTTTTGTGTTATTATGCTCTATGGATTCGTCTTGAAGAGATGAACACATCCATACGGTAAACATGCATTGAAATTGATTCAAATTAAATGGAGAATCTCTGGAAGCTCGGGAGGAAGAGTGAGTCCATACCTTTGCTCGCAGAAGTGAAGCTTCGATTCGAGAGTTGTGTCACATTCGATTGGGTCCAAGCAAGCTCTAGATGAAGTCCTCGGCTCGGTGAATTGTCTAGGTATGAAAGTGCCCACAGCCGATCACAAAGCTTGGAGGCTAGAAGCAATGGTTAGCCTGGAGAGGGGGCTTTTGCTGGTAAACTTCTTCTCTTGGTCTAGTGAAGGTGTAGAGCCAATCAATTTGGGGATTAGCTCACTGTGGTGAAGTGTCCTGGTTTTTATGTTGAAATTTGAACTCAAAATTGAGCTCAACTAGAGGGAATTGGGGCTGGAATCCAGTGGGAATCAAGTGCTCTATGTGTAGAGAGTGGTCTGGGATGATTTTGGCGAGTTTCGGTAAGGTTTTGGTTCGAGCACCTTCATGGCCGAGAGAGGTGGGGTTTAAATAGGAGAGGCCGGAGGGCCTCCCGTGGGGAGTTAGGGGTTGGGATCGAGCCGCTCCGGTGAGGACAAGAATACTCGCAATGGCCATTTGGAGCGAGGCGACTCGGCAAAGTGGAATTTCAAATTTGGCTCCTCCCGAGGTCTCGGCCATGGTGTTTTCCGGCGGCCTGTGTGGCTGGCCGCGACGGCAAGGGTCACCCTCGGGTTCGGTGAGTCGTGGTCGGGGTTTTGTGTAGGCAATTGAGCTTTTCCATGTGTAAAGGGGTTAGATCAAAATGGAATGGGGACATGGCTATTTTGGCTTGGTTTGGGTCAACCCATGTGTTTGGGTTGGGTTCACCTCCCCATGACCTGGTTTTAGGCTGAGAGAATTGTCGGCATATTTTTAGGTTGTGTGTTTTATTTTGAAAAGGGGGTCGCCTAACAGAAGTTGTCGGCGAATTTTTAATTTAATTTAAATAAATAATTTTGAAAAGTAGTATTTGATTTTGAAAATAATTTTAAATTTGAAGGTTTTAAGATATGAGATTAAACCGATCTCACATCCCAAATAGTTTATATAAACGAGCACCGCACCACAAACCGTGTATCTATCCCTAAGGATAGTACACACCGCTCGACGGTGGGGCTCGATTAAATAAACTAGAAGATTTGTGACATCCGTTTGGTCCGCGAACCAATTTTATAAGCCGACAAAATTCCCTCGCTTAATATGAAAACATTAAACGAGGGTTTATATTACTCGGGTTCTTTAAAATTCTCTATAAGGGCAAGCCCCTATAGTTAATTACATCTTAAGTGATGGGAATCACCTAAGAAAACTCTCGATAATAATCAATAATTCTGCTCTCAAGGATTTCAAAGTTTAAGATTTTCAAGGGATTGAATTTTGGAATTTCAATAGGGAATGGATCAAGTTTAGAACATTTAGTTTTAGGAATCCAAAGGAAGAACGGTAGGATAAATCACAGATTCGAAGTGAACTTCGGTAATTTCCCGACTATCCTATTGTTTGGCTTAGATTTAAGAAAATCCTAATGTTTATTTAAATGTTTTGATCTTGTCAATTTTAATTAATTAGGACTTATATTTATATGATAGAATCATACAAATAGCCTTGAAGATGTGAGGGTTTATGTCGTATCGACGACTACCTCTGAATCCTAAGTCCGGTTAGGGCTTAATTTGCAAGGCAAATGCCTAACAAAAGGTTGAGGATTTATGTTGCACTAGGCAAACTACCTCGAAATCCTATGGCTTGGTTATTTAATTCTAGGAAAGTTTTGTTGAAGTAGGTTCAAGTTTTGCTTGGTGACGATGGTCGTGCCGCCCACTCATGCTCCGAGCTCCTTATTGTCGCAGAGGTTTAGTTTTAGAAATCATAAATCGGGAGATGAGAAAAGTGTTTTGGTTTAGAGAAGTCTTAATTTCCAAGTGTTTTTGTGTTTTAATTAAAACAAATCTTAAAGTTGATTATAACGACACCTAGGTTAAGATCCCACTGGTTCCATCCTTCCGCATCATTATTTTTATCGGATTCACTTAGTCCGGATGAATTTGCTAAACTCAACTGAATGAGTTCCACACTTTCATTTAGATCGTGGGAAATCCCGTTAGCAACACGTAGGTTACATCATCCAAGGTATTCCCGATCATCCAACGAGACATTTTAATTTAGTTGTAATTCGTAGTTTTGTGTTCTGTTTCGTGATTAAATTTTGAGTTGTTTTATATTTTGAAATGTTGTGGCGGTGAATTTTATCTTGCAATGACTTTTAACTTAGTTTTGGTTTCGGTTTTAGGGGCTATCCTAAAGGTGTGAGTTTTCATGCAACAGTTGTTTATCATGCAAGAAAAGTAAATGCAATGCGATTAAACAAATTGCAATAATGTAAATTGCAAGAAAGTAAATTGCAATAAAATAAAAGCGTACCCGGAGGGTCTTCCCGTCATCCCAAGCTGCACTTAAAACATAATTAGAATATTTAAGCAAGTTCCTAGGTAAAACTAAGGGAAGGGTTATGGTTTTCTACCAAATTCCTAATCCTATAGCTAGTCATTTCCTATGACGTCTAGGTTCCTTGTGTTTTTGTTTGAGGACAATTTTCTTCATCAAAGAATAATTAAGTTCAATTGTTCTTATGAACATCCTATCATATCGAGGAAGTGCTTAAGACAAATCTTAAACATCTTTTCAATATTTCTAGGATTGTTTTAAGTCCAAATGAATTCGATTATATAAATGAATTAATCGTCCGGGGATTCAAGTCTTGTTAACTTACTCGATGAACTAGGAAATTTGAATATCCTATAAGTGAAGTAACATTTCATTTAATGTCCTATTTAGGAGTTATGATAACTAAAGCTTTTGAGGGTAAATTGGTGTTCAAATGGTTTCGTGATTTAGTTTAATTTCCATTAATGAGTTTAAATTTGGAATAGTGTTCAAGTTATTTTAGATTTATTTTGAATTCTTTATGTCTTAGGTGATGTTATATTTAATTTAATTTAATTTAATTTAATTTAATTTAATTGAGTTTTAATTTAATTTAATTCAATATAGTTCAATTTAATTTGATTTGATGTTTAATTAATTTGATTTGATTTAATTTTAATTTAATTTGATTTAATTTAATTTAATTTAATTTAATTTAATTTAATTTAATTATTTAATTTAATTTAATTTGATTTAATTTAATTTAATTTAATTTAATTTGATTTAATTTGATTTAATTTAATTTAGTTTAATTTAATTTAATTTAATTTAATTTAATTTAATTTAATTTAATTTAATTTAATTTAATTTAATTTGTTTAATTTAATTTAATTTGATTTAATTTAATTTAATTTTTTAATCTTAATTTAATTTAATTTAATTTAATTTAATTTTAATTTAATTTTATTTAATTTTAATTGAAATTTTTTAAAAGAGTTTAATAATTTAAATTTAGTTTAATGATTAAGTCTTTTAATATTTTAAATTTGAGTTATCATTTTAATTAAGAATTAAATATTAATGAAATAATTAATTTAGGGATTTTTAAATTAAAGAATAAATCTCTTCCTAATAATATCCCTATTTTAATAATTCCAATTTCATTATTCTTCCAAATTTAATCCATTATTTAATTAAAGTTTAATCATTTTAAAATTGTTTAATGGGTTTCTACCCTTTAATTATTTAAATTTCAATCATCCAAATCAGATTAGGATCAAATATTTTACTTGTTAATTTTTTTATTAAACCTAAAGTTTTAATTAAGGGTTAAAAATTTAATTACCACTTTACCCTTTAAGCTTAATAATTTCATAACTCACTAAATTAAACTCAAATGAACTTGAAATTTTTATATGACTTCACTCATATGTCAATAACGACATGAGAGGAGAAAATGTGATTTTTCTGTATTTAATTTATTTATATAATTATTTTTGGTGAAAAATAGAGATTTCCAAGGAAAATTTAATAACATGACCAAGGGAAAGTTTCTGTCCTTAAGAAAATTAGGGGACATTCCTAATGACTAGAGAACCACTTGGACCAATTTTGGTGATTTTTTTTGAATTATATTATTTTTATTATAATTATTTTAAATTTTGGAGTATTAATTAATTTAAAAATAAAATAAATGTTGAAAAATGAATTTTATTTTTTTCAAAATTCTCTCTGATATCAAGGAAATCAGAGAAGCAATTTTTGCAATTTTCTTATTTTTCTATGATTTATTATAATTATTTTAGTGAAAATGCTAGAAAATACATTTTTTTTAATTTTAAAATTACCTTAAAGCTTTAAAATTTAATATCTCACTAAATAGACCTAAGAAAAATGTGGGATTTGTTCCTAAGTGATTAAAATTCAAAATGTGACATTTTGGTGAATTTTATTATTTTTGTGATTTTTATTATTTTTTAATTATTAAAAATATTAAATTATTATTAAAAATCAACTTTTTTAGAAAATTAAAATTTTAATTTTCTTAGGTTCCCTTGATATCAGAGAGGCTCCAAAACCAATTTGGTGAATTTTTGAATGGTATTTTAAAAGTTATGAATTTTTAAAGTTTAAAATGGCTAAGTGGCTTAATCAACCCAATTAGTGGGGCTAACCAAGTCCAATCGACCTCAAACTTTTATGGTGGATTCCTCTGATCCTAAAGGTCAGTGGAGAATTGATTTCAAGTCAATTTGATGCCTGGTTAACTCTAATTAAATAAAGACCTATTTTTGGATGTTTAAGCCAATTAGGGTTGTTTTAAATGAACTTAGTCAAAACCTATTTTTCCTAGGGTTCTCTGGTCATAAGGAACATCACCAAATTTTCCTAGAATTTATTTCACAACATGCTATTTATTGGAATTAAAATACTCAAAACAAGAACTCTGAATTTGAAAAATTAATAACTTTTCATAGGATGGCCTCCGACTTTGGAAAATTCAGTGAATGTTCCCAAATCTCGGAGGCTTCAAAAGCCCTATGGTCTCATGCCATGGTGAATTGTATACATGCATGGAGAATTAAACTAATGCAGAGAGTAAATAAATTATAAGAAATAAAATACTTGATGAAATTAAATGATTTCTTTTCCACATTATTCTCCTCTCGTTCACCGAGCAAGAGGGTATTTTTATTTTATTTTTCCGATTTTTCTACATAGTAGATATGGATTTTCGAAGTTTAGGGAATTAAATAAATGAAAAATACCCTAATTTTCTATTTATCCACGCGGCGCCGCGTCAACCTCGGCAGCCTCCGAACGCACACGCGTCGCGCTCCCATTCGACGCCGCCACCCGAGTCGCGCAGCCCGGCCCCGCGGTTCTCGTACCGTCTCCCGGTCCGACGCCATCCGAGCCGTTCGTCCGCGCGTGTATCGAATGGACGAGCATCCGTTCATCGTCCCCGAGCGACCTCACCCGAGAGCCGTCCACACTAAATCCCTAAGATCTCACTCGATACTCAATGGATTTTCATGTTCTTATGCTCTATGGATTCGTCTTCGAAGAGACGAACACATCTATACGGTTAACATGCATCGAAATTAAGGCATTTAAAATGGAGAATCTCCGGAAGCTCGGGATAAAGAATTAGCTCATACCTTTGCTCGGAGAAGTGTGGCTTCAATCCGAGAGTTGTTGCACCTTCGATTGGATCCCGCGAGCTCCGGATGAAGTCTCCCGGTCTCAGTGAATTGTCCGGATGTGATTTCAACCAAGCCCGATCACAAAGCTTCGGAGGTCGGAGCAACCGGGTGGCCTCGGAGATGGGGCTTTTGTCGGTGGACACCTTCCCTCGGTCCGGTGAAGGTGTAGAACCAATCAATTTGGGAATTGGCTCACTGTGGAGAAGTGTCCTAGTTTTGGGTGGAATTTTAATTGGGAAATTGGATTTTGTTAGTGGGGATTAGGGCAAATTGACACTGGGGATCAACTACTCTAAGGGTGGAGAAGGGTCTGGAACAATTTTGGCAGAGTTTCGGCAAGGTTTGTGCTCAGCTCTCCTCATGGCCGAGAGGGGTGGAGTTTAAATCAGGAGAGGGTGGAGGGCCTCCCGTGGGAGCCGAGGCATGGGATCGACTGCTCCGGTGAGGAGAAGAACAGCCATGGTGGCCATCGGGCATGGGGCAACTCGGCAGGTGAGAATTCCAAGCTTGGGCTCACATGATGCTCTCGGGTGTGGTGTTTTCCGGCGATCCATGCGGCCGGCCGAGCAGGCATGGGTCACCATCTCGACTCGGGAGGTCGTGGCTTCAGCAATGGTGAAGTCAATCGGGCTTGGACATGTGTAAAGTGTTCGAATTAAAATGGAATGGGGAGGGGGTCATTTTGGTCTTAATTTGGTCAACCCATTGGTTTGGGTTGGGTGCACCTCCCCATGGCTCGATTTTGGGCCGAGAGGATCGGCTGGGTCGCCCAAGGGAGAGTGGTGTGGTCTCCATCCACGATGAGGCGGCTAAGCATGGTTTAGTGTGCGACATGCTTAAGGTAAAAAAGGGGTTAAGGAGGATTAGGAAAGGGGCCCCTCCTTTTGCCATTAATGGCTTGATCACATGTAAAGCCTTCCATGGCTTCATGTGGCTTGTCCATGGCTTGCATGGCTCACCTTTGGCTCGGGAAAAGGTTCGGTCAATTTCATGAAAACGGGTTTTAAGAATTTTTGGTAATTTGATGGAAATTTGTATGAAACTTGATTTGGAATAATTTGATGGTGAATTTAGGACTTAGGTAATGGATTTAATTAAGTGGATGACAAATGGAGATGTCATGTGGGCTTTTAGGGTAGATTTTGGGCCTTTGGATGTGGTGAAGTGGGCTTTTAGGAAAGTTTAAGGGAAATGGGCTTTTGATTTTAGGATGGGAATTTGGATAAAAATTTTGTGAAGAACTTTGTCAAATAAATGTCATAATTGGTTTAGGGATGTTCTATGAAGGGCTTGGAATCAATTTGATGTGATTTGGAGTTGAATTGGTTTGAATTTGGGTTTATTTGGTAAGTGGGCCTATATAGGTCCAAGTGGGCCAAGTTGAGCTAATGTTGGGCTAGAGTTGAAATTGATGTAAAATCAATGTTGAGAAATGTTTATGGGGGTGTTTCAAAGAGGTTTTGGCTTTGGTTGGGCTTTGATTTTGGGGTTTGGGCTCATTTGGGTTAGGTTTAGGTCATGGGTCCAAATTGGGCTTTAAGGCCAAAAGTGAGATCGGATCCAAATGTCAATCAAATTGGGCTTGGATTTGGTCTAGATTGGTATTTGGGATATTGATTTGAAGTTTAGAATTGAATTGGACCAAAATTGGGGTCAATTGGGTAGGTTTGATTTGACATTGGGTGCACTTAGGGTTAAAATGGGTCAAATTGGGGGTTTTGACAATAGTAGGGTAAATTGACAAAATTAGCCCATGGTGTAATTGGACAAAATGAAATTGGGAATATTTGGGATTTTCTGGAATTTTCTGGGAATTTTCTGAATTTTTGGATTTTTAGGCCAAGAGGGGTATTTTGGGTATTTGGAGGGTATTGGGAGGTTTTCTTGGAATTTTTGGTATTTTTGGGTATGGATGATCAGTTTAAGTGATGTGGAAATGTTTGGGATTGATTTTGGAGAATTTTGGGTAATTTGGAAATTTTTGAGAAATTTGGGTAATTTCAAGTGGTTTTGGGTAGAGAGGCGTGCGTAGGGTCCCGGAGGTCAAAAATTGAAAATTTGGAAAATTGAAGATTGGGTGGATGTAAGTGGCAAGAAGTCATTTTGGTTGAGCCATGAAGCCATATCAAGCCCATATGAGCCATGAAGGGACTCATTTGAGGCATTCACTATGTTGTTCCTAACCCTCTTAGCCAAGGGCTTAGAGGTTAAAGACCATCCATGTGAATCACCTACATGAGTCAGAGGTCAAGTTAGGTATAAGTGTGGTTTTAGGAGGTATGTGGAAGTGTAGTGTGTAAGTGTAGTGTATAAGTGTAGTGTGTGTGTAAGTCAGCCCCTTCACTGCACTGAGCCACCTGTAGGCGCTCCTAAGGCCAAAGAGTCCTATAGAACTCATCCTTTAAACTTCCACATTCGATTTCAACCCTCTAGGTGATTAGGGGTCTACAGTCAGGTTTGTGGAGTTTGCAGGGAGTTAAGAAGTGGTTTGAATTTCTAAAAGGTGGGTCCCAATTCTAGTCCTCTAAGATAGTCAAAGGAAAAGCCTAAGGCTAGATCCTAAGTACTAAAGAGAAGAAGAGAAGACCTCATCAAAAATGAGGTCAACAAATGGACCCCCAATAGGTGTGGTGAGCTAACGGAGCACACCGCGCGTATTGGTGTTGACCGAAGCGATCAACAAAACCAACACGGATGTCCAAGTGACGAACTTAGGGCGAAGTAGAAGAGTTTCCGCTGGGGAGTAGCAAGTATATCTCTGAAACTGGAGATTCCTAAACTCTCGCCGGGGAAAGGAAAAGGAGGTGAATCCCAAATCACATGACCCTGGGGAATTTCGATTTAGATTTTATTTTGTTTCAATTTTAGTTTTGATGTGTGAGTTTAGATTTTAGTTTGGAGTTTCAATTTAGATTGAAGTTTTGTCAAAATTAATTTGAGGGATTTGATTTGAAATGAAAATTAGAATTCTGAGGTTTTAGATGTAACATCTTCAGCCTCGAAAGAAAATTGAATTGATTGGATTGAATCATTACAATGAGGAGAGATCTCAGAGTAATGCGGTATTGGATGTAAAATCCTTAACCTCAAGAGTTTGATTTTTGATGTATTTCAGTGCAATAGGGAAAGAATCCTAAAGCAGTGCAGTCTTGGATGTAAAATCCTCGACCCAAAAGTTTGAATTTGATGTATTTCGAAGGCAATAGGAAAAGAATCCTAAGCAAGGTGCGGTCTTGGATGTAAAATCCTCGACCCAAAAGTTTGAACTTGATGTATTTCAAAGTGCAATATGAAAGAATCCTAAAGCAAGTGCAGTCTTGGATGTAAAATCCTCGACCTAAAAGTTCGAATTCGATGTATTTCAAGTGCAATAGGAAAGAATCCTAAAGCAAGGCGATCTTGGATGTAAAATCCTCGACCCAAAAGTTTGAATTCGATGTATTTCAGTGCAATAGGAAAAGAATCCTAAAGCAATGCAGGTCTTGGATGTAAAATCCTCGACCCAAAAGGTTGAATTCGATGTACTTCAAGGCAATAGGAAAAGAATCCTAAAGCGAAGTGCGATCTTGGATGTAAAATCCTCGACCCAAAAGGTTGAATTTGCTGTATTTCAGAGGCAATAGGAAAGAATCCTAAAGCAAAGGCAATCTTGGATGTAAAATCCTCGACCCAAAAGTTTGAATTTGATGTACTTCAATGCAATAGGAAAAGGATCCTAAAGCAGTAGGTACTTGGATGTAAAATCCTCGACCCAAAAGGTCGAATTTGATGTATTTCAAGGCAATAGGAAAGAATCCTAAAGCAGATGCAGTCTTGGATGTAAAATCCTCGACCCAAAAGTTTGAATTTGATGTATTTCAAAGGCAATAGGAAAAGAATCCTAAAGCAATGCGATCTTGGATGTAAAATCCTCGACCCAAAAGTTCGAATTTGATGTATTTCAAGTGCAATAGGAAAAGAATCCTAAAGCAAGTGCAGTCTTGGATGTAAATTCCTCGACCCAAAAGGTTGAATTTGATGTATTTCAGAGGCAATAGGAAAAGAATCCTAAAGCAAGTGCAGTCTTGGATGTAAAATCCTCGACCCAAAAGTTTGAATTTGATGTACTTCAAGGCAATAGGAAAGAATCCTAAAGCAAGCGGTACTTGGATGTAAAATCCTCGACCCAAAAGGTTGAATTTGGTGTACTTCAAGTGCAATAGGAAAAGAATCCTAAAGCAATGCGGTACTTGGATGTAAAATCCTCGACCCAAAAGGTTGAATTTGATGTACTTCAGTGCAATAGGAAAGAATCCTATGTAGTGCAGTCTTGGATGTAAAATCCTCGACCCAAAAGTTTGAATTTGATGTACTTCAATGCAATAGGAAAGAATCCTAAAGCAAGCAGGTCTTGGATGTAAAATGCTCGACCCAAAAGTTTGAATTTGATGTAATTGATATTTGATTCGAGATCTGGAAGAAATTGAATTTGAATTTGATTGAGACTTGAAATCTGGAAAGATTGAATTTGAGATTTGGAAGGATGAGTTTGAACTCGATTGAAATTTGATTTAAGATTTGATTTGAAATTTGGAAGATCAAATTTGAAACTTGATCGGGAGTGGATTTGGAATTTGATTGAGAATTTGATTTGTGATTTGAAAAGATTGAAATTTGATTTGGAATTTGGAAAGATTGAATTTGAAATTTGATTGAGAATTTGATTTGTGATTTGATTTAACATTCATGTTGATTTCGTTTATCTTTTAATGATTCAAATTTTATTTTATCGTTTATTTAATGTTCACGTGAATTTGGTGTTCGTCATTTTTTAGATTTTCTTTAGAAAGTTTTCTTTTATTCTTTTTTTTTTTATTTCTTTTCTGTTCTTTGTTCGAAGTTCATTTAACTTTAATGGCGTTTCCCAATCAATTTGCACAAAAGAGGTGAAGGCCAAAAATGTGACATGGTCACTTTCATTCCAATCATGTTGAAGATACATCATACAACTCGATCCGGAATATATTTCATACAATCCATGTAGACTCAAAACGGATCGTGTATGATCTTTGTCGATCCATCAAAAGAAGCATTTGTCAAAAATCCATGTCCGAATAGTGGGGTACATGGTTAATAACATCACCTTCCAAGCCATCCTTGGCAAGGATGCCGATCGGATGTACGTTGGAGGTGTGATATTTCCCATGTAACTCACGACTCGTAAGGCCGGAGGTTCTCTAGCTCCGGGTCCGGTTGGAAATGGTAAGGTATCTTCGTCGTCGTCCATTCTCCCGAAAGTAACCGAGATCCGCTCCACCGGCACTCCCGGTATGCAATGCTTAGCGATATCCGCTCCGTTTCCTTCGGCATCATGACGGACCCTACCGGTAAAGGTATCTTTACCGGCCCTCGGAACTCACCCGGCCTCGCTATCCGGAGGTCGGATCCGAACATGATGTTACACTCGTTCGAGAAAGAGACCGTGCGGAAGGGTCCGACAAAGTCGTGATGATCTATATGCGGGGGTATGCGATCACCTCGTTTGTAGATATTGATAATGCAGCTATTGGGTATGCAATCCGCTGGCAGTACCCTCCATGTTATCAATCTTTTTACCATTCTCTTGATGACTAATGGCATCGGATCTACTCGCCCATGACGGAGTATCCCCGTGGGTTTCCCTTCCGTCTTCAACGAAAGTTGTAGCAAGCATCCGCATTGTATTGTGATTCTTCCCTTCCCCGCATCCATCTCCGGGTTCCGAGTATGTGTTTTCCTCGTGCGGCCTCGCTCGGCCCATTCTTTTCAAATCCCGGATACAATCCACGATTTGTCGTTGTTCATACTCCGAGAATACGTCGGTATGTAGCTCGAGGCCCTCTAGTATGTTGATCCTTCTTCCTTTAATTCTCTCGAAGTATTCAAAAGTTTTCTTTTCAACATTCCGCATTCTCTCCAGCTTCGTATTCCGGAATGATCCGCAGATGGCGAGGCCTTGTGACATATTGTGGGATATATGGTTCAATCCCTTCACGTTCCCCCGCATACCTCGGCTCCTCGTGGATGATGCCCGTCGGGACATCCCCCGGGTTGCTTCGCAACAAGGTTATGCATTATTGGTGGTTCTATCCGGTGGCATGGTAGCCTTCTTTCTTCCGATCTTCCGGAGATTTCCCCGGTTCTTCTCGTTATCCTAGGAGCCGGCCTCCTTTCTTCGAGTTCCCGGTGAACCGGTGTCCTTGAAATGTGTGTGCCGGTATTAGCAATTGTCTCGTCGTCGCCGGTCCGCGGCTAGTTTTGTTAACATCTTACGGATACGGCGATTCTTATTTCTTCGTTGCGTTGCTCGTGAGAGTAGCTCTCCGAACTTCTGAGTATTTGTGGGCGCGGCGCCGACAAGCTTCGCCCTCCGCCGTAGCGACTACGGACTTCATTTTTTGTCTTCTTCAATGTTTGCTTTTCTTTTCTTGTTGCTGGATTGGTGGCTTGGGCCACCCACTTTCATCACCTGTCGCCCGGGTAGTTCTTCTCGGTTAATCGGGACCCGCTCACCTTCCTCGTACCGTAGGCTCGCCGGTGCGAAGTCCGAGTCAATCTCGATTATCGCTCCATCTTTCACCCTCTTTTCATCGAGTGCAAGGCTTACGCCATTCTTAAAGTTCAGGACCAACCGCCCATTCGACATTTCCCTGCGAAAAGACAAGGAAAAGGATCAGGGGCTGTACTAAGAACAAGAACATTAAGAAAATGTTTATTAAAGATACATTTTTTTATATATTTTTTTATTTTCGAATTTAACAGGAATGAAGTAGGATAAGATCAGGGAATAGATTTTGATTTGGAAAAGAAAACAAGGAAAACATATTATCATGACTTTATTTATTTTAACACATTTTATTATTTTTGGGTTCGGACCCAATCATAAGTAATTACTTCGCCCGTGTTTCTTAGGGATGAATAATTCATTCCTTCGAAACATCAGGTAGCGTAATACTTTTTCAAGTATCATCCGTTGATCGGAAGCATATGTCATTCTCCCTGGCAATTCACTAGCTGGTAGGAACCTCCTGAGTATACTGCTTCGACCACAAACGGTCCTTCCCAAGTGGGTTCAAATTTTCCTCCTATCTTTCGGTGTGCAAGGATAGGTCTCTTGAGAACAAGAACTAAGTCACCAACTTTGAAGGTTCTCGGCGGACCAATTTGTCATGGGCTTCGAACCATCTTAGCTTGGTATAGTTCTAAATTCGTCGCGCCGCAAGTCTTTTCCCTTCTAAGCTTTCTAATTCTTCGAGTCGTAATTTGGCGTTTTCTTCGTCGTGATCTTGTTTGCAACTCGCAATTCCGAGTGAAGGAAGCCGAACCTCTAAAGGTAACATCGCCTCGGACCCATACACTGTGAGCGTAAGGTGTAGCTTCGAGTAGGAGTTCGAAGGTTGTCCGGTAGGCCCATAAGGCTTCTAACAATTTCTCGTGCCAATTTCTCTTATTATCGTCCAAGGTTTTCTTTAAGATTTGAACGAGAGTTTTATTAAAAGCCTCGCCGAGACCGTTTGCTCTTGGGTAGTAAATTGTCGAGTATCGCCGCCGATTCCGTGTCTCCCGACAAAATATTTGATTTGTGTGCTTCGAATGCCGACCCATTATCCGAGATGATCTCGCGCGGCACTCGAAACGGTAGACAACTTGTTTCTTGAAAACCGTAGCACGTGGTGTGCTTTCACTTCTCTAAGTGAACCGCCTCGCCCACTCGGAAAAGTAATCCGTAGCCGCAAGAATGAAGCGATGTCCTTTCGAAGATGGTGGTTCTATCGGACCCACTATATCTATGCCCCAACATTCAAATGGCCACGACGCAATTGTCGGGTGCAGCACATTTGGAGGTTGGTGTAGAACCACTCCGTGCACTCGGCATCGGTGACGCTCTTGGCGATTTTCATGCGATCGGTCATCATCGAGGGCCAGTAGTACCCTAGTCTTTTAATTTTCATTTTCATCTTCGGACCGCGATCGGTGAGCACCACGCAGTCCCGAATGCACCTCTTTAACAATTTCACGGGCCTCGGACCCGCTTAGGCACCTTAGCCACATTTGATCAAAAGACCTTCGTATAATGTTTTGTTTATTAATGCGTAGACGCAGTTCTTTTCTTGATCCGATGGGCTAGTGACCTATCGTCCGGTAGCTTTCCTGTTTGCGGTGTAGTTCATCAATGGCCGTCGCCAATCTTCCGTGTTTTCTCGTCACCGCCGCAATCGCTTCTTTTTCTTTTTCCGATTTGTGTATTGTGTCTATGTCGAGTCGTGATAGGACTCGACGTCCGTGAACCGACACTTCCACTGATTCATCTTGCAAACAGGCAAATTCTTTTGCGAGACGGGCTAAAGCATCTGCTAAAGCATTCTCTTTTCTGGGAATTTTGTAAAGTGTCACATTTGGAATCTGTTCCAACAGCTGTATGGCATACTAGAAGTATTGTTCGAGTCTTGGCTTTAAAATTCTATATTGTCCGGCGATCTGCTGAATGATTAACTGCGAATCCCCGTAGATGTTGATGTCCGTTATCCCCATTCGAATAGTTAATTCCGATCCCGTTATGAGGGCTTCGTATTCTCGCTTCGTTGTTTGTACACGGTTCCGTCAAGTGGTAGGAGTATCTTAACATCCCCCGCTCCGGTGTTATAAAGATTAGCCCGATTCCTACCTTACCGGCACTATCACTTGCGATACTTCGTCTTTGTGTGCCGAAGATGCTCCGTCGAAATATAATTCCCAACGTCGATCATCGTGGTCTTCTAGGTTCATTATTTGTTCATCCGGCAAATCGTCATCGAGAGGAGATTCTGCCGCAAAGGGTGCGCCGCGAGGAAGTCCGATAAGACTTGTCCCTTTACGGCACGCGAGGCACGAAAGTTATATCGAATTGCAATAATATCATCGACCATCCGGCAAGTCCGCCCGAAAGTGTCGGACGAGTCATCAAGTATTGCAATGGATTAAACTTCGAGATCGGGTTGACCTTATGAGAAAGCATGTAGTGCCCGAGCTTTCGAGCGGCGAAGATCAAGGCCAAACAATGCTTTTCAATTGCGGGATACCTTACTTCCGTCGGAAGTAAACGACGGCTTAAGTAGTAAAGAGCATTTTCTTTACCCTCATCATCGACCCAGTCAACGTGGCTCCGAGAGAGTCGTCTAAAGCCGCGGTGTAAAGTATCGCTGGTCTACCCGAGACCTGGGCCGCTAAGACAGGAGGTGTCATTAAATATTGTTTAATGTCCTCGAATGCCTTTCGGCATTTCTCTTCCCAAATAAATTTGGCGTCCTTTTTAACTAGTGCCGAGAAAGGCCGACACCTACCCGACAGGTTCGAGATAAAGCGTCAAAGATATGTCACTTCCTTGAAAAGATCGTAGTTGTTCTAAGGTTTTGGGAGGCGGCATTTCTAAGATAGCTTTAATCTTCTCCGGTCGATTTCAATTCCACGATGTCGGACAACGAATCCTAAGAATTTCCCGGAGGTGACGCCGAAGGCGCATTTTAAGGGATTCATCTTAAGGTTAAATTGTCTTAATCGTTCGAAAACAATTCTCAAATCATACGAGTGGTTTTCCTTTACTTTGCTTTTGATGACCACATCGTCCACGTAGCATTCGACTTGATTATGGATGAGATCATCAAAAATTCTTGTCATTGCTCTCCGGTAGGTTGCTCTCGCGTTCTTCGATCCGAATGACATTACCGTGTAGCAAAATACTCCGATCGCCGTTCGAATGCCGTAAGCTTTTCATCTTCTCGGAGCCATTTTTATCCGGTTGTATCCTAAAGATCCATCCATGAACGAGAATATCTCATGTGTTGAAGCAATATCGATCATTAATTCGGGATCGGAGAGGGAATTCATCCTTCGGACATGCCTTGTTTAAATCTCCGAAGTCTACACAAATTCCGATTTGACCATTCTTCTTTCCGACCGGCACCACATCGGCTAACCAAGTCGGGTATTGTTCTTCACGGACAAATTTAGCGTCTATTAGCTTTTTAACTTCGGCTATGACTTGTTGTTCGATTTCTAGACGCATTCTTCTCGGGACCTCGTCCGACCGGAACGAAGTAGGATCCACTCCTAGCTTATGAACCGCAACCTCCGGAGCCAATCCCGGCATTTCATCGTAGTTCCAAGCAAAACAAGTTTTTAAATTCCATTAATAATTTGATTATTTCTTCGCAGTCTTCTTTGTTGAGTAAGGAGCTAACAAAGGTAGGTCTAGGCTCTTTGTTAGTACCTAAGTTAACTTCCGTTAACTCATCTATCGTGGATTTAATTTCTTCTTCGAATTCGGTGGAGCGTCTCCAATTTGTACATCTTCGAGTTCGTCCGTAGTTTCCATGCAGCTTTCATTGGATTCGCAAGTGACAACCAAGCAAAATTTAGTATCGTCAACCGACCCTACCGTGCCGAATCCGAGTCCATGCTTTGAATCGGGTGACGACCGGAGTTATTCCATAATTTTTCAAAATGTTGTGATCGGCCTTTTGTCCATTGTCGAGGTAAGAAACCACGTTGAATTAAATTTTGAACACAGGGAGAGTACCACTCAAAAGGTAATTCCATTAATTCTGATGAAGTGACATCTTCAAATTGTACTTTATTTTCAGTTTTGGAGGAAGAAGCACCACAGTAGAATTTGATTGGCTTTGCACCGCCGCTATGTACCTCTTTGACCACCATACCCTCGATCTTATTAGAATGGATCGGGGTTAGGGTCATAGTATGTACGTAGTGGTTAATCTTCTCGTACATTGATTTGTAGTCTTCGTTCTTCTCATCTTCAAGAGAGATCTTAAATTGCGGCTTCTTCGACTTATTGCCGCCGCTTCTTTTTGATTTCTTTTTCTTCTTCGGAACTATCTTCCCAATCAACATTGATGGCCGGTTTCCTCCGTCCAACCGTCCTAACGTCTCTACCACGACCTCGTCCCCGGCCTCAACCTCGGATGCGAGTTGTGGAGAAACCTTCACCATCTCGCCGGAAGGAGTGGTGAGTGATCGTTGGACTAGAACTTCGAGTTCTTCGTTGTCCCGAACTTTCTTTGCTTCATTTGTTACGGTATCTCCGGAGAAGATAGTTTTCTTCGTGGTGCATAATAAGCCGCATCTTCATGGATACCAATTTCATGTACGGAGAATGGTTGCAAGTCGCCTTTGATGCACTCGTTCCCCTCCATCGTAGTATTTGATGCACTCGGTGCGAGATGATGGTACCATCCCGTTTTCATGTATCCATGGTCGGCCCCAGTAGAGCGTTGAACGATGTTTCTGAATCAATTATGTGAAATTTTGCGGTTGTCTTTGCTAAGTCACCGGTCTTCATTAGTAGCGTTATTGACCCGAGGGCTCTTTCTCCTTTCTGGTTGAATCCTCTTAATAACATTTTGTCTGCTTCGAGCTCACGAGCATCAATTTCCAAGTATGCTAGCGTTCGAAGACTCATTATATTGATTGATGCTCCCGGATCCACCAATACTCGGAGAGCGTAAACTTCCCAATTAGTAACCGAAATGTACAACGGTCGGTTGTGATCTGCCGTCCCAAGTAGTAGGTCATTGTCCTTGAAGGTAACGCCTCGTCGTTCCTTTAACGAGCAAACCTCATCTAAGGAATCTCCGGCCATTCGAGCTAAGCAAATTTCCGGATCAAGTAAGGCCTCGATCGAGCTTCTCTCATCTCCTTTCGATAAGATGAGAGCATCGTAAATGCTCGGCTTGGCCGGTAGTTTCCTAAGATGGGCTAACACGTTGTAGTCCACTTTGTTCTCATGCGTCTCGGCCTTCTTCTCGGAATGGGTATTTCTTCTGCCGGGGTTGGTTCTTCTTGAACAACCACCTGCTTTCCTTTGTCTTTTGGACCCATTCTTGGAGGTAGAACTTTTCCACTTCTTAAGTTGACTTCTGTAATTTCTTCTGAATCTAGTGTTGAACTTGTCGGTGTCTCTTCTTGAATCGGAATGACAGGCTTTTCCGGATTATCTTCAAAATCTGAAGGCTCTAACTCTATCGTAACTGGAGCTCCTCGAAACTCATAGATAGATCCGTTGCTTGTTGAACTCTCGTAGCCTCCTTGATGGATGTCTTCTTCGTTATTTTGATTGTCGAGATCGTGTATGATTTGAGAATTGTTGTTGGCATCGAAGTCGATGTCCGGATTGTCACTAGTTACGTAATCGTTAGAAACAGTCAAAACGTAGCCAACGCCATCACCCTTATCATTATATGATCCCACCGAAGTGAGCAGATAATCATACAAAATCAGAGGTTCGAGGGATTTCTCCCCGAATCGGAAACAACTATCCTAGGATAAGCAGCCCCTAGTCTAGCCTTAGGAGTCTCGGTCCTCTCTTCTTCGTCAATTTTCTTCTTTTCTTCGATCGTCTCCTCGTCGAGGTGGTTCTTCTATCGCAAGTGATAGTACCGGCTTAACGGTCTCGAACTACGAATTGAAGCTCGCACCGAAGCGGTTCGGATGTCGTCTAAAATCTTCTTCGAAGACCTCGTCCAGGCGGTAGTCCATCCATCGTCGGTTGCATAGGGATCTATCGGAATGACGGGATCGGCTTGAGATAACATCGACGGAACCTCCTTTCCGGGGTTCCTTCATGTACTCCTTCGGGATTGTTATATTTCCTTTCCGAAGGTTGTCGTCGAGCCAACTTTTAAAGGTAATGCAATCTTCTATCTTGTACCCAAGCATCCGATGGTAGGGGCAAAAGTTGGGATCACCGTTCTTGTTGACTTCCTCCGGTCTTTTAGGCTCGGCACTGGAAATCCGGAGTTTTCATTAGGCTACGGAACATCTTCGGCATCGCTTCATTTTTGAACGGATATTCTCTCGCTCGAAGCTCCCTCAATGTATGTTGCGGACGGGACGGTTGTTCATACTGCGGAGACGACTGATAGCTGGACCGGGATTGCTGGTAATTCGTTGTGGTTGCTCGCGGCCGTTCTGGTGGTATTTGCATTGGTTGCTTGCCTTTATCAACTGCTGCAACGATCCCGGATTTCTTTTCGAAGGTCTTCACCGGCTTCTGCTTGTCCGTCTTGTCGGCAAAACTTAATTGCTTCGCCTCTTCTTGCAAGCTTCCGGCCTTGCTTAACAACTTCTCAAAGTCTTAATAGTGAATCCTTTGAGGAGAAGTGCTATCTCGGCCGTGAATGCTTTTAAGCAAGATGCCGATCGCATGTTGTTCTCGCGATTCGTGGTTCACACTTCATACTTAAATTTCTCCATCGAAGTATGTAATCCACCAAAGTTTCATTCGGCCTTTGTTTCTCTACCACTAAATCACCTATAGTGATGTGGTGTTGAGCTTCGGCAAATCGCTCGATGAAGAGGCTCTCTAGCTGCGAGAATGTCTTCACCGAGCCATCGGGTACTCCCGCATACCGGCCGAAGGCGATTCCCGACGGATCGCCGACGAACCGTCGGAAGAGTAACGCATCGCTCCCGCCGCATTGCAACAACCGGCACGAAAGTGTGCAACATGCCGTCGGGGTTCCCGGTTCCGTCGAAGGTCTTAAACGGAGGTGGTACGAAGCCTTTCGGGTATCGGGACGGCGTCGAATTCTTCCGGGTAAGGTCTACCGAGTCCGAATGGATGTCCCGCTCTTCGATTGTGCTAAGGCTTCTCGCACTCCGCCGTTCTACCAAGTTCTTGATATCCTTTTCGTGGATCATACTTTGTGTTGTATCCTTTTAGCCGGTCATCCCCATTGACGGATGTAATCTCCTTTCCTCCGTCTACAATGTGAATGACCTCTCGGGGTTGTCTCTCATGTGGTCGTACTTGACTCGGAGAGTGGCCGGAGCTACGACCACCTCTTCCATCCTTTTCGCCATTCGAGCGATCATGTCGTCCTTTTCCCGAAGCCGTCTTCTCATCGTCCCGGCTCCTCTCTTTCGTGGCCGCAGGAGCACCTCGAGAAGCCGATGAAGCTCGTGTCTCAACCATATTGATTTCTGCATATTCGTCGTCCATGAATTCCGATGAATCGATCTCATCTCCGAACTTTTCTTCTCTTTCTTTTGTCAACCATCGGATATCGGTTCTTAACTTTTCCATGGAATCTTCCAGCGGAGCTTTCTGTGTGTCTTTGCGGTTGTCGTGCGATAGCTGCCGGGTCCCCTTTTCATGAGTCCCCTTTATCGCAGTAGCACTTTCTTCGCATTCCAGCCTCCCGGCGAGACTTTCTTTCTCGGCCGTCGTTTCAATCTCAATCGCCCAAGTAGTGGGACGCCATACCATCCTTCTAGCAGCGAAGGTCTAGGACCGGATGGTCCGTCGACCCAAATGCCGGAAGGTGGTATCCTCCCTAATCCGTAATCCCGAGACTACGACAGGCGGACTAGCCTTCATTCTCTTGCTCGGCTTTTCTATCATGATGGCGGGTTCTACTCGGGGTCCAAGACGGGATTTGACCGGTACCCGCCCTATCCTTCGTAGAATTTCGATACGGGCGCTTTTCCTTCCTTGCTAACTTTTCTACCAAAGTTTGCAGTCGAGCAAACGGTGTAGTTCTAGTTCTTTTCTTGCGGCTATCGTTGTAGTATGCGGGCCGAGGTAATGTGGCAGCAATCTTGCGAACATTCTCCTCATCCTCTGCGGCGGAGAGGGGATGGAACCCGCTTCCTCCCAAAAGTGGTATGTAGTCGGCGATGTGTATATTCCGGTAGCGGTGTATATTCCGGTAGCGGTGTATATCTTGGCGACTCGGAATTTCCTCCAGAAAGCAATTTCAGCGGCTTCGGCTTCTCCGGCGATCCTTCTACTTCGTTTCTTCTTTGGGTCTTTGTCGCTGATGGAATCTTTGAACCGGACCCGATTTCGAAAACGAAGGTCTTACAGGAAGATCCGTACCCTCCACGAGAATGTAGTTTACCATAGTTCGGATTTCTTTCCCCTTTGATTCGGCGTAAGTCGTGGTAGGTGCGTAAACAACTAGACCAGGTGGGGGTAGTAAGAACGGTCCTCCCGCGGACGGCAAGACTCCTCCTAGTCGGGATCCTTTGCGGGGAGGAAACTCTTGGGTCGACCTAAGGTCGAACTCAAGCGATGGCTCTTCAGCTTCATTTACCTTGTTCGACAGTGCAAAGAGGGAGACGTCGGTGACCTTGACGTTCGTGTTTTCAAATCCCTGTCCAAATTGGATGATCCCATTGTCGGGCAGCTCATCCTTATAGACGGCGAAGTCCAGTCCGTTGGTGAAGGAGAAAATCGCTTCGGGGCTTCCATTTCTCGTAGGTAGATTCTGGTTGTGAGTCCCAAGTTATGCTTCTTTTCTTTAGGACGAAAAGAAAGGAATTGATAAGAGTCCGAACACATTCTTGTTCATGTATTTATAAGAAGGAATCATTTGTTAAAAGAATCACTTATTAGAGAGTTTGTTTATTTAGAACGAAATGTTCAAAGGTGTAGAGAAGGTAAGGAATCCGATTCAGAGTTGGAAAGGAAAAGAAAGTCTTAAGCAAGACTTCTAGACTCGAAGGATCATTCCTAAACTAACACCTATCGGGGGTCCACCCCACCTCAAAATGAGGTAAAAGGATCTCGAACCTCTCTGTTTAGGGGTGTCTAAATAGTAGACTCATAAATCCGAGAGAATGTTGGGCTATACTTGTCCAAGGTAGAAATGAACATAGTATTCCAACTGAAAGAAGGGTAGTTTGATCCACAAGGGACATGGATACACTACCGATTTTTGAAAGCGAATTATCCGATTAAAATGGAGAGAGGAATTGTCCTCAATGGAGTCACTCGTAAATCATGTCGGCATATTTTAGGTCGTGTGTTATTTTAAAGGGGGAATCGCCTAACGTAAGTCGGTCGAATTTTTAATTTAATTAAAATAAATAATTTGAAAAGTAGTATTTGATTTTGAAAATAATTTTAAATTTGAAGGTTTTAAGATATGAGATTAAACCGATCTCACATCCCAAATAGTTTATATAAATGAGCACCGCACCACAAACCGTGTATCTATCCCTAAGGATAGACACAATCGCTCGACTGGTGGGGCTCGATTAAATAAACTAGAAGATTTGTGACATCCGTTTGGTCTGCGAACCAATTTTATAAGCCGACAAAATTCCCTTGCTTAATATGAAAACATTAAACAGGGTTTATATTACCTGGGTTCTTTAAAATTCCCTATAAGGGCAAGCCCCTATAGTTAATTACATCTTAAGTGATGGGAATCACCTAAGAAAACTCTCGATAATAATCAATAATTCTGCTCTCAAGGATTTCAAAGTTTAAGATTTTCAAGGGATTGAATTTTGGAATTTCAATAGGGAATGGATCAAGTTTAGAACATTTAGTTTTGGGAATCCAAAGGAAGAACGGTAGGAGAAATCACAGATTCGAAGTGAACTTCGGTAATTTCCCGACTATCCTATTGTTTGGCTTAGATTTAAGAAAATCCTAATGTTTATTTAAATGTTTTGATCTTGTCAATTTTAATTAATTAGGACTTATATTTATATGATAGAATCATACAAATAGCCTTGAAGATGCGAGGGTTTATGTCGTATCGACGACTACCTCGGAATCCTAAGTCCGGTTAGGGCTTAATTTGCAAGGCAAAAACCTAACAAAAGGTCGAGGATTTATGTTGCACTAGGCAAACTACCTCGAAATCCTATGGCTTGGTTATTTAATTCTAGGAAAGTTTTGCTGAAGTAGGTTCAAGTTTTGCTGGTGACGATGGCCGTGCTGCCCACCATGCTCCGAGCTCCTTGTTGTCGCAGAGGTTTAGTTTTAGAAATCATAAATCAGGAGATGAGAAAAGTGTTTTGGTTTAGAGAAATCTTAATTTCTAAGTGTTTTTGTGTTTTAATTAAAACAAATCTTAAAGTTGATTATAACGACACCGGTTAAGATCCCACGGTTCCATCCTTCCGCATCATTATTTTTATCGGATTCACTTAGTCCGGATGAATTTGCTAAACTCAATCGAATGAGTTCCACACTTTCATTTAGACCGTGGGAAATCCCGTTAGCAACACGTAGGTTACATCATCCGAGGTATTCCCGATCATCCAACAGGACGTTTTAATTTAGTTGTAATTGTAGTTTTGTGTTCCGTTTGTGATTAAATTTTGAGTTGTTTTATATTTCGAAATGTTGTGGCGGTAAATTTTATCTTGCAATGACTTTTAACTTAGTTTTGGTTTCAGTTTTAGGGGCTATCCTAAAGGTGTGAGTTTTCATGCAACAGTTGTTTATCATGTAAGAAAAGTAAATGCAATGCATTTAAACAAATTGCAATAATGCAAATTGCAAGAAAGTAAATTGCAATAAAATAAAAGCGTACCTGGAGGGTCTTCCCGTCATCCCAAGCTGCACTTAAAACACAATTAGAATATTTAAGCAAGTTCCTAGGTAAAGCTAAGGGAAGGGTTATGGTTTTCTACCAAATTCCTAATCCTATAGCTAGTCATTTCCTATGACGTCTCAGGTTCCTTGTGTTTTTGTTTGAGGACGATTTTCTTCATCAAAGAATAATTAAGTTCAATTGTTCTTATGAACATCCTATCATATCGAGGAAGTGCTTAAGACAAATCTTAAACATCTTTTCAATATTTCTAGGATTGTTTTAAGTCCAAATGAATTCGATTATATAAATGAATTAATCGTCCGGGGATTCAAGTTTTGTTAACTTACTCAGTGAACTAGGAAATTTGAATATCCTATAAGTGAAGTAACATTTCATTTAATGTCCTATTTAGGAGTTATGATAACTAAAGCTTTTGAGGGTAAATTGGTGTTCAAATGGTTTGTGATTTAGTTTAATTTCCATTAATGAGTTTAAATTTGGAATAAGTGTTCAAATTATTTTAGATTTATTTTGAATTCTTTATGTCTTAGGTGATGTTATATTTAATTTAATTTAATTTAATTTAATTTAATTTAATTGAGTTTTAATTTAATTTAATTCAATATAGCTCAATTTAATTTGATTTGATGTTTAATTAATTTGATTTGATTTAATTTTAATTTAATTTGATTTAATTTAATTTAATTTAATTTAATTATTTAATTTAATTTAATTTGATTTAATTTAATTTAATTTAATTTAATTTGATTTAATTTGATTTAATTTAATTTAGTTTAATTTAATTTAATTTAATTTAATTTAATTTAATTTAATTTAATTTAATTTAATTTAATTTAATTTGTTTAATTTAATTTAATTTGATTTAATTTAATTTAATTTTTTAATCTTAATTTAATTTAATTTAATTTAATTTAATTTTAATTTAATTTTATTTAATTTTAATTGAAATTTTTTAAAAGAGTTTAATAATTTAAATTTAGTTTAATGATTAAGTCTTTTAATATTTTAAATTTGAGTTATCATTTTAATTAAGAATTAAATATTAATGAAATAATTAATTTAGGGATTTTTAAATTAAAGAATAAATCTCTTCCTAATAATATCCCTATTTTAATAATTCCAATTTCATTATTCTTCCAAATTTAATCCATTATTTAATTAAAGTTTAATCATTTTAAAATTGTTTAATGGGTTTCTACCCTTTAATTATTTAAATTTCAATCATCCAAATCAGATTAGGATCAAATATTTTACTTGTTAATTTTTTTTATTAAACCTAAAGTTTTAATTAAGGGTTAAAAATTTAATTACCACTTTACCCTTTAAGCTTAATAATTTCATAACTCACTAAATTAAACTCAAATGAACTTGAAATTTTTATATGACTTCACTCATATGTCAATAAAGACATGAGAGGAGAAAATGTGATTTTTCTGTATTTAATTTATTTATATAATTATTTTTGGTGAAAAATAGAGATTTCCAAGGAAAATTTAATAACATGACCAAGGGAAAGTTTCTGTCCTTAAGAAAATTAGGGGACATTCCTAATGACCAGAGAACCACGTGGACCAATTTTGGTGATTTTTTTTGAATTATATTATTTTTATTATAATTATTTTAAGTTTTGGAGTATTAATTAATTTAAAAATAAAATAAATGTTGAAAAATGAATTTTATATTTTTCAAAAATCTCTCGATATCAAGGAAATCAGAGATGCAAATTTTGCAATTTTCTGATTTTTCTATGATTTATTATAATTATTTTAGTGAAAATGCTAGAAAATACATTTTTTTTTAATTTTAAAATTACCTTAAAGCTTTAAAATTTAATATCTCACTAAATAGACCTAAGAAAAATGTGGGATTTGTTCCTAAGTGATTAAAATTCAAAATGTGACATTTTGGTGAATTTTATTATTTTTGTGATTTTTATTATTTTTTAATTATTAAAAATATTAAAATATTATTAAAAATCAACTTTTTTAGAAAATTGAAATTTTAATTTTCTTAGGTTCCCCTGATATCAGAGAGGCTCCAAAACCAATTTAGTGAATTTTTGAAAGGTATTTTAAAAGTTATGAATTTTTAAAGTTTAAAATGGCTAAGTGGCTTAATCAACCCAATTAGTGGGGCTAACCAAGTCCAATTGACCTCAAACTTTTATGGTGGATTCCTCTGATCCTAAAGGTCATTGGAGAATTGATTTCAAGTCAATTTGATGAATGGTTAACTCTAATTAAATAAAGTCCTATTTTGGGTGTTTAAGCCAATTAGGGTTGTTTTAAATGAACTAAGTCAAAACCTATTTTTCCTAGGGTTCTCTGGTCATAAGGAACATCACCAAATTTTCCTAGAATTTATTTCACAACATGCTATTTATTGGAATTAAAATACTCAAAACAAGTAACCTGAATTTGAAAAATCAATAACTTTTCATAGGATGGCCTCCGACTTTGGAAAATTCAGTGGAATGTTCCCAAATTCGGAGGCTTCAAAAGCCCTATGGTCTCATGCCATGGTGAATTGTATACATGCATGGAGAATTAAAATAATGCAGAGAGTAAATAAATTATAAAAAATAAAATACTTGATGAAATTAAATGATTTCTTTTCCACATTATTCTCCTCTCGTTCACCGAGCAAGAGAGTATTTTTATTTTATTTTTCTGATTTTTCTACACGGAGATATGAATTTTTGAAGTTTAGGGAATTAAATAAATGAAAAATACCCTAATTTTCTATTTATCCACGCGGCGCCACGTCAACCTCGGCAGCTCCGAACGCACACGCGTCGCGCTCCCATTCGACGCCGCCACCTGAGTCAGCAGCCCGGGCCCCGCGGTTCTCGTACCGTCTCCTGGTCCGACGCCATCTGAGCCGTTCGTCCGCGCGTGTATTGAATGGACGCGCATCCGTTCATCGTCCCCGAGCGACCTCACCCGAGAGCCGTCCACACTAAATCCCTAAGATCTCACTCGATACTCAATGGATTTTCATGTTCTTATGCTCTATGGATTCGTCTTCAAGAGACGAACACATCTATACGGTTAACATGCATTGAAATTAAGGCATTTGAAATGGAGAATCTCCGAAGCTCGGGATAAAGAATTAGCTCATACCTTTGCTCGGAGAAGTGTGGCTTCAATCTAAGAGTTGTTGCACCTTCGATCGGATCCCAGCAAGCTCCGGATGAAGTCTCCCGGTCCGGTGAATTGTCCGGATGTGATTTCGACCAAGCCCGATCACAAAGCTTGGAGGTCGGAGCAACCGGGTGGCTCGGAGATGGGGCTTTTGTCGGTGGACACCTTCCCTCGTCCGGTGAAGGTGTAGAACCAATCAATTCGGGAATTGGCTCACCGTGGAGAAGTGTCCTGGTTTTGGGTGGAATTTCGGCTGGGAAATCGGATTTTGTCGATGGGGATTAGGGCAAATCGACACCGGGGTTCAACTGCTCTAAGGGTGGAGAAGGGTCTGGAACAATTTTGGCAGAGTTTTGGCAAGGTTTGTGCTCAGCTCTCCTCATGGCCGAGAGGGGTGGAGTTTAAATAGGAGAGGGTGGAGGGCCTCCCAGGGGGAGTTGAGGCATGGGATCAGCTGCTCTGGTGAGGAGAAGAACAGCCATGGTGGCCATTGGGCATGGGGCAACTCGGCAGGTGAGAATTCCAAGCTTGGGCTCACATGATGCTCTCGGGTGTGGTGTTTTCCGGCGATCCATGCGGCCGGCCGCGGTGCATGGGTCACCATCTTGACCAGGGAGGTCAGGGCTTGGCAATGGTGAAGTCAATTGGGCTTGGACATGTGAAAAGTGTTTGAATTAAAATGGAATGGGGAGGGGGTCATTTTGGTCTTAATTTGGTCAACCCATTGGTTTGGGTTGGGTGCACCTCCCCATGGCCTGATTTTGGGCTGAGAGGATCAATTGGGTCAGCCAAGGGAGAGTGGTGTGGTCTCCATCCATGATGAGGTGGCTAAGCATGGTTTAGTGTGTGACATGCTTAAGGTAAAAAGGGGTTAAGGAGGATTAGGAAAGGGGCCCCTCCTTTTTCCATTAATGGCTTGATCACATGTCAAGCCTTCCATGGCTTCATGTGGCTTGTCCATGGCTTGCATGGCTCACCTTTGGCTTGGGAAAAGGTTTGGTCAATTTCATGAAAAAAATTCTGCAATTTTTCGTCTATAAAATTTTTCGCCTTCGAAAGCTGAAATTACGAGAACGAGCTTTATCGTCCAATTCTAAAAATTTCCTAATTTTCCATCTTCCATCCGAGAAATTTGCCGCACTCCGAAATTCTGAACGGAGCTTAGTTGTACGATTCCCCGAAAATTCACAATTTTACATCTCACATACGAGAAAATTTTCCACGCCAATGATGCAGGAATGGAGCTTAGTTGTCGATTACATGCAGTTAATAATATTATCTCTCCCCTCCAAAAATTTTTACGCCTTGAAATCCCGGAAAGCAGACCAGTTGTACGATTCCCAAAAATTCTCTAATTTTCATCTCCTCGAGAAATTTTCGCACTTAATGAAATTCCGGGAATGGAGCTCGGTTGTCGGCTTTCACACAAATTCCATATATTTTACATTCCCTTTCAAGAAATTTTTTCCACATCCACGAAATCCGAGGTCGATCAAAATTTCGATTCTCATTTACGAGGCTGGTACACAAATTCTAGTTCTCATCCTTCGGGATCGTTCTTTTGAAATTTCGATTCTCCTTGCACTTACTCCAAAAGTTCCCTTGAAATTAAATTTCACTAATAAAATATGAAGACACCTCGATTTAAATATTTCCAAAACATGAAATTTCTCTTTTCTCCTTTCAATTAACACTTATTTAAACTAAACACCTTGCTACGGCCGAGGAGTTTGGAGCATGCATAGTGGGCGACACGGCCATCTTGACGGCAAAACTTGTATACATCGAAGCAAAACCATTTCTTAGAAATAAATAACAAGCCATGGGAACGGTGGCTTGGCAGGTGCGGCATAAATCCTCACCTTCTCTTTGAGGCTCTTGCATAACTATGTTGTGCAACATAAGCCACTAACACAACTTTAGGATTCGAGGTTGTGCGTCGGATATGGCCGACAACCTCTTATCTTCTATGTCATTCATATGAGCGCTGGTATCGAATGAATGTAAGTCTTAAATAACAAAATCGATGGGATAAAGCATCGAATAAAATATCACAAATCGAAGCAGATACGTAGGATAGTTTGGGTTAGACATCGGGTTTCTTAGATCTATGTTCATCACCTAGCCTTTCTCTCCTTTGGATTCGACAAATTGAAATATTCAAAAACATGGTAAATTCTTTATTGAATTTACGACAATCACATTTTTTTTAAAAACTTACCTTTGGAAGTCATGAATATAAATATTTCATGATTTATATCGAGTTTTCTTAGGTGACTTCGATTCACAGGATGTAATTAGCTATAAGGCTTGCACTTTATAGAAAACTTAAAGACCATATTAATATAAACCATCTAATTCAACTACATATTAGATAGGGGAAATTTCGTCAAAAAATGGTTAATGACGAAAAGGATGTCATGAATTAACAGTTTGTTGTCAGGCATAAATGCGAGTCGTATATACATTCTTCGATATATAGATACATGTCATGTGATAAGCGTGATTATACGAAGCTAACATTTTTATGCGATTAGTTTGATTTAGCATCCATGAAAATTAAATATTATTTTAAAAAATCCGTATATATATATTAAATTAAATCTAATTCCTTTATTTTATAAAACTATATTAAAAAACCCATTTTCAAAACAAAATATCAACACACCATATTCTAAAAATTTAATGGCCGACATTGACGAGGCTTGATTACGCATTATGGAGGGCTCATAGGAATGCTTATAAAATTCTTATAGGAATGTCACCATATAAGCCTAAGTATATGGAAAACATTTTTATTTTGTTGATTTAGAGACATAAAAGCTTATTGAGCGATAAAGAATTTAATTATAACCCAAGGATCTTAGAGAGAAGAGATTGTTACAATTAAATAAGCTTGAAGAAATTAGAATTGAGTCTTATGAGAATGCTAGAATTTATAAAAGAAGATGAAGAATTTATCATGTAGAAGATTATAGTGAAGAATATAGAGCGTGGAAAAAGTTTTTTTATATAATACCCGATTAAAATTATTTCTGGAAAACTAAAGTTCGAATGGATAGGACCGTATATTGTGGAAAAAGTTTATCCTTATGGGGTTATGGATATAAAGATCCCGATGACGGCGAGAATTCATTTAAAGTAAATGGGCGAAGATGGAAACCTATATTGGTAAAAACACGCCTTATTGAAAGAATCGATAAATTTGAGTTAGTATGAGTAAAACATGTGGATAAGTCGCTCGGATGATGTTAAACCGAACGCTTTGACGACGACCCATATATTAAGTTTATTTGATTTAAGGTTGTTGTGATTGAAAATTTGATCTTCCTTTGTTTTATACCAATTACTTAACACCTATTGATGAATTAAATATATTTGGATCCTTTAAAAATTTGACGTGAGCGAAATAGTACTTTTAGTATACGCGCTAGAGACGACGGGGTGGCGCTTAAGCGCCGGTGCATGATACCTTTGGCGCTGAGGCCGGAATAAGATGCAGCGCCACAGTTATTGGATGTCGGAAAAGCTTGCCAAAATGTAGTTTTAACAACTTCTTTCTTTATAAAATGCCGACCTTTGTCACGATGAGCATCCCTTTCATTTATTGACCGAAAAGTTAAAATTTAGAGAGAGATTAGATTTTCTAGATTCCATGGAGACTAGAAACGATAGTTTAGAGAGAAAAGATAAGTTGGTGCACAAGGATTCACGAACTTATTTCAATGGATATTTAGCGATAAACTTGGGAGAAGATGATCAACCGGTTTGAGAAGATTGAAGAGGAGTTGCTACTTAAGCAATAGGATGCATGAGATGTTTCCGCTCCAATGAACATTTGGAATGACAAATTAAGCTTCAATACATTCAGGTTGTTTTTAAGATTATCGAGTAATAATGTATACGAACAATTGGATTGATGAGAAAATGACCATGGAGTTTCCTCATGCTTTCGCTGCTTTCGCTCCGCTTTTGCTTGTAGCAATCTACCGTACGGTGGGGAGAATGAAGGTTCGATCACAAATAGTGAGTGTAAATGATGAAGAGTGTTATCTAATTTTGTTATTGTATGTGTTGTAAGTTAAATCTTGTGTCGATGTGTGTGTTTGTATTTTACATGTGTTTGTTGAACCCAATATTGAGTATACGGAATGAAATTGAAGTGATTTATGTAAATCTTATGTTAGAATGTTGGAATACGACAGTCAAGATTTGGATTTTCTTTTTATTGATAGTGTTAGAAAATTGGTGGAGTTTGATAAGAAATTTTGGGTGTACGTAGGTTAGATTTACTTAGTATATTTTATAAATCTGAGTTTGGAAAATTTAAAAAATTTTTGGCGAGTACGGCGCTGAGCATAGGTTCACTTGAGCCGGACGAACTCGGGATTTAAACTAGCAGAAGCCATTTTAATTCTTAGCTCCTTCTTCTTCTGTTGCAACCGGTCTAGGATTCCATCTTAAGCTTGAGTGTTTGAGTTTGTGACTTGAAAACACCGAATTTTGTCGTCTTAAGGTTAGATCTATACTTTAGCTTTATTATTTTGCAAATCTACCATGGATTATTCAAACAGATTTGGAAGAAAATGAAATTTTCATAAATTGTTTTTTTTATTTTGAGTGAAAATTCGTGGATTTAAGTTGTATCAAGTTTGAAAAGCTTGGAAGAAATTTTATAATCTTAATTTTAGAATTTATTTAGGCTGCTAAGCCGTTTTTAGGATGGTACTAAATGCAAAGGGAAAGGAGAGAGAAGATTTTGATAGATTTAAATTTGTTGGAAATGATACTTGCTAAAATGCGTTACAATGAATTTGCCTCACTTGAGAAAATTTTTTGTTGAAAAAAAGTTTTTATCATCCCGGTGGAGCGATTGAGAATGTTAATGTAGCATGAAATTGGGAGAATTTCAATTATTTCTTGTTGTAGCTAGTGTCAATGTTGTTCGTGAAGATTCTTTGCAAATGTTACTGCGACAATTGGTGATGAAGTGTTGTTTGCACTAGGGGAGTTGAGTTCACTCCAGAGGATTAATATGATATATAGTACGCATACGCAATTGGTAATTTTTATTCGGGGTTACTCCATCGAGGTAGAGCTTGATAGTATTATTCACTATTTACTTGGTGGATGCGGAGCATCAAAGTGAAATGTTTCGAAGCATTGTTGTATGGAGGATATGGATAAAGCCCAGCAAATATGGTAGATTATGTTTATAGGAAAAGTGATTATGATGCTTAATGTGATGAGGCGTTGGTAAAGTTTCTTAAGGGAGATCGAATAGTGAATTTCCTGCATGCCCTAAATTTTCACCATATTCGGACTTATGACGATGGATGAAGATATCCGATTTGAGATGATGAGGAGGAGGCCAAGAGCGAGATAATTAAGAAACACTCTTATTGTAGTATTTATGTTATGTTTTTAATTCATGTGTCTTTTTATTTGTTATGTTTAGACTTTGATTACTATTTAGGATTATTTGAGAGCGTATTATATATGACTATATTTGTTGCTCTTGAGCTTATTTAGTATTATATCGGTGTTAGCTTTTTAAATGTTATTCATATTGTTACCTTTAAATACTCTTAGTTTTTATAGTTGCATTTATTCTCCTGCTTTTAAAATACCTTTAATATTTTTGTCTTTTATGCTTATTATAAACTTTATATTACAAAATGATTTAAAAAAATTAAGTTTGAGGTGGTGGGGGGGGGGGAGGGGGGGGAATGAATACCGATTTTCAAAAATTTAAATTTTATTTGTCTCAAATGTTCTAAGTAAATTTGATTTTTTATTTGAAAAAAAATTATGTGAATAAAGTTATATTAGAGAAGTAAAATTTTGAATATAGAAGCTGTTAAAAATTTTAGTTAAAATTTTTTTAGTAAAGATGAAAATTTTAAAGTTGAAAATTTCTTAGTGAAGAAATGATAAATATTTTGTGATTATCTTTACTAGAAAAATTTGTATTTAAAAAAAATAGAAGGATTAAAAACTTTTTATTTTAATACTTAAATTTCTTTTATAAAAAAATAATTTTCAAAACTTATTATATTTATGTGTTAAAGATATATATATCTATCTTATTCCTTTAAAAAAGGGAGGGTGGAATTAAAAAATTATTAAAAGGCATCAGGATATAGTAATCGTTGCGCTAAAAAAAGTAAAAAAATGAAAAAGTGAACAATAGTATGTCGAAAAGAAGGAGAAGGCTTGAAGATTAAAGGGCCTAAACGAAATTGGTTACACGATGTTTTCACAGAGTATAAGACTTGAGAAAATCTTGAAGGCTTAAAAATATAATATAGTTATAATTATTATTTTAGTAAGAATTTTTAAGTAAAGAAAATAAAAGAAGTCTAAACCTGTATTTTGAAAAATCTGTATTTCTTAATAAGATAGGAAGCTAAATTCCTCGTTCACCTTTACTTAAGAAATATTAAAGCAATTGGTCTGATTACTAAATTTTTAAATTAGGCTCTTACGTTTAGAACAAAATTTTGGAATCTTCTAAAGAAACTCATTCCCATAATTTGTTTGCTTAATTTTAATGATTGACGTCACTTGAGGATAAGTAACGTTTAAGTTTTGGGGGAATTGATCTACTTTAAAATTGTTTTGTTTAGTGAATAAATTATTCTTATATTTTTAAGGATATTATGTTTTAATGAATGGTATTTTTATGTTATCGATTGCGGGTATAAGAAGATGACTTTAAGGATGAAAAGAAGCGAAAAGGAGCAAAAATTAGGGTTTAATGAAGAAAATTAATAAACTAGAGTACGAGGCACCAAAAGCGCTTTTGAGCTGCAGACGATTGGGGTTGTTAATTTTTAATTTTGATGGTTTGAAGTTCTAGAAGGCCCCCGAATGATAATGCACATTTCAAATAAAGTATCTGATGAATCTAGACACATATGAATGAAGAGATGTATCACTTGAAGCAAAAAAAGCGCTCGAATGAATCATTTGAATGGAACCCCAAACATGATAGTTATATTAGAGGATTCGATTAGATTTAGATGAATTTTAAAGAGATGTACGAAGCGATCTGGTCATTTTTGAAGCTTTATAAATAGGAATTAATTCTACGATGGGGGTCATTTTAGAGTTGTTCACGGTTAATCTTTAGTTTCTTTCACTTTAAGTTTCGAGTTTATAAGTGTTTAGTAGTGTTGTGATTTCTTGAAGTTTAAAGTTAAATGAGTGTAAGGGAGTTAGAAAAGTCGAGGAGAAGCTTGAAAAGTTAACTTTGATGAACAGGTTTCAGGATAAGTATTGTAACTTAACTCTAAAGTTGTGTGCTTTGGATTTAATGATTATGAATATGTCCTGTTGTGTTAATCCAGTCTTTTATGAGTATTTTTATTCTCTTTATGCGCCTTCTGAAATATAATGTAATTAAGTAAAGAGGTTTGGATTATTGTTTAAGAACTTTTGTTTTTACTAAAATTGTGATGATATTCTACCTAAAGCTTGCTTTTCTTTCTGAAACATTAGGTGTATTAAAATCGTGGAGAAATCTTATGAACTGGCCAATGGGCTAAGATTTCTTAACTTTTAATTATCACGTTTCGCTTTGGAGAGAATCAAGTAATCATCTGAAGGGGTTCGAATAGATAGGGAGATAAGATTTGTTGGGCGTAGAATTGAATGTAGAGAGACAATTTGAATTCATCGATTTGGTTTAAAGAGAGAAAAAAGGGTCACTAATAGGTAATATTGAGAGGGAGCCTTATGTACTCACAGAAGTGAGAGGCGAGCACTTACAACCTTCTTAATAACATCTACTTGCAAACCTTTAGACTAGTCGATATTTGTTATGCACAAAGGCAAGAAAGATGCAAAAGTTAATATCTTTCATTTTATTTGTCATGTCTGACGTTTATAAATTTTAAACAATTTGAATTCCTCTACTTATTACTAAATATTTGTAAGGAGAAAGTATTTTTAATTAAAGTATTTTAATCATTTGCTTAAACACTTTCTTTCGTAATTTAGAAAAATTAGTAAGTTTAATTTTATTCATGTTTATTTATAAAGAAAAATTAAATTAGCACTTCATTTTTATTTTTGGTGTAATTAAAATTTCTTTTAATTCACACTTATTTTGCGGGATCCGTATACAGGATTTTAAAGAAAATGTTATATTACTTGAAACTATACGTATATTTGCGTAATCTTAAGTGTGTTTGCTTATTTTCTAAAAATTATATTTAAATCTTGCACACTTGCCGCTTAGTTTTGAGTCGAGTTTGCACTTATCTTTTAAAGTTTAATTATGCGTATTTGCGAGGGTGGTCCCGGCCAAGTAGATAGAGTAATATTAAGAGAATCAATTCTAGCTCCTCCAGAGATTTTCCCGAAAGGATGAGATGTTCGAGCAATCGGTGGGGATGTTTTTGCCTTAGTTTACAATAAAGCAGGTTAGTATGAAATTTTGTTAGGACCATGATCTTCACGAGTACACACCAACGGAGTTGTATGCGAATATACAACACGGGAAGTTTTCTTTAGGGTACGAGAGGGATGAAGGACATCGGGACGTGGAGCCATACATTTCATTATGCATCGAGAGACAATAAATAATTTTCGAGACAAGTTAGAGAAATTCTAGAGGTCCATAAGAAAAATTTGAGAACTTTAAAATAATATGAGACAAACATGTAAACGATGCAGAGTGTTGGAGCTTCTGCCAGAGCATGTTTTTTTTAGCACGAGCGAGGAAAATATAATTGAGCGCATTTTTACTTAAGAGACGGTGAACGTAGGGAAATTGAGGAAGGAAAACCTTTGCTCCCGATCCACGAAATGGATGAGGTCGAGGGCATGATCCTTTATTGATGTAGAACAACATTATATTATTATTATGAAAATGATGGAAATCCTCCCGGAATCATTTGTCATGATGAAATGAACTAATGTCACCGATAATAAATAATATGATAAAAAAAGATGATGTCACGATAAGAGTCTTGTCGACACACACGTTGTGTGCCAAGCAGTGCATTATTAACATATATGACTAAGGGAGGCTACTGACCACCACAAATAGATCACCATGATTTCTTCATGCCATTAAATATTTGTATCATTCCGAGCATATGCAATATTAAGTTTGGAAAAGAGCTACGGATTGCTGCTTTATGTGAGTTCCGGGGAGTGCTTGAGATTCATCTATCGATTGTATCGGTGATAGTGAATGGAAGCAGAGCATATCTCACAAAAAGCATGTTACACGTGGATTACGTAAAGAAGAATATCCATTACTTTGAGGAGATGGTTGATAAAAACATCTTTCGGATTCCAAATGGACCCATAATTGGAGGGGTTGCGGCCTTTAGAGCTATGAATGCCCGGAGGCAGCACACCTCTGGTGAATGCAAGGATTTTATTTTAAAGTTTACCTTAGGGGGGGGGGGGGGGGGGGGGGGGGGGGGGGGGGGGGGGGGGGGGGGGGGGGGGGGGGTGTGAGGGTTGGTCTCTGCATATTCTCGGTGGCCCAAAGACGGCTTATGATATGTGATGACATGAAGATATGGATGCTGGATTGTAGCACAGAGACGAAGAATCACCACTATATTTACAGAGTACGGTGGAATCTTTATTATTGGATTACGTATGGCGTACCAAGCTTGAGCAAAATTTATAAGGATTTTTTTGTCTTCACCAATTCTTTGGAAATTAGCATTTTTTTCAATTTCCACTCTATGTGATTGATTTGAGAAAATTTGTTGAACTAAGCATTGTCTCGGTCTTGAAATTTCAATGAAAACGAAGCTATCTGAAACAAAAATTCTAATTTGATTAAATAGTCCAGAAAAAATCTCTAAAACAAAAGAAAGGGAACAAAAATTCAAAATCAAAAGTCCACACCTTCTATTGACCTAACTAGATTGCGTCTCTATTGTTTTGTCAGTATGGTTATCCATAAATTTATAGAATTTTGATAAAATTTAAGCAAATTTTAATAAATTGTAAATTTTTACATTTTCTCAAATTAAATAAAATCCATAAATTTATGAAATTTCAACAATTCCATAAATCTACAAATTTTCCACAAATCCATTACAAATAAAATTTTGAGGATATGTGTAAGGCGCAAAATGGAGTAAGGTTTACGATTCTTTCCAATCAACTTTTGAGTTGGATGTGTGAGTACATGTGGTTTTTTTTTTCTCGATCTAATCATAAATTCCACAAATATTCGTAATTCCAAAATTTTGTAAAATTTTCACAAATTCATAAATGGAATTCGAGGATAGGAGTAAAACACTTAAATTGTAAGGTTTCTAATTTCTTGATCAGCTCTTGAGTTCGATGCGAGTGCTCTGTACAGTTTCAAATCGATCATAAATTCTATATATTTTTGCAATTCGACGATTTCACAAAATTTTCGCGATGTCAAATAAATTCTAAGGATGAACCACCTTAAATGAAGTAAGGATTTTGATTCGCTTGATACGACTCTTGGAGTTGAATGTGAGTCCACATGATTTTAACCTGTCGATCATAAATTAAATAAATTTTATAAATTTCATAATTCCACAAAATTTTCCACAAATCCATAAATGAAATTTTTAAGATAAGAGTAAGAACACTATAAATGGAGTAAGGTTTTGATTCGTTGTCGGCTTATAAGTTCGATATGATTCGATGTGCCTTCCTTCTCAAAATTCCACAAATTTACGCAATTACATAATTCTACAAAATTTTTACAAATTCATAAATGAAAATTTGAGATGAGGTAAGGACACCTTAAATGGGTTAGTCGCTTGATCGAGCTAACGAGTTGGATGTGAGTCCATGTGCTTTCATCTCGATCGATCATAGAGATTATAATTTTTGCACATCCATAAATGAAATTTTGAGGAAAGGATTGAGGCCACCTTAAATGGTGCAAGATTTCTCACTCCTTTGATCGGCTCTTGAGTTGGATGTGAGTCTTTGTGCTTTTCTCTTGAGTCGGATTGTTGTTTTACGCTCTTAGGTTAGATGTGAGTCTACGATGTTAACTTGATATGACGGGGAATTTTCTTTTTACAACCTTTGAGTTGAATGTGATTCCTACATTTCCCTGTAAGTGCAATATCTTTATTAAATCAATTCATCAAGCATTTAGATTCTCGACAGAAACAATTTTAGTGATTTCACCATCAAAATCCCAAAAATGAAAACTTCTAAAAAAATGAATGAAAAAAATCAAGCGCTGAATTAGGTAGACTTCGTTACTTTTCACTAGGTACTTGAATCACCGGTGAGAATTCTTAAATATCGAATTCGGATCCTTCATTTGGCTTCCCGAGCGAAAGACGACTCGAATTTGATCTGGAAATTTTGTTCGGTATGTGACTTAAGTAACTTTACATAGACCTTTCGGCTTCTATCGATCATTTCGGTCAACATTACATGTGGTGTTCTTGTTCGATACGTCACACTGTTAACGATTACATTTATTATTATAAATTAATTATTCTCGGCATTGGATTCACCTCACCGTGACGGAGTATCCCTGGTGGATTTCCTTTTCTGTCCTCCGCGAAGTTATAACAACATCCGCATTGTATTGTGACTCTTCCTTTCCCTGGCATCCATTTCCGGGGTTCTGAATAAGTCTTTTCTCTCAGACGGCCTGCTCGACCCATCTTCTGAAGTTCTAGAATGCAATCCACAATCTCGCCGTTGCTCGTACTCCGAGAATACATCCGTGTGTAACTCGAGGCCTTCCAAAATGTTGATTCTTCCGCCTCTAATCCTTTCAAAATATTCGAAAGTCTTCTTCTCAACATTCGCATTCTTTCTAGTTCATATTCGGGATGATCCGCAAGTGACGAGGCCTAGTAACGTATTGCGGGATGTATGGCTCAATCCCGTCACGTTCTCCCCGCATACCTTGGCTCCTCGGGATTGTCTCCGTCGGGACATCCTCCGGGGTCGCTTCGACAACAAGGTTCTTCGGATATGGTATCTCCGCTGGGCGTCGAGGCACCGATTCTATCTCTATCCTTCTTGGCACTTCTCCGATCCGTTACGATTCTCTCGGTGTTGATTTTCTTCTTCTGGTTCCTGCCGAACCGGCATCTTTGAAATGTGTGTGTCCGCGAAGGTGGTTGTTTCCTCGTGTCGATCTCGCTCGCTGGTTTAGTCAACATCTTGCGGATACGACGATTCTTATTCCTTCTTTGAGTAGCAGATGAGCGTAGCTCTCCTCACTTCTTGAATTTCTGCGGGCGCGGCGTTGACGAGCTCTCGCCCTCTCGCCGTGGCAACTACCGACTTCGATTTTCTTGCTTTCTTCAATGTTTGTCTTTCTTTTCTTGTTGTTGGATTGGTGGCTCGGGCCACCCATCTTCATCACTCGTCCGGCTATGAAGCTCTTCTCGGTCCACTGGGACCCGGTCATTTTCTTCATACTCGTAGGTCGGCTGGTGTGAAGTCAGAATCAATTTCTATCACTGCTCCATCCTTCACCCTTTTTTCATCGAGTGAGAAACTCACACCATTTTTAAAGTTTAGGACCAACCGCCCTGTCGGCATTATTTTTAGGTTGTGTGTTTCATTTTGAAAAGGGGTCTCCTACAGAAATTGTCGGCGAATTTTTAAAATTTTAAATTTAGTTTAAATATATATAATTTGAAAAGTAGCATTTGATTTTGAAAATAATTTTAAATTTGAAAATTTTTTAAGATATGAAATCAAACTGATTTTACATCCCAAATAGTTCACATAAACGAGCGCCGCACCACAAACCGTGTATCTATCCCGAAGAATAGACACACTGCTTGATAATGGAGCTCAATTAGATAAACTAGAAAGGTTTGTGACATCCGTTTGATCCGCGAACCAATTTTATAAGCCGACAAATTCCCTCGCTTAATATGAAAGTATTAAACGAGGTTTATATTACACTGGTTCTTTAAAATTCCCTATAAGGGCAAGCCTCTATAGTTAATTACATCTTAAGCGACGGGAATCACCTAAGAAAACTCTCGATAATAATCGATAATTCGCTCTCAAGAATTTCAAAGTTTAAGTTTTCAGGAATGAATTTTGGAATTTCAATAGGGAATGGATCAAATTTGGAGCATTTTGTTTTGAGAATTCAAAGGAAGAAAAGTAGGAGAAATTACGGATTCGAAGCGGACTTCGGTAATTTCTCGACTATCCTATTGTTTGGCTTGAATTTAGGAAAGTCCTAATGTTTATTTAATGTTTTGATCTTGCCAATTTTAATTAATTAGGACTTATGTTCGTATGATAAAATCATACAAATAGCCTGGAAGATGCGAGGGTTTATGTCGTACCGAACGACTACCTCAGAATCCTAAGTCCGGTCAGGGCTTAATTTGCAATGCAAATGCCTAACAAAAGGTTGAGGATTTATGTTGCACTAGGCAAACTACCTCGAAGTCCTATGGCTTTGTCGTTTAATTCTAGGAAGGTTTAGCCGATGTAGATTCGAGTTTTGCTTGACGACGATGGCCGTCGTCGCCCACCATGCTCCGAGCTCCTTGTTGTTGCAGAGATTTAGTTTTAGAAGTCAAGAATCAGGAGATGAGAGAAGTGTTTTGGTTTAGAGAAAATCTTAGTTTCCAAGTGCTTCTGTGTTTTAATTAAAACAAATCTTAAAGTTGATTATAACGACACCGGTTAAGATCCCACGGTTCCATCCTTCCGGCATCGTTATTTTTATAGGATTCACTTAGTCCGTATGAATTTGCTAAATTCAACCGAATGAGTTCCACACTTTCATTTAGACCGTGGGAAATCCAGGTTAGCAACACGTAGGTTACATCATCCGAGGTATTCCCGATCATCCAACGAACGTTTTAATTTAGTTGTAATTGTAGTTTTGTGTTCTGTTTGTGATTAAATTTTGAGTTGTTTTATATTTTGAAATGTTGTGGCGGTGAATTTTATCTTGCAATGACTTTTAATTTAGTTTTGGTTTCGATTTAGGGACTATCCTAAAGGTGTGGGTTTTCATGCAATAGTTGTTTATCATGCAATAAAAGTAAGTGCGATGCGATTAAATAAATTGCAATAAGGTAAATTACAATAAAATAAAATCGTACCTGGAGGGTCTTCCCGTCATCCCAAGCTGCACTTAAAACACAATTAGAATATTTAAGCAAGTTCCTAGGTAAAGCTAAGGGTAGGGTTATGATTTTCTACCAAATTCCTAATCCTATGACTAGTCATTTCCTATGACGTCTAGGTTCTTGTGTTTTGGTTTGAGGACGATTTTCTTCATCAAAGAATAATTAAGTTCGAGTTGTTCTTATAAACATCCTATCGTACTGAGGAAGTGCTTAAGACGAATCTTAAACATCTTTTCAATACCTTTAGGATTATTTTAAGTCCAAATGAATTTAATTAATCAAATGAATTAAGTCCGGGAATTCAAGTTTTGTCATCTTGCTCAGTGAACTAGGACATTTGAATATCCTATAAGTGAAGTAACACTTCATTTAACATTCTGTTTAGGAGTTATGACAATAAAAGTTTTCGGGGGCAAATTGGTATTCAAATGGTTTGTGATTTAATTTAATTTCAGTTAAAGGGTTTAAATTTGGAATAGTGTTCAAGTAGCTTTATATTTAATTTCTTTCATGTCTTAGGTGATGTTATTTTTAATTTAATTTAACTTCAATTTAATTTAATTTAATTTTAACTTTAATTTAATTTAATTTAATTCAATTTAGTTTGATTTGATGTTAAATTAATTTAGTTTAATTTGATTTAATTTCCTTTAATTTAATTTAATTTGATTTAATTTAATTTAATTTAATTTAATTTAATTTAATATGTTTTAATTTATTTTAATTTAATTTAATTTAACATTTTTTAATTTAATTTAGTTTAATTTAATTTAATTTAATTATTTAATTTAATTTAATTTAATTTAATTTATTAATTTAATTTAATTTAATTTGTTTATTCAATTTAATTTAATTTAATTTTATTTTTTTAATTTAATTTTAATTTAATTTAATTTTTAATTTAATTTTTAATTTAATTTTAATTTTAATTTTAATTTAATTGAAAATTTAAAAAGAGTTTAATAATTTAACTTTAATTTAATTTAAATGATTAAGTCTTTTAACATTTTAAAACTTAAATTTGAATTATCATTTTTAATTAGGAATTAAATATTAATGAGATGATTAATTTAGGGATCTTTAAATTAAAAAATAAATCTCTTCCTAATAATATCCCTATTTTAATAATTCCAATTTTATTATTCTTCCAAATTTAATCAATTATTTAATTAAGGTTTATTTCAATTATTTTAAATTGTTTAATGGGTTTCTACCCCTTTAATTATTTAAATTTCAAGCATCCAAATCAGATTAAGATCAAATATTTTACTTGTTAATTTTATTAAACCTAAAGTTTTAATCAAGGGTTAAAATTTTTTAATTACCATTTTGCCCTTCAAGCTTAATAATTTCATAACTCACTAAATTGAGCTTAAATGAACTTGAAATTTTTATGTGACTTCACTCATATGCCAATAAAGACATGAGAGGAAAAAATGTGATTTTTCTGTATTTAATTTATTTATGTAATTATTTTTGGTGGAAAATAGGAATTTCCAAGGAAAATTTAATAACATGACCAATGGAGAGTTTCTGTCCTTAAGAAAATTATGGGACATTCCTAATGACTAGAGGACCACTTGGACCAATTTTGATGATTTTTTTGAATTATATTATTTTTATTATAATTATTTTAAGTTTTGGAGTGTTAATTAATTTAAAAATAAAATAAAGGTTGAAAAATGAAGTTTATATTTTTCAAAAATCTCTCTTATATCAGGGAAATTAGAGAATCAATTTTTGCAATTTTCTGATTTTTCTATGATTTATTATAATTATTTTAGTGAAAATGCTAGAAAATACATTTTTTAATTTTAAAATTACCCTAGGGCTTTAAAATTTAATATCTCATTAAATAGACCTTATAAAAATATGGGGTTTGTTCCTAAGTGATTAAAATTAAAAATGTGACATTTTGGTGAATTTTATTATTTTTGTGATTTTTATTATTTTTTAATTATTAAAATATTAAAATAATACTAAAAAATCAACTTTTTTAGAAAATTGAAATTTTAATTTTCTTAAATTCCCCTAATATCAGAGAGGCTCCAAAACCAATTTGGTGAATTTTTGAAAGGTATTTTGAAAGTTATGAATTTTTAAAGTTCAAATTGACTAAATGGCTTAATCAACCCATTTAGTAGGGTTAACCAAGTCCAATTGACTTCAAATTTTTATGGTGTGTTCCTCTGATCCTAAAGGTCAGTGGAGAATTGATTTCAAGTCAATTTGATGTATGGTTAACTCTAATTAATTAGGGATCTATTTTGGGTTTTTAAGCCAATTAGGGTTATTTTAAATGACTTAACTCAAAACCTATTTTTCCTAAGGTCCTCTGGTCATAAGAGACATCACCAAATTTTCCTAGAATTTATTTCACATCATGCTAATTATTAGATTTAAAATACTCAAAACAGTAACATGAATTTGAAAAATCAATAACTTCTTATAGGGATGGCCTCCGACTTTGGAAAATTCGGGGAATGTTCCCAAGTTCAGAGACTTCAAAAGCCTCTATGGTCTCATGCCATGGTAAATTTCCTATATGCATGGAGAATTAAAATAATGCAGACAATAAATAAATTATTAAAAATAAAATACTTGATGAAATTAAATGATTTCTTTTCCACATTATTCTCCTCTATTCACTGAGCAAGAGGGTATTTTTATTTTATTTTTATGATTTTCCTACACAAAGTTATGAATTTTCCAAGTTCGGGGAATTAAATAAATAGGAAAATCCCTAATTTTCTATTTATCCGAGTCGGCGCCGCGTCATCCTCGGCATCTCCGAACGGCCGCGCGGCGCGCTCCCATTCGAAGCCGCCGCTTGAGTCGGCGGCCGGGTCCGCCTTCCGCGTATCATCCGCCGATCCGACCAACTTGAGCCGTCCGTCCGCGCGTGTATTGAATGAACGACATCCGTTCATCGTCCCCAAGCCTCTGGCAGAGAGCCGTCCATCTTCAGGCTCTAAGATCTCACTCGATACTTGACCAAATTTAACGTTCTTATGCTCTATGGATTCGTCTCGAGAAGACGAACACATCCATACGGTTTATGTGGCATGAAATTAACTTAATAAAAATGGAGAATGTTCAGAAGCTCGGGAAGAAGAATGAGGCCATACCTTTGCTCAGAGAAGTGTGGCTTTGATATGAGGGTTGTTTCACCTTCGATCGGATCCCAGCAAGCTCCAGATGAAGTCTCCTGGTCCGGTGAATTGCACAGGTAGGATTTTGACCACGCCCAGATCACAAAGCTTGGAGAGTTGGAGCAACCTGGGTGGCTCTGGAGATGGGGCTTTCGGCTGGTGGACACCTTCTCTTGGTGCGGTGAAGGTGTAGGACCAATCGATTCGAGGATTGATCCATCTGTGGAGAAGTGTCCTGGTTTTTGGGCTAAAGTTTGAGCTCGAAATTGAGCTCGATTGGAGGGAATTGGGTCGGAATTCGAAGTGGGGATCAAATGCTCCATGTATGGGGAACGATCTGGAACAATTTTGGCAGAGTTTCCTTAAGGTTTGTTTCAGCACCTCTCATGGCCGAGAAGGGGTGGTGTTTAAATAGGAGAGGGTAGAGGGCCTCCTAGGGAGAGTTAGGGCTTGGGATCAGCTGCTCTTGGCAAGAGAAGAACAGCTACAATGGCCACTGGGGATGGGGCGACTCGGCGAGTGAGAATTCCAAGCTTGGGCTCACATGTGAGCTCTCGGCCATGGAGTTTTCCGGCGGCCCAGGGCGGGCGGGCGCGGGCATGGGTCACCCTCGGGTCCAGGTGGGTCGGAGCTGGGGTTTAGTGCGATCAGTCGGGCCTTGCCATGTGTAAAGGAGATGGCTTGGAATGGAATGGGGAAGAGGCCATTTTGGCTAGAGTTTGGGTCGACCCATCATTTTGGGCTTGGTTCACCCTTCGAGGTGGCTTTGGATGTTGTGGGGAGTCACGAGGATCGAGCTGGTTTGGCATGGAGAAGTCCTTATCCAAATATATTTGGATTAAATTTGGGTTAAGGTGAAACATGCTTAAGGTTAATGACTTTTAGGAGGTGCTTAAAGGACCTCCTCCTTTTGCCATTTAAGGAGAGTTGACAACTTAGAGATCCTCATGGCTTGCCAATGGCTTGCATGTGGCTTCATGACTCCATGTGGCTTGGGAAAAGATTGGGTCAATTTCATAAAAAAAGAATTTTGTGGATTTTGGCATTTTAATGGAAATTGTTATGGGGCTTGATTTGGAATTGTTTAATTGATGGGATTAGAACTTAGGGAATGGCTTTGATTAAGTGGATAGCAAATGGAAATGTCATGTGGGCTTTGGATGAATTTGGGCTTTTGAATTTGAAGGAAGTGGGCTTTTAGGAAGGTTTAAGGGAAGTGGGCTTTTTGAATTTTAAAATGGACTTTAGGATGAAATTTTGGTAAAGGCTTGGGCCAAATAATTGTTGGGTTTAGCTCATAGATGTCTTGGAGCAAATTGGGAGTGATTTGGATTTGAATTGGGTTGAATTTGGGCTCCTTTGGTGAATGGGCCAATATAGGTCGAATTGGACCAAGTTGGGCCAATGTTGGGCTAGGGTTGAAATTGATGTAAAATTAATGTTAGGAAATGTCTATGGGAGTGTTTCAAAGAGGTTTTGACTTTGGTTGGGCTTTGATTTTGGGGTTTGGGCTCATTTGGGTTAGGTTTGGGTTTAGGTCAAAATTGGGCCTTTTAGCTTTGGGTTGAATTTGAGTGGGGTTTGGGTCTAAATGTTGGGCAAATCATGTTAGTGTTTTGTTTGTAGGGATGTTAAGGAATATTTAGAAAAGATTTGGGGTTAATTGGAGTTGAATTGGGTGAGTTTGGGTTAGGTTTGGGTTATGGGTCCAAATTGGGTTTTAAGGCCAAAAGTGAAATTGGATCTAAATTTCAATCAAATTGGACTTGGATTTGGTCTAAATTGGTGTTGGGAATGTTGAATTGAAGTTTAGAATTGAATTGGACCAGAATTTGGATCAATTGGGTAGGTTTGGTTTGACATTGAGTTCACTTAGGGTTAAAATGGGTCAAATTGGGGGTTTTGACAAAAATAGGCTAAATTGATAAAATTGTCCCATGGTGTAGTTGATCAAAATGAAATTGGGAATATGTGGGATTTTCTGGAATTTTTTGGGAATTTTCTGAATTTTTTGGATTTTTAGGTCAAGGGGGGTATTTTGGGTATTTGGAGGGTATTGGGAGGTATTTTTGGAATTTTTGGTATTTTTGGGTATGGATGATCAATTTGAGTGATGTGGAAATGTTTGGGATTGATTTTGAGGAATGTTGGGTGATTTGGGAATTTTGGAAATTTTGGGTAGTTTCAAGGGCATTTGGTAGGTTAGGCGGGTGTAGGGTCTCGGGGGTCAAAAATTGAAAATTTGGAAAAATGAAGATTGGGTGAATATAAGTGGAATAAAATCATTTTGGTTGAGCCATGAAGCCATACCAAGCCCACATGAGCCATGAAGGGACTCATTTGAGGCATTCACTATGTTGTTCCTAACCCTCTTACGCGAGGGCTTAGGGGTTAAGGACCATCCATGTGAATCACCTACATGAGTCGGGAGGTCGAGTTAGGTATGGGTGTGGTTTTAGGAGGTGTGTGAAAGTGTAGTGTATGAGTGTAGTGTGTGTGTAAGTCGGCCCTTCACTGCACTGAGCCACCTGAGGCGATCCTAAGGCCAAAGAGTCCTATAGGAACCCATCCTTTAAACTTCCACATTTGATTTTCAACCCTCTCAGGTGATTAGGGGTCTACAATCAAGTTTGTGGAGTTTGCGGGGAGTTTAGAAGTGGTTTGAATTTCTAAGTGGTGGGTCCCGATTCTAGTCCTCTAAGACGAGTCAAAGGAAAAGCCTAAGGCTAGATCCTAAGTACTAAAAAGAAGAAGAGAAGACCTCATCAAAATGAGGTCAACAAATGGACCCCCAATAGGTGTGGTGAGCTGACGGAGCACACCGCGCGTATTGGTGTTGACCGAAGCGATCAGCAAAACCAACACAGATGTCCAAGTGACAAACTTAGGACGAAGTAGAAGAGTTTCCGCTGGGGAGTGTCGAGTATATCTCACAGACCGGGAGATTCTCGAACTCTCGTTGGGGAAAGGAAAAGAAGGTGAATTCCAAATCACATGATCTGGGGGAATTTCAATTTAGATTTCATTTTGTTTTAGTTTAAGTTTTGATGTGTGAACTTAGATTTTAGTTTGAGTTTTAATTTAGATTGAAGTTTGGTTAAGATTAATTTGAAGGGATTTGATTTGAAATGAAAATTGGAATTTCGTGGTTTTAGATGTAACATCTTCAACCTCAAAAGAAAATTGAATTGATTGTATTGAATCATTACAATGAGGAGAAATCTCAGAGCAATGCGGTATCGGATGTAAAATCCTTAACCTCAAGAGTTTGATTTTGATGTATTTCATTGCGATAGGAAAGAATCCTAAAGCAATGCAGTCTCGGATGTAAAATCCTCAACCCCAAGAATTTAAATTTGATGTACTTCATTGCAATAGGGAAAGAATCCTAAAGCAATGCAGTCTCGGATGTAAAATCCTCGACCCAAAAGTTTGATTTTTGATGTATTTCATTGCGATAGGGAAATGATCCTAAAGCAATGCAGTCTCGGATGTAAAATCCTCGACCCAAGAATTTAAATTTGATGTACTTCATTGCAACAGGGAAAGAATCCTAAAGCAATGCAGTCTCGGATGTAAAATCCTCGACCCAAGAATTTGATTTTGAAGTATTTCATTGCGATAGGGAAAGGATCCTAAAGCAATGCAGTCTCGGATGTAAAATCCTCGACCCAAGAATTTGATTTTTTGATGTATTTCATTGCGATAGAGAAAGGATCCTAAAGCAATGCAGTCTCGGATGTAAAATCCTTGACCCAAAAGTTTGATTTTGATGTATTTCATTGCGATAGGGAAAGGATCCTAAACGATACGGTCTCGGATGTAAAATCCTCGACCCAAAAGTTTGATTTTGACGTACTTCATTGCGACAGGGAAAGGATCCTAAAGCAATGCAGTCTCGGATGTAAAAACCTCGACCCAAAAGTTTGATTTTGATGTACTTCATTGCGATAGGGAAAGGATCCTAAAGCAATGCAGTCTCAGATGTAAAATCCTCGACCCAAAAGTTTAAATTTGATGTACTTCATTGCAACAGGGAAAGAATCCTAAAGCAATGCAGTCTCGGATGTAAAATCCTCGACCCAAGAATTTGATTTTGATGTATTTCATTGCGATAGGGAAAGGATCCTAAAGCAATGCAGTCTCGGATGTAAAATCCTTGACCCAAGAATTTGATTTTTGATGTATTTCATTGCGATAGGGAAAGGATCCTAAAGCAATGCAGTATCGGATGTAAAATCCTTGACCCAAAAGTTTGATTTTGATGTATTTCATTGCGATAGGGAAATGATCCTAAAGCAATGCAGTCTTGGATGTAAAATCCTCGACCCAAAAGTTTGATTTTGATGAGTCATTGACTTTGCAAAGATTTGTAGTGTTGATTTGAAAAGGTGTGGAATTTTGGTGTTTCGAGAATTTCATGAAAGTTGTAAAAGGCTTTCACGGAAGGAAATATATTAGGAGGGAATATGTAGATGTTACTTATCCCATTCAAAAGAGTTGATCGAAAGTTGCTGGTTTAGATTGGATACAATTCTTCGCCATCAGATTCGATTCGTGTCAATGGAATCAACCGCTTCCATCCCAGACAAGGGAAAGAGTAGAACGGATTGGATTTCAGATTTGAGAGATTGAATTTGAATTCGATTGAGATTTGATTTGATATTTGAGTTGATTGAATTTGAAATTTGATTGAGATTTGGGATCTGGAAAGATTGAATTTGAAGTTTGATTTGAAATTTATGTTCATTTTGTTTATCTTTTAATGATTCAAATTTATTTTATCGTTTATTTAATGTCCATGTGAATTTGGTGTTCATCATTTTTAAATTTTTAAGAACAGTTTTCTTTTATTCTTTTTTTTTGTTCTTTGTTCGAAGTTCATTTAACTTTAATGGCGTTTCCCAGTCAATTTGCACAAAAGAGGTGAAGGGTAAAAATGTGACATGGTCACTTTCATTCCAATCATGTCGTAGATACATCATACAACGCGATCTGGAATACATCTCATACAATCCATGTAGACCCAAAACGGACTATGTATGATCTTTGTCGATCCATCCGAAGAAGCATCTGTAAAAAATCCATGTCTGAATAGTGGGGTACATGGTCAATAACATCACCTTCCAAGCCATCCTTGGCAAGGATGCCGTATGGATGCACATTGGAGGTGTGATATTTTCCATGTAGCTCGCGGCTCGTAAGGCCGAAGGCTCTCTAGCTACGGGTCCAGTTGGAAATGGTAAGGTGTTTTCCTCGTCGTCCATCCTTCGAAAGTAGCCGAGATCCGCTTCACTGGTACTCCCGGTATGCAATGCTTAGCGATATCCGCTCCGTTGCCTTTCGGTATCATGACGGAACCTACCGGTAAAGGTATCTTCACCGGCCCTCGGAACTCACCCGGGCCTGCTATCCGGAGGTCGGATCCGAACATGATATTACACTCGTTCGGGAAAGAGATCGTGCGAAAGGTCCGACAAAGTCGTGGTGATCTATGTGTGGGGGTATGCGAGTCACCCCGCTTGTAAATATTAATAATGCGGTACATTGGGTATGCAATCTGCTGGCGATACCCTCCATGTTATCAATCTCTTTACCATTCTCTTGATGACTAGTGGCATCGGATCCACTTGGCCATGACGGAGTATTCCCGGAGGGTTTCCCTTCCTGTCTTCCGCACAGTTGTAACAGCATCCACATTGTATTGTGATTCTTCCTTTCCCTGGCATCCATCTCCGGGGTTCTGAGTAGGTGTTTTCCCTTAGGCGGCCCGCTCGACCCATTCTTTTCAAATCCCGGATGTTATCCACGATTTGCTGTTGTTCGTACTCTGAGAATACGTCTGTATGTAGCTCGAGGCCCTCTAGTATATTGATCCTTCTGCCTCTAATTCTCTCGAAGTATTCAAAGGTTTTCTTTTCGACATTCTGCATTCTCTCCAGCTCGTATTGAATAATCTGCAGATGGCGAGGCCTGGTGACATATTGCGGAATATACGATTCAATCCCTTCACGCTCTCCTGCATACCTCGGCTCCTCGGGGATGATGTCCGTCGGGACATCCCCCGGGGTTGCTTCTGCAACAAGGTCATGCATTGCCGGTGGTTCTATCTCGGTAGCGTGGTAGTCTTCTTTCTTCGATCTTTGTGAGATTTCCCCGGTCCTTTCGTTATCCTAGGAGCTGGCCTCCTTTCTTCGGGTTCTGGTGAACCGGTGTCCTTGAAGTGTACGTGCGCGTGCAGACTGTCTCGTCGCGCTGGTCCGCGGCTAGTTTTGTTAACATCTTACGGATACGACGATTCTTATTTCTTCATTGCGTTCGTTGTGAGAGTAGCTCTTCGAACTTCTTGAATCTCCGTGGGCGCGGCGCCGACAAGCTCGCCCTCTGGCTGTAGCGACTACGGACTTCATTTTCTTATCTTCTTCGGTGTTTGCCTTTCTTTTCTTGTTCGTTGGATTGGTGGCTTGGGCCACCCACTTTCATCACTGTCCGCCCGGCAGTTCTTCTCGGTCAATCGGGACCCGGTCACTTTCCTTGTATCGTAGGCATGCTTGGTGCGAAATCCGAGTCGATCTAGATTATCGCTCCATCTTTCACCCCTCTTTTCATCGAGTGCGAGGCTTACGCCATTTCTAAAGTTCGGGACCAACCGCCCGTTCGACATTTCCCTTCGAAAAGACAAGGAAAAGGATCAGGGGCTGTACTAAGAACAAGAACATTAAGAAAATGTTTATTAAAGACAGTTTTTTTATTACTCTTGTATTTTTAAATTTAACAGGAATGAAGTGGGAAAAGATCAAGAAAGAGATTTTGATTTGGAAAAGAAAACAAGGAAAACTTTATTATCATGATTTTATTTATTTTAGCACATTTTTTATTATTTTTGGGTTCGGACCCAGTCATAAGTAATTACTTCGCCCGTGCTTCTTAGGGATGAAGAATTCATTCCTTTGAAACATCGGGTAGCGTAATACTTTTTCAAGTATCGTCCAGTTGATCGGAAGCATATGTCGTTCTCCACGACAATTCACTAAGCTGGTAGGAGCCTCCCGAGTATACTTCGCTTCAACCACAAACGGACCTTCCCAAGTGGGTTCAAATTTTCCTCCTATCTTGCGGTGTGCGAGAATAGGTCTCTTGAGAACGAGAACTAAGTCACCAACTTTGAAGGTTCTTGGGTGAACCAGTTTGTCATGGGCTTGAACCATCTTAGCTTGGTATAGTTCTAAATTCTCGTCGCGTCGCAAGTCTTTTCCCTTCCGAGCTTTCTAATTCTTCTAGTCGTAATTTAGCGTTCTCTTCGTCGTGATCTTATTTGCAATCGTGATTCCGAGTGAAGGAAGGCCGAACCTCTAAAGGTAACATCGCCTCGGACCCGTACACCAGAGCATAAGGTGTAGCTTGAGTAGGAGTTCTGAAGGTTGTCCGGTAGGCCCATAAGGCTTCTAACAACTTCTCGTGCCAATTTCTCTTATTATCGTCCAAACTTTTCTTTAAGATTTAAACAAGAGTTTTATTAAAAGCCTCAGCGAGGCCGTTTGCTCTTGGGTAGTAAATTGTTGAGTATCGCCGGTCCGATTCCGTGTCTCCCGACAAAATTGTTGATTTGTGTGCTTCGAATGCCGACCCATTATCCGAGATAATCCTGCGCGGCACTCCGAAACGGTAAACAACTTGGTTCTTGAAAAACTGTAGCACGTGGTGTGCTTTCACCTCTTTAAGTGGAACTGCCTCTGCCCACTTGGAAAAGTAATCTGTAGCCGCAAGAATGAAGCGATGTCCTTTTGAGGATGGTGGTTCTATTGGACCCACTATATCTGTGCCCCAACATTCAAATGGGCACGATGCAATTGTCGGATGTAGCACATTTGGAGGTTGGTGTAGAACCACTCCGTGCACTTGGCATTGGTGACGGCTCTTGGCGATTTTCATGCGATCGGTCATCATCGAGGGCCGATAGTATCCTAGTCTTTTAATTTTCATTTTCATCTTCGGACCCGACTGGTGAGCGCCACGTGAGTCCCGAATGCACTTCTTTAACAATTTCACGGGCCTCGGACCCGCTTAGGCACCTTAGCCACATTTGATCAAAAGACCTTCCGTATAACATGTTGTTTATTAATGCGTAAGACAAAGTTCTTTTCTTGATCCGATGGGCTAGCGACCTATCGTCCGGTAGTTTTCATGTTTGCGGTAGTCTGTTAATGGTCGTCGCCAATCTTCCGTGTTTTCACGTCACTGCTTTGCAACTGATTCTTTTTCTTTTTCCGGTTTGTGTATTGTGTCTATGTCGAGTCGTGATAGGACTCGACGTCCGTGAACCGACACTTCCACTGACTCATCTTGCAAACAGGCAAATTCTTTTGCGAGGCGAGCTAACGCATCTGCTAAGGCATTTTCTTTTCTGGGAATTTTGTAGATTGTCACATTCGGAATTTGTTCTAACAACTGTATGGCATACTGGAAGTATTGCTCGAGTCTTGGCTTTAAAATTCTGTACTGTCCGATGATCTGTTGAATGATTAATTGTGAATCCCCGTAGATGTTGATGTCTGTTATCCCCATTTGAATAGTTAATTCCAGTCCCGTTATGAGGGCTTCGTATTCTGCTTCGTTGTTCGTACACGGCTCTGTCAAGTGGTAGGAGTATCTTAACATCCCCCGCTCCGGTGTTATAAAGATTAGTCCGATTCCTGCCTTACCAGGCACTATCACTTGCGATTCTTCGTCTTTGTGTGCTGAAGATGCTCCGTCGAAATATAATTCCCAATGTCGATCATCGTGGTCTTCTAGGCTCATTATTTGTTCATCCGGCAAATCGTCATTGAGAGGAGATTCTGCCGGCAAAGGGTGTGCTTGCGAGGAAGTCTCGCTAGGACTTGTCCCTTTACGGCACGAAGAGGCACGAAAGTTATATCGAATTGCGATAATATCATTGACCATCCGGCAAGTCTGCCGGAAAGTGTTGGACGAGTCATCAAGTATTGCAATGGATTAAACTTCGAGATCGGAGTTGACCTTATGAGAAAGCATGTAGTGCACGAGCTTTTGAGCGGCGAAGATCGGGGCCAAACAATGCTTTTCAATTGCGGGATACCTTATTTCCGTCGGAAGTAAACGACGGCTTAAATAGTAAAGAGCATTTTCTTTACCCTCATCATTGACTCAGGCTAACGAGGCTCCGAGAGAGTCGTCTAAAGCCGCGGTATAAAGTATCGACGGTCTACACGAGGCCGGGGCTGCTAAGACAGGGAGGTGTCATTAAATATCGTTTAATGTCCTCGAAGACCTTCTGGCATTTTTCTTCCCAAATAAATTTGGCGTCCTTTTTAACTAATGCCGAGAAAGGTTGACACCTGCCTGACAAGTTTGAGATAAAGCGTCGAAGATATGCCAGCTTCCCTTGAAAAGATCGTAGTTATTTTAAGGTTTTGGGAGGCGGCATTTCTACGATAGCTTTAATCTTTTCCGGGTCGATTTCAATCCCACGATGTCGGACAACGAATCGTAAGAATTTCCCGGAGGTGACGCCGAAGGTGCATTTTAAGGGATTCATCTTAAGGTTAAACTGTCTTAATCGTTCGAAAATAATTCTCAAATCATACAGGTGGTTTTCCTTTACTTTGCTTTTGATGACCACATCGTCCACGTAGCATTCAACTTGATTGTGGATGAGATCATCAAAAATTCTTGTCATCGCTCTGCGGTAGGTTGCTCCTGCGTTCTTCGGTCCGAATGGCATCACTGTGTAGCAATATACTCCGATCGGCGTTCTGAATGTTGTAAGCTTTTCATCTTCTGGAGCCATTTTTATCTGGTTGAAGATCCATCCATGAATGAAAATATTTCATGTGTTGAAGCAATGTCGATCATTAATTCTGGGATCGGTAGAGGGAATTCGTCTTTTGGACATGCCTTGTTTAAATCTCTGAAGTCCACACAGATTCTGATCTGACCATTCTTCTTTGTGACTGGCACCACATTGGCTAACCAAGTCTGGTATTGTTCTTCACGGACAAATTTGGCGTCTATTAGCTTTTTAACTTCGGCTATGACTTGTTGTTCGATTTCTAGACACATTCTTCTGGGACCTTGTCGGACGGGACGAAGTAGGATCCACTCCTAGCTTATGGACTCGCGACCTGCGGAGCTAAACCCGGCATCTCATCGTAGCTCCAAGCAAAACGAGTCTTTAAATTCTATTAATAACTTGATTATTTCTTCGGAGTCTTCTTTATTGAGTAAGGAGCTAACAAAGGTAAGTCTAGGTTCTTCGCTAGTACCTAAGTTAACTTCCGTTAACTCATCTATTGTAGATTTAATCTCTTCTTCGAATTCTGGTGGAGCATCTCCAATTTGTAAATCTTCAAATTCTTCTGTAGTTTCCAAGCAGTTTTCAGTAGACACGCAAGTGAAAACCAAGCAAAATTCAGTATCGTCAACTGATCCTACTGTGCCGAATCCGAGACCATATTTTGAATTGGGTGGACGACCAGAGTTATTCCATAATTTTTCAAAATGTTGTGATTGACCTTTTGTCCATTGTCGAGGTAAGAAACCACGCTGAATTAAATTTTGAACACAGGGAGAGTACCACTCAAAAGGTAATTCCATTAATTCGATGAAGTGACATCTTCAAATTGTACATTATTTTCGGTTTTGGAGGAAGGAGCACCACGGTAGAATTTGATTGGCTTTGCACCGCCGCTACGTACCTCTTTGACCACCATACCCTCGATCTTATTAGAATGGATCGGGGTTAGGGTCATAGTATGTACATAGTGGTTAATCTTCTCGTACATTGATTTATATTCTTCATTCTTTTCATCTTCAAGTGGGATCCTGAATTGCAGCTTCTTCCGACTTATTTTCGCTGCTTCTTACTTGATTTCTTTTTCTTCTTCAGAACTATCTTCCCAATCAACATTGATGGCTGGTTTCCTCTGTCCAAGTCGTCCTAACGTCTCTACCACGACCTCGTCCCCGGCCTCGACCTCGGATGCGAGTTGTGGAGAAACCTTCACCATCTCGCCGTAAGGGAGTGGTGAGTGATCGTTGGACTAGAACTCGGGTTCTTCGTTGTCCCGAACTTTCTTTGCTTCATTTGTTATGTTATCTCTGGAGAAGATTGTTTTCCTCGGTGGTGCATAATAAGCCGCATCTTCATGAATTCCAATTTCATGTACGGAGAATGGTTGTAAGTCACCTTTGATGCACTGTTCCCCTCCATCGTAGTATTTGATGCACTGGTGTAGGGATGATGGTACCATCCGGTTTTCATGTATCCATGGTCGGCCCAGTAGAGCATTGAACGACGTTTCTGAATCAATTATGTGAAATTTTGCGGTTGTCTTTGCCAAGTCACCGGTCTTCATTAGCAGCGTTATTGATCCGAGGGCTCTTTCTCCTTTCTGGTTGAATCCTCTTAATAACATTTTGTCGGCTTCGAGCTCACGAGCATCAATTTCCAATTATGCTAGTGTTCGAAGACTCATTATATTGATTGATGCTCCTGGATCCACCAATACTCTTGAGAGTGTAAACTTCCCGATTGTAATCGAAATGTACAACGGTCGGTTGTGATCAGCTGTCCCAAGTAGTAGATCACTGTCCGTGAAGGTAACACCTCGTTGTTCCTTTAACGAGCAAACCTCATCTAAGGAATCTCCAGCCATCTGAGCTAAACAAATTTCGGATCGAGTAAGGCCTCGATCGAGCTTCTCTCATCTCCTTTGATAAGATGAGAGTGTCGTAGATGCTCGGCTTGGCCGGTAGTTTCCTAAGATGGGCTAGCACGTTGTAGTCCACTTTATTTCCATGCGTCTCGGCTTCTTCTCGAATGGGTATTTCTTCGCCGGGGTTGGTTCTTCTTGAACAACCACTCGCTTTCCTTTGTCCTTTGGACCCATTCTCGGAGGTAGAACTTTTCCACTTCTTAAGTTAACTTCCGTAATTTCTTCTGACTCTAGTGTTGAGCTCGCTAGTGTTTCCTCTTGAGTCGGAATGACAGGTTCTTCTGGATTGGCTTCAGAGTCTGAAGGCTCTAACTCTATTGTGACTGGAGCTCCTCGAAACTCGCAGATAGATTCGTTGCTTGTTGAACTCTCGTAACCTCCTTGATGGATGTCTTCTTCATCATTGCGATCGTCGAGATTGTGTATGATTTGAGAATTGTCATTTGTATCGAAATCGATGTCCGGATTGTCGCTAGTTACGTAATTGTTAGAAACAGTCAAAACGTAGCCAACGCCATCACCCTTATCATTATATGATCCCACCGAAGTGAGCAGATAATCATACAGAGTCAGAGGTTCGAGGGATTTCTCCCCCGAATCCGAAACAACTATCCTAGGATAAGCAGCCCCTAGTCTAGCCTTAGGAACCTCGGTCTTCTCTTCTTCATCAATTTTCTTCTTCTCTTCAATGGTCTCCTGTTGAGGTGGTTCTTGTATCGCAAGTGATAGTGCCGACTTGACAGGTTTCGAACTCTGAACTCAAGCTCGCACCGAAGCGGTTTGGATGCTGTCTAAAATCTTTTTTGAAGACCTCGTCCAAGCGGTAGTCCATCCATCGTCAGTTGTATAGGGATCTATCGGAACGATGGGATCAGTCGGGACAACATTGACGGAACCTCCTTTCGGGGTTCCTTCATGTACTCCTTCGGGATTGTTATATTCCCTTTCCGAAGGTTGTCATTGAGCCAACTTTTGAAGGTAATGCAATCTTCTATCTTGTGTCCAAGCATCCGGTGATAAGGGCAAAAGTTGGGATCACCTTTCTTGTTGACTTCTTCGGTCTCTTAGGCTCTGGCAGCTGGAAATCTGGAGTCTTCATCAGACTACGAAACATTTTTGGCACTGCCTCATTCTTGAATGGATATTCTCTGCTCAGAAGCTCCCTTAATGTACATTGCGGACGAGGCGGTTGTTCATATTGTTGACGTGACTGATAGCTAGGTCGAGGTTGTTGATAATTCTGTTGAGGTTGCTGTAGCTGTTCTGACGATATTTGTATCGGTTGCTTGCCTTTGTCGACTGCTGCAATGATCCCGGATTTCTTTTCAAAAGTCTTCACAGGCTTTTGCTTGTCTGTCTTGTCGGTGAAACTTAATTGCTTCGCCTCTTCTTGCAAGCTCCCGGCCTTGCTTAACAACTTCTCGAAAGTCTTAATAGTGAATCCTTTGAGGAGAAGTGCTATCGGGCCGTGAATGCTTTTAAGTAAGATGCCGACTGCATGTTGTTCTTGTAGTTGTGGTTCACACTTCATACTTAGATTTCTCCATCGAAGTATGTAATCCAACAAAGTTTCGTTCGGCTTCTGCTTCTCTACCACTAAATCACCTATAGTGATGTGGTGCTGAGCTCCGGTGAATCGCTTGATGAAGAGGTTTTCTAACTCTGAGAACGTCTTCACCGAACCATTCGGTGACTCGCATACCGGTCGAAGGCGATTCTCGACAGTCGCCGACGGACTGTCGGAAGAGTAATGCATCGCTCCCGCCGGCATTGCAACAACCGGCACGAAAGTGTGCAACATGCCGTCGGGGATTCCCGGTTCCATCAAAGGTCTTGAACGAGAGGTGGTACGAAGCCTTTTGGGTGCCGGACGACGTCGAATTCTTCCGGGTAAGGTCTACCCGTCCGAATGGATGCCCCGCTCTTTGATTGTGCTAAGGCTTCTCGCACTCGTTGTTCCACCAAGCTCTTGATATCTTTTTCTGGAATCATACTTTGTGTTGTATCATTCTTTAGCTGATCATCGCCGTTGACAGATGTAATCTCCTTTCCTCCGTCTACGATGTGAATGACCTCTGGGGGCGTCTCTCTTTGGGGTTGCACTTGACTTTGGAGAGTGGCTAGGGCTATAGCCATCTCTTCCATCCTCTTCGCCATTTGGGCGATCGTATCGTCTTTCTCTTGAAGCTGTCTTCTCATCATTTCCGGCTCCTCTCTTTCTGCGGCTGCAGGAGCACCTTGTGAAGCTGACGAAGCTCGTGTTTCGACCATGTTGATTTCTGCATACTCATCGTCCATGAATTCCGATGAATCGATCTCGTCTCCGAATTTCTCTTCTCTTTCTTTTGCTAGTCATCGAATATCAGTCCTCAACTTTTTCATAGCATCCTCTAGCGGTCTTTTCTGTGTATCCTCGCAGTTGTCGTGTGATAGCTGCCGGGTTCCCTTCTCACGAGTCCCCTTTACTGCAGTGGCGCTTTCTTCAGATTCAAGTCTCCTGACGAGACTTTCCTTCTCGGGCTGTTGTTTCAATCTTAACTGTCCAGTAGTGGGACGCCATACCATCCTTCTAGCGACGAAGGTCTGGGACCGGATGGTCCAGTCGACCAAATCGTTGGAAGGTGGTATCCTCCCTAATCTGCAACCACGAAACAACGATAGACGGACTAGCCTTCATCCTTTTATTTGGCTTTTCCGTAACGATGACGAGTTCTACTCGTGGCCCGAGATGGGATTTGATCGGCACCCGCCCTATCCTTCTTAGAATCTCCGATACGGGGCATTTCTCTTTCTTTGCTAGCTTCTCGATCACAGTCTGTAGTCGGGCAAATGACATGATCCTAGCCCTTTTCTTTTCGTTGTCGTCATAGTATGCTCGGTCGAGGTAATGTAGAAACAATCCTCGCGGACATTTTCCTCGTCAGCTGCGGCGGAAAGGGGATCGAATCGCTTCCTTCCAAAAGGGTGTATCTTCGGGCAATGGTATGTATTCGAGTAGTGGTGTGTACTCGTGGGATTTCTGGGATTTACTCCAGGAAAGCAACTTCGGCAGCTACGGCCTTCCCGGCAATCTTCCTACTTCTGTTCCTTCTTTGGGTCCGTGTTAGTGATGGAATTCTTGAGCTGGACCCGATTTCAAAAACGGAGGGTCTCACAGGAAAGTTTGTACCCTCTACGGTAGCGGAGTTCACCATAGTTACGGATTTCCTTCCCCTTTAACTGCGCAGAAGCCGGGGTAGGTGCAGAGACAACTAGACCAGTGGGGGTAGCAAGAACAGTCCTTCTGCGGACAGCAGTACTCCTCTCAGTCGGGATCTTTTGCAGGGGAGGAAACTCTTGGGTTGACCTAAGGTTGAACTCGATCAACGGCTTCTCAGCTTCAGATACTTTGTTTGTCAATGCGAAAAGGGAAACATCGGTGATCTTGACATTTGTGTTCTCGAATCCTTGTCCAAACCGGATGATCCCATTGTCGGGCAGCTCATCCTTGTAAACAGCGAAGTCCAGTCCATTGGTGAAGGAGAAAATCATCTTTGGGGCTTCCATTTCTGCAGGATAGATCCTGATTGTCAGTCCCAAGTTATGCCTCTTCTTATCAGGACGAAAAGAAAGGAATCGAAAGGAGTCCGAACACATTCTTGTTCATGTATTTATAAGAAGGAGTTATTTGTTAAAAGAGTCATTCATTAGAGGGTTTGTTTATTTAGAACGAAATGTTCAAAGGTGTAGAGAAGGTAATGAACCCGATTCAGAGTTGGAAAGGAAAAGAAAGTCTTATGCAAGACTTCTCGACTCGAAGGATCACTCCTAACTAACACCTATTGGGGGTCCACCCCACCTCAGAAATGAGGTAAAAGGATCTCGGAACCTCTCTGTTTAGGGGTGTCTAAACAGTGGCTCCTAAATCCAAGAGAATGTTGGCTATACTCGTTCAAGGTAGAAATGAACATAGTATTCCAACGGAAAGAAGGGTAGCTTGATCCACAAGGGACATGGATACACTATCGATTTTTGAAAGCAGAATTGTCCGATTAAAATGGAGAGAGGAATTAATCCCCAGCGGAGTCGCCAGAAGTTGTCGGCATTATTTTTAGGTTGTGTGTTTTATTTTGAAAAGGGGTCGCCTACAGAAATTGTCAGCGAATTTTTAAAATTTTAAATTTAGTTTAAATATATATAATTTGAAAAGTAGCATTTGATTTTGAAAATAATTTTAAATTTGAAATTTTTTAAGATATGAAATTAAACTGATTTCACATCCAAAATAGTTCACATAAACGAGCGTCGCACCACAAACCGTGTATCTATCCCGAAGAATAGACACACTGCTTGATAATGGAGCTCGATTAGATAAACTAGAAAGGTTTGTGACATCCGTTTGGTCCGCGAACCAATTTTATAAGTCGACAAATTCCCCGCTTAATATGAAAGTATTAAACGGGGTTTATATTACACGGGTTCTTTAAAATTCCCTATAAGGGCAAGCCCCTATAGTTAATTACATCTTAAGCGACGGGAATCACCTAAGAAAACTCTCGATAATAATCTGTAATTCTGCTCTCAAGAATTTCAAAGTTTAAGTTTTCAAAGGATTGAATTTTGGAATTTCAATAGGGAATGGATCAAATTTGGAGCATTTTATTTTGAGAATTCAAAGGAAGAAAAGTAGGAGAAATTACGGATTCGAAGCGGACTTCGGTAATTTCTCGACTATCCTATTGTTTGGCTTGAATTTAGGAAAGTCCTAATGTTTATTTAATGTTTTGATCTTGCCAATTTTAATTAATTAGGACTTATGTTCGTATGATAAAATCATACAAATAACATCGGAAGATGCGAGGGTTTATGTCGTACCGAACGACTACCTCGGAATCCTAAGTCCAGTCAGGGCTTAATTTGCAATGCAAATGCCTAACAAAAGGTTGAGGATTTATGTTGCACTAGGCAAACTACCTCGAAGTCCTATGGCTTTGTCGTTTAATTCTAGGAAGGTTTAGCTGATGTAGATTCAAGTTTTGCTGACGACGATGGCCGTGCTGCCCACCATGCTCCAAGCTCCTTGTTGTTGCAGAGGTTTAGTTTTAGAAGTCATGAATCAGGAGATGAGAGAAGTGTTTTGGTTTAGAGAAAATCTTAGTTTCCAAGTGTTTTTGTGTTTTAATTAAAACAAATCTTAAAGTTGATTATAACGACACCGGTTAAGATCCCACGGTTCCATCCTTCCGCATCATTATTTTTATCGGATTCACTTAGTCCGGATGAATTTGCTAAACTCAACCGAATGAGTTCCACACTTTCATTTAGACCGTGGGAAATCCCGTTAGCAACACGTAGGTTACATCATCCGAGGTATTCCCGATCATCCAACAGACGTTTTAATTTAGTTGTAATTGTAGTTTTGTGTTCTGTTTGTGATTAAATTTTGAGTTGTTTTATATTTTGAAATGTTGTGGCGGTGAATTTTATCTTGCAATGACTTTTAATTTAGTTTTGGTTTCAGTTTTAGGGACTATCCTAAAGGTGTGGGTTTTCATGCAACAGTTGTTTATCATGCAATAAAAGTAAGTGCGATGCGATTAAATAAATTGCAATAAGGTAAAAGCGTACCTGGAGGGTCTTCCCGTCATCCCAAGCTGCACTTAAAACACAATTAAAATATTTAAGCAAGTTCCTAGGTAAAGCTAAGGGTAGGGTTATGGTTTTCTACCAAGTTCCTAATCCTATAGCTAGTCATTTCCTATGACGTCTAGGTTCTTGTGTTTTGGTTTGAGGACGATTTTCTTCATCAAAGAATAATTAAGTTTAGTTGTTCTTATAAACATCCTATCGTACTGAGGAAGTGCTTAAGACGAATCTTAAACATCTTTTCAATACCTTTAGTATTATTTTAAGTCCAAATGAATTTAATTAATCAAATGAATTAATCGTCCAGGAATTCAAGTTTTGTCATCTTGCTCAGTGAACTAGGACATTTGACTATCCTATAAGTGAAGTAACACTTCATTTAACATTCTGTTTAGGAGTTATGACAATAAAAGTTTTCGGGGGCAAATTGGTATTCAAATGGTTTGTGATTTAATTTAATTTCAGTTAAAGGGTTTAAATTTGGAATAGTGTTCAAGTTGCTTTATATTTAATTTCTTTCATGTCTTAGGTGATGTTATTTTTAATTTAATTTAACTTCAATTTAATTTAATTTAATTTTAACTTTAATTTAATTTAATTTAATTCAATTTAGTTTGATTTGATGTTAAATTAATTTAGTTTAATTTGATTTAATTTCCTTTAATTTAATTTAATTTGATTTAATTTAATTTAATTTAATTTAATTTAATTTAATTTAATATGTTTTAATTTAATTTAATTTAATTTAATTTAACATTTTTTAATTTAATTTAGTTTAATTTAATTTAATTTATTTATTTATTTAATTTAATTTAATTTAATTTATTCATTTAATTTAATTTAATTTGTTTATTCAATTTAATTTAATTTAATTTAATTTTTTTTAATTTAATTTTAATTTAATTTAATTTTTAATTTAATTTTATTTTTAATTTTAATTTAATTGAAAATTTAAAAAGAGTTTAATAATTTAACTTTAATTTAATTTAAATGATTAAGTCTTTTAACATTTTAAAACTTAAATTTGAATTATCATTTTTAATTAGGAATTAAATATTAATGAGATGATTAATTTAGGGATCTTTAAATTAAAGAATAAATCTCTTCCTAATAATATCCCTATTTTAATAATTCCAATTTTATTATTCTTCCAAATTTAATCAATTATTTAATTAAGGTTTATTTCAATTATTTTAAATTGTTTAATGGGTTTCTACCCTTTAATTATTTAAATTTCAATCATCCAAATCAGATTAAGATCAAATATTTTACTTGTTAATTTTATTAAACCTAAAGTTTTAATCAAGGGTTAAAATTTTTTAATTACCATTTTGCTCTTGAAGCTTAATAATTTCATAACTCACTAAATCGAGCTTAAATGAACTTGAAATTTTTATGTGACTTCACTCATATGCCAATAAAGACATGAGAGGAGAAAATGTGATTTTTCTGTATTTAATTTATTTATGTAATTATTTTTGGTGGAAAATAGAAATTTCCAAGGAAAATTTAATAACATGACCAAGGGAGAGTTTCTGTCCTTAAGAAAATTATGGGACATTCCTAATGACCAGAGGACCACTTGGACCAATTTTTATGATTTTTTTGAATTATATTATTTTTATTATAATTATTTTAAGTTTTGGAGTGTTAATTAATTTAAAAATAAAATAAAGGTTGAAAAATGAATTTTATATTTTTCAAAAATCTCTCTGATATCAAGAAAATTAGAGAATCAATTCTTGCAATTTTCTGATTTTTCTATGATTTATTATAATTATTTTAGTGAAAATGCTAGAAAATACATTTTTTAATTTTAAAATTACCCTAGGGCTTTAAAATTTAATATCTCATTAAATAGACCTTAGAAAAATATGGGGTTTGTTCCTAAGTGATTAAAATTCAAAATGTGACATTTTGGTGAATTTTATTATTTTTGTGATTTTTATTATTTTTTAATTATTAAAATATTAAAATAATATTAAAAATATCAACTTTTTTAGAAAATTGAAATTTTAATTTTCTTAAATTCCCCTGATATCAGAGAGGCTCTAAAACCAATTTGGTGAATTTTTGAAAGGTATTTTGAAAGTTATGAATTTTTAAAGTTCAAATTGACTAAATGACTTAATCAACCCATTTAGTAGAGCTAACCAAGTCCAATTGACTTCAAATTTTTATGGTGTGTTCCTCTGATCCTAAAGGTCAGTGGAGAATTGATTTCAAGTCAATTTGATGTATGGTTAACTCTAATTAATTAGGGATCTATTTTGGTTGTTTAAGCCAATTAGGGTTATTTTAAATGAGTTAACTCAAAACCTATTTTTCCTAAGGTCCTCTGGTCATAAGAGACATTACCAAATTTTCCTTGAATTTATTTCACATCATGCTAATTATTAGATTTAAAATACTCAAAACAGTAACATGAATTTGAAAAATCAATAACTTCTCATAGGGATGGCCTCTGACTTTGGAAAATTCAAGGAATGTTCCCAAATTCAGAGGCTTCAAAAGCCCTATGGTCTCATGCCATGGTGAATTTCCTATATGCATGGAGAATTAAAATAATGCAGACAGTAAATAAATTATTAAAAATAAAATACTTGATGAAATTAAATGATTTCTTTTCCACATTATTCTCCTCCGTTCACTCGAGCAAGAGGGTAATTTTATTTTATTTTTATGATTTTCCTACACAAAGTTATGAATTTTCCAAGTTCGGGAATTAAATAAATAGGAAAATCCCTAATTTTCTATTTATCCGAGTCGGCGCCGCGTCATCCTCGGCATCTCCGAACGGCCACGCGGCACGCTCCCATTCGACGCCGCCGCTCGAGTCGCAGCCCGGGTCCCGCCTTCCGCGTATCATCCGCCGATCCGACCTAATTCGAGCCGTCCGTCCGCGCGTGTATCGAATGAACGACATCCGTTCATCGTCCCCAAGCCTCCTACCCCGAGAACCGTCCATCTTCTAGGCCTAAGATCTCACTCGATACTCGACCAAATTTAACGTTCTTATGCTCTATGGATTCGTCTCGAGAAGACGAACACATCCATATGGTTTATGTGGCATGAAATCGACTTAATAAAAATGGAGAATGTTCGAAGCTCGGGAAGAAGAATGAGGCCATACCTTGCTCGGAGAAGTGCGGCTTCGATCCGAGGGTTGTTTCACCTTCGATTGGATCTCGGCAAGCTCCGCATGAAGTCTCCTGGTCCGGTGAATTACCTAGGTAGGATTTCGACCACAACCGATCACAAAGCTTGGAGGCCGGAGCAACCGGGTGGCCCGGAGATGGGGCTTTGCTGGTGGACACCTTCTCTGGTCCTGGTGAAGGTGTAGGACCAATCAATTCGAGGATTGATCCACCGTGGAGAAGTGTCCTGGTTTTAGGCTAAAGTTCGAGCTCAAAATCGAGCTCGACTGGAGGGAATCGAGGCCGGAATTCGGTGGGGATCAAATGCTCTATGTATGGGGAACGGTCTCGGAACAATTTTGGCAGAGTTTCCTTAAGGTTTGTTTCAGCACCTCTCATGGCCGAGAAGGGGTGGTGTTTAAATAGAGAGGGTAGAGGGCCTCCTGAGGAGAGTTAGGGCTCAGGATCGACCTGCTCTTGGCAAGAGAAGAACATCTACAATGGCCACTGGGGATGGGGCAGCTCAACAGTGAGAATTCCAAGCTTGGGCTCACATGCGAGCTCTCGGCCATGGAGTTTTCCGGCGACCCGTGCGGGCCGGCCGGCAGGCATGGGTCACCCTCGTGTCCAGGTGGGTCGGACCTGGGTTTAGTGCAGTCAATTGGGCCTTGCCATGTGTAAAGGAGATGGCTTGGAATGGAATGGGGAAGAGGCCATTTTGGCTAGGTTTGGGTCAACCCATCATTTTGGGCTTAGTTCACCCTTCAAGGTGGCTTTGGATGTTGTGGGGAGTCACAAGGATCAGCTGGTTTGGCATGGAGAAGTCCTTATTCAAATATATTTGGATTAAATTTGGGTTAAGGTGAAACATGCTTAAGGTTAATGACTTTTAGGAGGTGCTTAAAGGACCTCCTCCTTTTGCCATTTAAGGAGAGTTGACAACTTAGAGATCCTCATGGCTTGCCAATGGCTTGCATGTGGCTTCATGGCTCCATGCGGCTTGGGAAAAGATTGGGTCAATTTCATAAAAAAGGATTTTGTGGATTTTGGCATTTTAATGGAAATTGTTATAGGGCTTGATTTGGAATTGTTTAATTGATGGGATTAGAACTTAGTGAATGGCTTTGATTAAGTGGATGGAAAATGGAAATGTCATGTGGGCTTTGGATGAATTTGGGCTTTGAATTCGAAGGAAGTGGGCTTTTAGGAAGGTTTAAGGGAAGTGGGCTTTTTGAATTTTAAAATGGACTTTAGGATGAAATTTTGGTAAAGGCTTGGGCCAAATAATTGTTGGGTTTAGCTCATAGATGTCTTGGAGCAAATTGGGAGTGATTTGGATTTGAATTGGGTTGAATTTGGGCTCCTTTGGTGAATGGGCCAATATAGGTCAAATTGGACCAAGTTGGGCCAATGTTGGGCTAGGGTTGAAATTGATGTAAAATTAATGTTGGGAAATGTCTATGGGAGTGTTTCAAAGAGGTTTTGACTTTGGTTGGGCTTTGATTTTGGGGTTTGGACTCATTTGGGTTAGGTTTGGGTTTAGGTCAAAATTGGGCCTTTTAGCTTTGGGTTGAATTTGAGTGGGGTTTGGGTCTAAATGTTGGGCAAATCATGTTAGTGTTTTGTTTGTAGGGATGTTAAGGAATATTTAGAAAAGATTTGGGGTTAATTGGAGTTGAATTGGGTGAGTTTGGGTTAGGTTTGGGTTATGGGTCCAAATTGGGTTTTAAGGCCAAAAGTGAAATTGGATCTAAATTTCAATCAAATTGGACTTGGATTTGGTCTAAATTGGTGTTGGGAATGTTGAATTGAAGTTTAGAATTGAATTGGACCAGAATTTGGATCAATTGGGTAGGTTTGGTTTGACATTGAGTTCACTTAGGGTTAAAATGGGTCAAATTAGGGGTTTTGACAAAAGTAGGGTAAATTGACAAAATTGGCCCATGGTGTAGTTGAACAAAATGAAATTGGGAATATTTGGGATTTTATGGAATTTTCTGGGAATTTTCTGAATTTTTTGGATTTTTAGGTCAAGGGGGGTATTTTGGGTATTTGGAGGGTATTGGGAGGTATTTTTGGGATTTTTGGTATTTTTGGATATGGATGATCAATTTGAGTGATGTGGAAATGTTTGGGATTGATTTTGAGGAATTTTGGGTGATTTGGGAATTTTGGAAATTTTGGGTAGTTTCAAGGGCATTTGGTAGGTTAGGCGGGTGTAGGGTCCCGGGGGTCAAAAATTTAAAATTTGGAAAAATGAAGATTGGGTGAATATAAGTGGAATAAAATCATTTTGGTTGAGCCATGAAGCCATACCAAGCCCACATGAGCCATGAAGGGACTCATTTGAGGCATTCACTATGTTGTTCCTAACCCTCTTACCGAGGGCTTAGGGGTTAAGGACCATCCATGTGAATCACCTACATGAGTCGAGAGGTCAAGTTAGGTATGGGTGTGGTTTTAGGAGGTGTGTGAAAGTGTAGTGTATGAGTGTAGTGTGTGTGTAAGTCAGCCCTTCACCAGACCAGGCCACCCAGGGCAGTCCTAAGGCCAAAGAGTCCTATAGGAACCCATTTTTAAACTTCCACATTTGATTTTCAACCCTCTAGGTGATTAGGGGTCTACAATCAAGTTTGTGGAGTTTGCAGGGAGTTTAGAAGTGGTTTGAATTTCTAAGTGGTGGGTCCCAATTCTAGTCCTCTAAGACAGTCAAAGGAAAAGCCTAAGGCTAGATCCTAAGTACTAAAAAGAAGAAGAGAAGACCTCATCAAAAATGAGGTCAACACGCCCGTTCGACATTTCCCTGCGAAGAAAACAAGGAAAGGATCAGGGGCTGTACTAAGAACAAGAACATTAAGAAAGTATCTATCACTGAAGATTTTTATTCACTTATTCCAATTTTAATTTTTAAGGAAAATAGGAAAAGATAAAGAAATATCAGGAAAAAAATTTGATTTGAAAGGAAGGGCAAAACTTTATTATTATGATTCGACATATTTTATTTTTAGCACATATATTTTTTATTTTATCCATTTTTATGTTTTTGGGTTCGAACCCAGTCATAAAGTGATCGCTTCACCCATGTTTCTAGGGATAAGACTCTATTTTAGAGGCCACCCTTCGAAACATCAGGTTGCGTAATACTTCTTCAAATATCGTCCATTGATTGGAGGAATTTGTCATTTTCCTTGGCAATTCACAAGTTGGTAGGAGTCTCCTGAGTAGACTGCCTCGACCACAAACGGCCCTTCCCAAGTTGGTTCAAATTTGCCTCCTATCTTGCGATGTGCAAGAATAGGTCTTCTGAGAACAAGAACTAAGTCACCAACCTTGAAAGTTCTCGGGTGGACCAGTTTATCATGGGCCTGGATCATCTTAGCTTGGTACAGTTCCAAATTTTGTTGCGCTGCAAGTCTTTTTTCTACCAAGTTTTCCAGTTCTTCCAGTTGTAATCTGACATTTTCTTTTGTAGTAATTTTATTTGCAACTGCAATCCTGAGTGATGGAAGCTAACCTCCAAAGGTAAAACGGCCTCAGACCCGTACATTAAAGTGTAAGGTGTAGAGCGAGTAGGAGTCCCGAAAGTCGTCCTGTAGGCCCATAAGGCTTCTAACAACTTCTCGTGCCAATTTCTCTTGTTGTCATCCAAAGTTTTCTTTAAAATTTGAACGAGAGTTTTATTAAAAGCCTCGGCCAAGTCGTTTTCTCTTGGGTAGTAGATTTTGAGTATCGCCAATCGATTCCATGTCTTCTGACAAAATTGTTGATCTTTGTACTTCTGAATTCGGACCCATTATCTGAAATGATTCTGCGCGATACTCCGAAACGGTAGACGACTTGATTTTTGAAAAACTGTAGCACGTGGTGTGCCTTTACTTCTCCGAGTGGAACCGCACGCCCATTTAGAAAAGTAGTATGTAGCCGCAAGGATGAAGCGATGTCCTCTTGAAGAAGGTGGTTCTATCGGACCCACTATATCCGTGCCCCAACACTCGAATGGCCACGACGCAATTGTCGGATGTAGCACATTTGGAGGTTGGTGTAGAACCACTCCGTGCACTTGCACCGGTGACAACTTTTGGCAATCTTCATGCAATCGGTCATCATCGAGGGCCGGTAATACCCTAGTCTTTTAATTTTCATTTTCATTTTTGGACTCGATCGATGAGCGCCACAAAGTCCCGAATGCACTTCTTTGACAATTTCACGAGCCTCGGACCCGTTTAGGCATCTTAACCACATTTGATCAAAAGACCTTCTGTATACTGTTTATTAATGCGTAAGACAGAGCTCTTTTCTTGATTTGATGTGCTAATGACTTATCGTCTGGTAATTTCCCTGTTTGCAGATAGTCTATTAGCGGTTGACGCCAATCTTCTGTGTTTTCCGTAACTGCTGCAACTGATTCTTCTGCTTTTTCTGATTTCTGTATCATATCCATGTCGAGCTGTGATATGACCTGTCGTCCTTGAACTGACACCTCAACTGACTCATCTTGTAAGCATGCAAATTCTTTTGCAAGGCGAGCTAGCGCATCTGCGAGAGCGTTTTCTCTTCTGGGGATCTTGTAGATTGTTACATTCGGAATTTGTTCCAACAGTTTCATGACATATTGAAAGTATTGATCGAGTCTTGGCTTTAAAATTCTGTATTGTCCGATGACCTGTTGGATGATCAACTGAGAATCTCCGTAGATGTTGATGTCCGTTATTCCCATTTGAATGGTTAGTTCTAGTCCTATTATGAGGGCTTCGTATTCTGCATTGTTGTTTGTGCATGGCTCTGTTAAGTGGTAGGAGTATCTTAACGTTCCCCGCTCCGGTGTTATAAAGATTAGTCCGATTCCTGCCTTACCAGGCACTATCATTTGCAATTCTTTGTCTTTCTGTGCTGAGGACGCTCCGTCGAAGTATAGTTCCCAACGTCGATCATCAGTGTCTTCTAGGCTCATTATCTGTTTGTCAGGCAAATCGTCTTCGAGAGGCGAATCTGCTGGAAAAGGGTGCGCTGCAAGGAAGTCAACTAGCACTTGTCCCTTTACGGCACGAAGAGGAACGAAAGTTATGTCGAATTGCAATAGTATCATCGACCACCTGGCAAGTCTGCCAGAAAGTGTTGGACGGGTCATCAAACATTGCAACAGATTAACTTTCGAGATAAGGTTGACCTTATGAGAGAGCATGTAATGCCTGAGTTTCTGTGTGGCGAAGATCAGGGCCAAACAATGCTTCTCAATTGGAGGATACTTTACTTCCATCGGAATCAAACGACGGCTTAAGTAGTAGAGAGCATTTTCTTTTCCCTCATCATTGACCTGGGTTAGCAGGGCTCTAAGGGAGTCGTCTAGAGCCGTGGTATAAAGTATCAACGGTCTACCCGAGATTGGGGCTACTAAGACAGGAGGTGTCATTAAGTATTGCTTAATCTCCTCGAAGGCCCGTTGATATTTCTCTTCCCAAACGAATTTGGCATCCTTTTTAACTAATGTCGAGAAGGGCTGACACCTACCTGACAAGTTCAAAATAAAGCGTCGAAGATATGCCGACTTCCTTGAAAGGATCGTAGCTGTTTTAAGGTTTTGGGAGGCGCCATTTCTAAGATAGCTTTAATCTTTTCCGGATCGATTTCAATCCCGCGATGTCGGACAACAAATCCTAAGAATTTCATGGAGGTAAAGCCGAAGGTACATTTTAAGGGATTCATCTTAAGGTTGTATTGCCTTAGTCGCTCGAAGACAATTCTCAAATCATACAGGTGATCTTCCTTCAGTTTGCTTTTGATGACCACATCGTCCACGTGGCACTCGACTTGGTTGTGAATGAGATCATCAAAAATCTTTGTCATTGCTCTTTGGTATGTTGCTTCTGCGTCCTTTAGTCCTAATGGTATTACTGTGTAGCAATACACTCCGATTGGTGTTCTGAATGTCGTGAGCTTTTCGTATTCTGGTGCCATCTTTATATGGTTGTATCCTGAAGATCCATCCATGAAAGAGAATATTTCATGTGTCGAAGCGATGTCGATCATTAACTCTGGAATTGGTAGTGAAAATTCATCCTTCGGACATGCTTTGTTCAAGTCTCTGAAATCCACGCAGATTCTGATGTGACCATTTTTCTTCCTGACTGGCACCACATTGGCTAGCCAAGTAGGGTATTGTTCTTCACAGACAAATTTAGCGTCGATAGCTTTTTAACTTCGGCTATTACTTGTTGTTCAATTTTCAAACGCATTTTTCTGGAAGCTTGTCCGATCGGAACGGAAGTAGGATCCACTCCTAGCTCGTGAACTGTGACTTCTGGAGCTAATCCCGGCATTTCGTCGTAACTCCAAGCAAAACAGTCCTTGAATTCCATTAATAGCTTGATCATTTCCTCGAAATCTTCTTTATTGAGTAAGGAGCTAACAAAGGTTGGTCTAGGCTTTTCGTTAGTTCCTAAGTTAACTTCCATTAACTCATCTATTGTAGATTTGATTTCTTCTTCGAACTCTGGTGGAGCATCTCCGATTGGTAGATCTTCGAGGTCTTCTATAGTTTCCAAGCAGTCTTCATTAGGTTCGCAAGTGACAACCAAACAAAATTCCGTATCGTCAACTGAACCTACTGTGCCGAATCCGAGACCATGTTTTGAATTGGGAGGCCGACCGGCATTATTCCATAATTTTTCGAAGTGTTGTGATCGGCCTTTTGTCCATTGTCGAGGTAAGACACCACGCCGAATTAAATTTTGAACACTCGGGAGAGTACCACTCAAAAGGTAATTCCATTAATTCGAAAGAAGTGACATCTTCAAATTGTACATTGTTTTCGGTATTGGAAGAAGAAGTGCCACGGTAAAATTTGATTGGCTTTGCACTTCGTCTGCTATGCACTTCTTTGACCACCATACCCTCGATCTTATTAGACTGGATCGGGGTCAGGGTCATAGTGTGTACATAGTGATTAATCTTCTCGTACATCGATTTGTATTCCTCGTTCTTCTCATTTTCGAGAGAAATCTTGAATTGAGGTTTCTTCCGGTTTATTGTAGCTGCTTCTTTCTTGACCTCCTCTTCTTCCTCAGAGCTGTTCTCCCAATCAACGTTGATCATTGGCTTTTTCTGTCCAACTGTCCCAGTGTCTCTTCCACGACCTCGTCCCCGGCCTCGACCTCGGATGCGAGTTCTGGATAAAACTTCACCATCTCGCCGTAAGGGAGTGGTGAGTGATCGTTGGACTAGAACTTCGGGTTCTTCATTGTCTCGAATTTCTTTTGCTTCATTTGGCACGGTGTTTCTGGAGAAGATTATTTTCTTCGGAGGTGCGTAATAAGCTGCATCTTCATGGATTCCAATCTCATGTACGGAGAAAGGTTGCAAATCACCTTTAATGCACTGTTCTCCTCCTTCATAGTATTTTATGCACTGATGCAGAGATGATGGTACCATCCGATTTTCATGGATCCTCGGCCAGCCCAGTAGAGCATTGAACGATGTCTTAGAGTCAATTATGTGGAATTTTGCGGTTGTCTTTGCTAAGTCACCAGTCTTCATTAACAGTGTATCTAATGGCTCTTTCTCCTTTCTGGTTGAATCCTCTTAGTAACATCTTGTCCGCTTCAAGCTCGCGAGCATTAATTTCTAAGTATGCTAGCGTCCGAAGGTTCATTATGTTGATTGACGCTCCTGGATCCACCAATACTCTGTAGAGCGTAATCTTTCCGATTGTGACTGAAATGTACAACGGTCGGTTGTGATCGGTACGTCCCAAGTAGTAGATCATCGTCCGTGAAGGTAACACCTCGTTGTTCCTTTAACGAGCAAATCTCGTCTAAGGAATCTCCGACCATCCGAGCTAAACGAATCTCCGGATCAAGTAAGGCCTTGATCGAGCTTCCTCATCTCTTTTGATAAGATGAGAGCGTCGTAGATGCTCGGTTTGGTCAGTAGTTTCCTAAGATGGGCTAGCACGTTATAGTCCACTTTGTTACCTTGTGTCTCAGTTTCTTCCCGAATGAGCAATTCTTCTGCTGGGATTGATTCTTCCTGAACAACCACCTGCTTTCCTTTGTCTTTTGGACCTATTCTCGGAGGTAGAACCTTTCCTCTCCTTAAGTTGACTTCGTGATTTCTTCCGAATGCGAGTGCGATTTTCTTGGTGTCTCCTTTTGAATCGGTATGACGGGTTCTTCGGAGTCGCTTTGGAATGCGAAAGCTCTAACTCTATTGTGATTGGAGTTCCTTGGAATTCACAAATAGATTCATTGCTTGTTGAACTTTCATAGCCTTCTTGGTGAATGTCTTCTTTGTCATCGTGATTGTCGAGGTTGTGTATGATTTGAGAATTGTTATTTGTATCGGAATCGAGATCCGGATTAGATTGGTTGTCGTTAGTTACATAATCGTTAGAAACAGTCAAAACGTAGCCAACGCCATAACTCTTATCATTATAAGATCCCGCCGGAGCCAGCAAATAATCATATAGAGTCAGAGGTTCGAGGAATTTTTCCCCCGAATCGGAAACAACTATCCTAGGATAAGAAGCCACTAGGTTAGCCTTGGGAGCCTCGGTCTTTTCTTCTTCTTCGATCTCCTTCTTTTCTATGATCTTTTCTTCCTGGGGCGATTCTTCAATTGCAAGCGATAGCGCCGGCTTGACAGGTTTCACACTCTGAGTTGAAGCATGCACCGAAGCGGTTTGGATGCGATCTAAAATTTTCTTCGATGACTTCATCCAAGCGGTACTCCATCTATCATTGGTCGTGTAAGGGTCTATCGGAACAATGAGATCCGTTGAAATAACATTGACAGAACCTCCTTTCTGGGGTTCTTTCATGTATTCCTTTGGGATCGTTATGTTCCCTTTTCGGAGATTGTTGTCGAAGCCAACTTTTGAAGGTGATGCAATCCTCTATCTTATGTCCAAGCATCCGGTGGTAAGGGCGGTAGTTGGGATGGTCTTTCTTGTTGACTTCTTCGGCTTCTCGGGTTCTGACGGTCGAAAATCGAAGTCTTCATCAAACTGCGGAGCATCTTTGGCAGTGCCTCATTCTTGAATGGATACTCTCTGTTTATAAGCTCCTTTAATGTGCGCTGTGGGCGAGGCGGTTGCTCATATTGTTGAGTTGACTGATAACCGGGTTGAGGTTATTGGTAGTTCTGCTGAGGTTGTTGATAGTCGGAGTTGCTGGTGCTACTCATTGTATTTGCATTGGTCGCTTGCCCTTATCGATCGTCGCGACGATCCCAGATTTCTTTTCAAATGTCTTCACAGGCTTCTGTTTGTGTGTTTTGTCGATGAAACTTAGTTGCTTCGCTTCCTCTTGCAAGCTTCCGGCCTTGCTTAACAACTTCTCGAAAGTCTTAATTGTAAATCCCTTAAGGAGGGGTGCGATCGGGCCGTGAATGCTTTTAAGCAAGATACCGACTGCATGCTGCTCTTGTAGCTGTAGCTCACACTTCATGCTTAGATTTCTCCATCGAAGTATGTAGTCCACTAAAGTTTCGTTCAGTTTCTGTTTCTCTACCACTAAGTCACCGATGGTGATATGGTGCTGAGCTCTGGCAAACCGTTTCACGAAGAGGTTTTCCAATTCTGAAAATGTCTTTACCGAACAGTTTGGTAACTCTGCGTACCAATCGAAGGCGATCCCTGACAGGCTGCTGATGAATTGTCGGAAGAGTAAGGCGTCACTTCCACCGGCGTTTCAACAACTAGCATGAAAATGTGCAACATGTTGTAGAGGGTTTCCGGTACCATCGAAAGTCTTGAACAGAGGTGGTACGAAGCCTTTTGGGTATTAGTCTTGCATCAAATTCTTTGGGGTAAGGTCTACCGTCCGAATAGATGATCCACTCTTAGATCGTGCTAAGGATTCTCGCACTTCGTTGTTCCACCATGTTCTTGATGTCCTTCTCTCGGAATCATATTATGGGTAAAATCTTTTTCGAGTCGATCGTCTCCGTTAACGGATGTAATCTCTTTTCCTCCGTCACGTAATATGAATAACTTCGGAGGCGTTTCTCTTGGGGGTTGAGCTCGACTGCGAAGAGTGGCTAGGGCTGCAGCCATCTCTTCCATCCTTTTTGCCATTTGAGAGATCATATCATATTTTTCTCAAATTTGTGCTCTTAATGCTTCCGGTTCATCTCTCTCCGCAGCTGCCGGGGCACCTTGCGAAGCTGACGATGCTCGTGTTTCAACCATGTTGATCTCCACATATTCGTCATCCATGAACTTCGATGAGTCAACTTCAGCTCCAAACATTTCTTCTCTTTCTCTTGCTAATCATTGAATGTCGGTTCTTAGCTTTTCCATAGCGTCTTCCAATGGTCTTTTTCGTGCGGTTTCGCAGTTATCATGCGATGGCTGTTGGGTTTCCTTTTTGGGAGTCCCCTTCATCGCGATGGCGCTCTCTTCGGACTCGAGTCTCCTGACGAGACTTTCCTTTCCAGGTCGTTGTTTCGGTCTCAATTGGCCAGTAGTAGGACGCCATACCATCCTTCTAGCAGCAGAAGGCCAAGGTCCGGATGGTCTGTTAGCTGAATGCTGGAAGGTGGTATCCTCCCTGATTTGTAAACCAGAAACAACAATCGGTGGACTAGCCTTCATCTTCTTATTCGGCTTTTCTGTGGCGACAACGGGTTCTACTCGCGGCCCAAGGTGGAACTTGGCTGGCACCCGCCCTATTCTTCTTAAAATCTCTGATACAGGACATTTCTCTTTCTTTGCTAACTTCTCTATCACGATCCGTAGTCGGGCGAATGGTGTAATCCTAGCCCTTTTCTTTTGGTCGTCGCTTATAGTATGCGGGTCTAGGTAATGTAGAAGCAATCTCGCGGTCATTTTCCTCGTCAGTTGCGGCGGAAAGGGGATGGAATCTACTTCCTTCCAAAAGCGGTGTATACTCAGGCAATGGTATGTACTCAGGTAGTGGTGTGTACTCAAGGATTTCTTCTAAGAAAGTGACTTCGGCAGCTCTGGCCTTTCTGGCAATCTTCCTACCTATGTTTCTTCTCTGAGTCCGTGTTAGGGGTGGAACCCTTGAGCTGTACCCGATTTCAAAACGAAGGTCTTGCACGGAAATCCGTACCCTCCACGGTAACATGCTCGTTACAAATTTGAACTTCCTTCCCCTTCGAGCTTGGCGGAAGCCGGGGTAGGTGCGAGACGACTAGACCGAGTGGGGGTAGAGATAGTAGTCCTCCTATGGACGGTAGTATTCCTCTCGAGTTGGAACCCTTTGCGGGGAGAGAACTCTTGAGTTGACTTGAGGTTGAATTCGATCAAAGGTCTTTCAGTTTCAGATACTTTGTCTGTAAGTGTGAAAAGGGTAACGTCAATGATCTTGACATTTGTGTTCTCGAATCCTTGCCCGAAACGGTTGATCCCATTGTCGGGCAGCTCATCCTTGTAAACAGCGAAGTCCAGTCTATTGGTGAAGAAGAAAATCGGCTTTGGGGCGGACATCTTCTGCAAGGTAGATTCGATTGTCGGTCCCAAGTTATGCTTCTTCTCATCGGGACGACAAGAAAGGAATCAAAAGAGTCCGAACACATTTTTGTTCATGTATTTATAAAAAGGAGTTATTTGTTAAAAGAGTCATTCATTAGAGGGTTTGTCTATTAGGAACATAATGTTCAAAGGTGTAGAGAAGGTAAGGAATCCGATTCAGAATTGGAAAGGAAGAGAAAGTCTTAAGCAAGACTTCTCGACTCGAAGGACCGCTCCTAAACTAGCACCTATTGGGGATCCACCCCACCTCAGAAAAGAGGTAAAAGGATCTCGGAACCTCTCTGTTTAGGGGTGTCTAAACAGTGGCTCCTAAATCCGAGAGAGTTGGCTATACTCGTTCAAGACAGAAATGAACGGGGTATTCGAACCGAAGAATGGTAGTTTGGTCCACTAGGGGCATGGTCTTACTATCGATTTATGAAAGCAAAACCATCTGATCAAAATGGAGAGAGGAACTATTCCCCAGCGGAGTCGCCAGAAGTTGTCGACATATTTTTAGGTTATGTGTTTTGAAAAGGGGGTCGCCTACAGAAATTGTCGGTGAATTTTTAATTTAATTTAAATATATATTTTAAAAGATAACATTTGATTTTGAAAGTAATTTTAAGTTTAAAAGTTTTAAGATATGAAATCAAACCGATCTCACATCCCAAATAGTTTATATAAACGAGCACCACACAACAAACTGTGTATCTATCCCAAAGAATAGACACACTGCTTGATGATGGGGCTCGATTAAATAAACTAGGAGATTTGTGACATTCGTTTGGTCTGTGAACTAATTTTATAAGCCGACAAGTTCCCCTACTTAATATAAATGAATTAAGCAGGGTTTATATTACCTGGGTTCTTAAAGTTCCTTATAAGGGCAAGCCCCTATAGTTAATTACATTTTAAATGACGGGAATCACTTAAGAAAACTCTAGATAATGATCAGTGGTTTTGCTCTCAGGAATTTCAAAGTTTAAGGTTTTCAAAGGATTGAATTTTGGAAATTCAAAAGGGAATGAATCAAATTTCGAACAATTTATTTCAGGAGTTCAAAGGAAGAAAAGTAGGAGAAGTTGAGGATACAAGAAGAATTTTAGCAACTTCTCAAACTATCCTATTGTTTGGCTTCAATTTTGGGGATTCATTTAATGTTTCATCTTTCCTGTTTTAATTAATCATGACTTATATTCGTATGACACAATCATACAAACAGCCTCGAAGATGTGAGGGTTTATGTCGTACCGAACGATCACCTCGGAGTCCTAAGACCGGTTAGGGCTTAATTTACATGATATGATCATGCAAAGCCTAACGAAGAGTTGAGAATTTATGTTGCACTAGGAAAACTACCTCGAAGTCCTATGGCTTGGTTATTTAATTCTAAGAAAGTTTTGCTGAAGTGGACTCGAGTTTCTGCTGATGACGATGGCCGTGCTTGCCCACCATGCTCCGAGCTCCTTGTTGTTGCAGAGGTTTAGTTTTAGAAGTCATAAATCAGGAGATGAGAGAAGTGTCTTGGTTTAGAGAAAATCTTAAAATCCAAGTGTTTTTAATATTTTAATTAAAACAAATCTTAAAATTGTTTAAACAGAACCGATTAAGATCCCACGGTTCCGTCATCCCGACACCGTTATTTTCATCGAATTCACTTAGTCCAGATGAATTTGCTAAACTCAACTGAATGAGTTCCACACCTTCATTTAGACCGTGGGAAATCCCGTTAGCAACACGTGGGTTACATCATCCGAGGTATTCCCGATCATTCAACGAGACGTTTTAATTTAGTTGCAATTGTAGTTTTGTGTTCTGTTTGTGATTAAATTTTGAGTTGTTTTATATTTTGAAATGTTGTGACGGTGAATTTTATCTTGCAGTGATTTTTAATTTAGTTTTAGTTTCAGTTTAGGGACTATCCTAAAGGTTATGGTTTTCATGCAACAGTTGTTTATCATGCAAGAAAAGAAAGTATAATGCGATTAATTAAATTGCGAGAAGGTAAATTGCAATAAAATAAAAACATACCTGGAGGGTCTTCCCGTCATCCCAAGCTGCACTTGAAACACATATCAGAGCATTTAAGTATTTATAGCAATTACCTAGGTAAAGCTAAGGGCAAGGTTTCTGGTTTTCTACCAAGATCCTAGTCCTATGTGAAGTCATTCCTATGACGTCCAGGTTTTCAATTTTGTTTATGGATGATTTTCTGCACCAAAGAATAATTAAGTTCAATTGTTCTTATAAAACACCTTGTCATATTGAGGAAGTGCTTAAGACGAATCTTAAACATCTTTTCAATATTGCTGGAATTATTCTAAGTCCAAACGGATTTAATTAATCAGGTGAATTAATCATCCGAGGTTTAATTAAGTTTTGTTCTTTTCGCTCGATGAACTAGGACATTTGAATATCCTATAAGTGAAGTAACACATCACTTAATACTCCGTTTAGGAGTTATGGCAACAAGAGCTTTTGAGGGCAAATTGATGTTTAAGTGGTTTGTGATTTAATTTAATTTTTAATTAATGGGTTTAAGTTTGGAATAGTGTTCAAGTTGTTTTTAGACCTATTTTGAATTCTTTGTCTTAGGTGATGTTACATTTAATTCAATTTAATTTAATTTAATTTAATTTGGTTTAGTCTTTATTTTAATTTTATTTTAATTTTTAATTTAATTTTAATTTTATTTTAATTTGATTTGATTTTATTTATTTAATTTAATTTAATTTAATATGTTTTAATTTAATTTAATTTAATTTAAATTTTACTTTAATTTTATTTTAATTTTAATTTAATATTTTATTTTTTATGTTTTAAAGATGATTTAATTTAATTGTTAAAGTATTAATTTAATTGAAATTTTGGAAGGATTTAATTTAAATGTTTTAATTTTAATTTAATTTAATGATTAAGTCTTTTAGTATTTTAAATCTTGAGTTTGAATTATCATTTTAATTAGGAATTAAATATTATTGAGGTGATTAATTTAGGGATTCTTAAATTAAAGAACAAATGTCTTCTTAATAATATCCCTATTTTAATAATTTCAAATTTTATTAATCTTCCAAATTTCATTAATTAAATGATCAAAGTTTACTCTAATTAATCTTAAAAATGATTGATGGGTCTCTATCCTTTAATTGTTTAAATTTCAATCATCCAAATCAGATTAGGGTCAAATATTTTACTGTCTCATTTTATTAAGCCTAAAGTTTTAATTAAGGGTTAAATTTTAATTACCATTTTGCCCTTCAAGCTTAATAATTCCATAACTCACTAAATTGAGCTTAAATGAATTTGAAATTTTTATGTGGCTTCACTCACATGTCAATTAAGACATTAGAGGAGAAAATGTGAGTTTTCTGTATTTAATTTATTTATATAATTATTTTTTGTAGAAAATAGGGATTTCCAAGGAAAATTCAATAAGATGACCAAGGGAATTTTTCTGTACTTAAGAAAATTATGGGGCACTCCTAATGACCAGTGGACCATTTAGACTAATGTTGGTAATTTTTTGAATTATATTTTATTTATTAGAATTATTTTGAGTTTTGGAGCATTATATAAATTTAAAATAAAATTAAAGTTGAAAAATAGATTTTATATTTTTCTTAAATCTCTCTGACCTCAAGGAGTCCATATAAATAAATTTTATATTTTTTTGATTTTTCTTTGATTTATTAGAATTATTTTGGTGAGAAGGTTGGAAAATACATTTTTTTTAATATTAAAAATTACATTAAGCCTTTAAAATTCAATATCTTACCCTAGAGACTTAAGAAAAAAAAATTGGTTTGTTCCTAAATGATTAGAATTCAAAATGTGACATTTTGGTGATTTTTAATATTTTTATGATTTTTATTATTTTTTAATTATTAAAAATATTAAAATAATGATAAAAATCAATTTTTTTAGAAAATTACAATTTTAATTTTCCTAAGTTCCTCTGATATCAGAGAAGCTTCAAAACTATTTTTGTAAATTTTTGAAAAGTATTTTGTGAGTTATAAATTTTTAAAGTTTAATTTTACCCATTATTACTTAAGAGGCTTAATCAACCCATTTGGTGGGGTTAATCAAGTCCAATTGGTTTCAAATTTTTATGTGGTGTTCTCCTATCCCTAAAGGACAGTGGAGAATTGTTTTTAAGTTAATTTGATGTGTGGTTAACCCTAATTAATTAAAGTTCAATTTTGGGTATTTAGGCCAATAAGAGTTATTCAAAGTGAATTAACTCAAAAGTTATTTTTCCTAGGTCTCTCTGGTCACAAGAAACATCACCAAATTTTCCTAGAATTTATTTCTCAACATACTAATTATTGGAATTAAAATACTCAAAATAGTAACATGAACTTGAAAAAACAATAACTTCTCATAGGGATGGCCTCGACCTTGGAAAATTCAGGGAATGTTCCCAAGTTCGGAGGCTTCGAAGCCCTATGGTCTCATGCCATGGTGAATTTCTTATATGCATGGAGAATTAAAACAATGCAGAGAGTAAATAAATCATTAAAAATAAAATACTTGATGAAATTACATGATTTCTTTTCCACATTATTGTCCTCTGTTCACTGAGTAATAAGGTATTTTTATTTTATTTTTAGGATTTTTCTACACAAAGTTATGAATTTTTGAAGTTCTGGGTATTTAATAAATAAGAAAAAATCCTTATTTTCCTACTTATCCACGTGGTGCCGCGTCAACCTCGGCAGCTCCGAAGCTCCACGCGTTGTATGCTGATTCGGCGCCGCCATCTGTCTCAGCCATCCAGGGACCAGCCTTTCACGTAACATCTTCTGGTCTGACGCGATCCGAGCCGTCCATCCGATACACGCGCCATCCAACGGTTCTGAGTCATCGTCTACAACTGGTGCGAACCCATGACCGTCGACCTTCTAACCCTAATTTCTCACTCGATTCTCAACGGATTTTCGTGTTCTTATGCTCTATGGATTCGTCTTGAAGAGACGAACACATCCATATAGTAAACATGCATTGAAATTGATTCAAATTAAATGGAGAATCTCTCGTAAGCTCGGGAAGAAGAGTGAGTCCATACCTTTGCTCGGAGAAGTGAAGCTTCGATCCGAGAGTTGTGTCACCTTCGATCGGGTCTAAGCAAGCTCCGGATGAAGTCCTCGGCTTAGCTGAATTGTCTAGGTATGATTTCGACCACGGCCCGATCACAAAGCTTGGAGGCTGGGAGCAATGGCTGGCCTGGTGAGGGGGCTTTGTTGGGAAACTTCTCCTCTTGGTCTGGTGAAGGTGTAGGACCAATCATTTTGGAGATTGGCTCACCTGTGGTGAAGTGTCCCGGTTTTGAGCTTGGATTTCAACTATGAAATCGAGCTCGCGAGAGGAAATGGCAGGGGGATTTCAGTGGGGATCAAGTTCTCTATGTGTAGAGAGTGGTCCGGGATGATTTTGGCGGTGGTTTCGCAAGTTTTGGTTCAGCACCTCTCATGGTCGAGAGGAGGTGGTGTTTAAATAGGCATGGCCGGAGGGCTTCCTGTGGGGTTTCAAGGCTGGGATCGACTGCTCGCGAGTGAGAAGAAGAGCTATGCTCGTCCATTTGGGTCGAGACAAGTTAGCAAGGGAGAATTGAATTTTTTGGCTCACATGGAGCTCTCGGCCATGGTGTTTTCCGGCGGCCTGGTGGCTGGCCGGCCAGGCACTGGTCACCATCTTGACCAGTGGGGTCAGGGGTTGGCAATCGTGCAGTCAAATGGAGTTTGACATGTGTAAAGGGGCTGAATTGAAATGGAATGGGGAAATGCTCATTTTGGGTTCAATTTGGTCAACCCATGTATTTGGGCTTGGTTCACCTTCCCATGGTCTGATTTTGGGCCAGGGGGATCAGTTGGGTCACTCGCCATGGAGTGGTGAAGTCTCCATCCATGGTGAGGTGGCTAAACTTGGTTTAGTGTGTGACATGGTTATGGTTAAAAAGGCTTAATGAAGGATTAGGAAAGGGGGCCCTCCTTTTGCCATTAATGGCTTGGTCACATGTCAAACCTTCCATGGCTTCATATGGCTTATAAATGGCTTGCTCATGGCTCCATGTGGCTTGGGACAAAGCTTCGGTCATTTACATGAAAAAGGGTTTTAGAAATTTTGGTAATTTAGGGGTGATTTGATGGGATTTGGCATATGTCTTGATTTGGAATTATTTCATCATGGATTTAGAACTTAGGAGATGGTTTTATCAAATGGATGATGATAGAGGATTGTCATGTGGGCTTCAAGATGGATTTTGGGCTTTTTGAAATCATTTTGGATGGGTTTTTAGGAAGGCTTAAGGGAATGAGCCTTTAGGTTTAAGAATGAATTCATGGATGGGAATTTTGTAGAAGTTTGGGCCAAATAATTGTTGGGTTTGGTTTAGGGATGTGTCATGAGTGATTTGAAATGAATTTGAGGTGGTTTGGGTTTGAATTGGGTTGAATTTGGGTTCATTTGGTAAATGGGCCAATGTAGGTCAAATTGGGCTAATTTGGGCCAATGTTGGGCTAAGGTTGAAATTGATGTAAAATTAATGTTGGGAAATGTTTATGGGAGTGTTTCAAAGAGGTTTTAACTTTGGTTGGGTTTTTGTTTCGGGACTTGGGCTTATTTGGGTTAGGTTTGGGTTTAGGTCAAAATTGGGCTTTTTGGTTTTGGGTTGAATTTGAGTGGGGTTTGGGTCCCAATTTTTGGAAAATTATGTTAGTGTTTTATTGTGGGGATGTTACAGAAGGTTTAGAAAAGGTTTGGGGTCAATTGGAGTTGAATTGGTTTGGTTTGGGCTAAGTTTGGGTCATGGGTCCAAATTGGGCTTTAAGGTCAAAAGTGAAATTGGATTCAAATGTCAATCAAATTGGACTTGGATTTGGTCTAAATTTATATTGTGAATATTAAATTAAATTTTAGAATTGAATTGGACCAAAATTGGGGTCAATTGGGTAGATTTAGTTTGACATTGGGTTCACTTGGGTTAAGAATGGGCTAAATTGGGGGTTTTGGTAGAAGTGGGGTAAATGTACAAAATTGGCCCATGGTGTAGTTGGACAAAATGAAATTGGGAATATTTGGGATTTTTTGAAATTTTCTGAGAATTTTCTGAATTTTTGGATTTTTTGGCTAAGAGGGGCATTTTGGGTATTTGGTGGGTATTGGGGGGGTATTTTTGAACTTTTTCGTATTTTTGGCTATGGATGATCAATTTGATTGGTGAGGAAATGTTCAAGGTTAATTTTGGGAAATTTTTGGTGATTTGGAAATTTTGGAGGATTTGGGCAATTTTAAGGGCTTTTAGTAGGTTTGATGGGTGTAGGTCTCCGGGTCAAAAATTGAAATTTTGGAAAAAAGAAGATTGATCAAATATGAGTGAAATGGAAGCACTTTGGTTGAGCCATGAAGCCATGTTAAGCCTATATGAGCCATGAGAGGACTCATTTGATGCATTCACTATGTTGTTCCTAACCCTCTTAACCAGGGGCTTAGGGGTTAAGGTTCATCCATATGAATTACCCACATGAGTCAAGGAGTCAAGTTGGGTATGGGTGTGGTTTTAGGATCTGGATTGTGTGTGTGAGAGTGTAGAGTGTGAGTGTAGTGAGTGTGTAAGTTAACCCTCACTGGACCAAGCCACCTAGTGGTGGTCATAAGGCCAAAGAGTCCCATAGGGAACTCATCCTTTAAACCTTCACATTTGATTTCAACCCTCTAGGTGATTAGGGGTCTACAATCAAGCTTGTGGGGTTTGCAGGGAGGCAAGAAGTGGTTCAAATTTCTAAGGGATGGGTCCCAATTCTAGTCCTCTAAGATAGTCAAAGAAAAAGCTTAAGGCTAGATCCTAAACACTAAAGAGGGAAGAGAAGTCCTCATCAAAAATGAGGTCAACACTAGTAGAGGGTATATCTCTACTTGAAGAAGGTACATAATCCCTTGTCCCAGATCTCCATCCTTCGTGGGATTCATATTTCTTTATATTAGCCTGAGTAAGGGGTTTCATAGGTTCAATCCATTCCTCATCATCTCTTGCCTCTACCCCAGATAATTGGCAAAGTGCATAGATAAGACCAGGATGTCCTAGTCCTCCTCCACTTTCATTTCTAGCAGTGGCTAATATGTTTTTATATATAACATTTCCCACATTAATACTCTTCTGGTTCTGAATACGAAATTCAGAATCGTTCTCATCTCTTGTTACCTCACTATGGTGGTAGGTAGGTAACAAAGTAGAACAAATAAAATAATGTCGAGCTTTAGATGTTGCATTTAGCATAGATAGAGGGAAGTTTACCCGTTCCCGCTGCTTTATCTTCCAGACTCCTTTCCCATCAGTGAGAAATTCGATCACCTCTTCCAGTGGTCCTTCCATAGTTCCAAAAGTTTCATACTCGCTGGTGTAGGTGTCTCGTACTTCAAAATAAGCGTTTATTCTAGCAGCGTTGAATTCTACAAAAAATCCTCTAACTTTAACCGGTGCATCTTCAGCCTGTGTTAAATTTGCATAAAATTCCTTTACTACTTCTACAGCTGCTCTGTTGGTCACGAAACATAAATTTACCCATCCTCTCTCCTTAATGATTCGCTCAACTTCTCCTCCTGGATTCTTGAAAACTCGATCTTGAATGCATTTTCTTGCTTGTATGTTTTGAAAATATCGAGTTTGTGCCCTTGCATTAATGAATCGGGTTTCGTCATAATCTATTCGTCGCTTTTGTCGTGAAGCCATTTCTCGATCTGTGAAATTTGCAAGAATCTTAACTAAACTCCAAAATATTACTATGAAGGCTTCCTATAACAACTAAAATCCATTTAAATCAATTTTTATGAAATTCTTCCAAGTATTTTCTCTACATTTCGAAATTTTTCAAAATTCTCCAATGTAGAAGAAATCAATGGTGAAAATAAAAAAATTTTGCATAGGAGTGAAGATCTTACCAAGGAAAGATGAAATCTGGTGTCAAAAAGTGTTGAAATCGCCTCAAATCCGAGATCTCTCAAGCCCTAGGTCGGTTTTTTCGAAAATTTGAGGGAAGGGATGATGAATAGTGTCGGTTGACCGGTCAAATATATGTCTTTTTGCATTCTCGCAGTCAGCGAGATTTTTCTCACCGTCGGCGAGCTAATTAATTTCATAACGCAAAAGTTTCGGGAAAAATCCGCCGCCGGCGAGCTCGGTTTCGCTGTCAGCGGGTTTTCTCGCTGTCAGCGAGATAATTCTCATCGTCGACGAGCTCCCAAAAATTTTAAACTTTTGAAATTCGTCAATCATTTTCAACCTCGAATTGCCCTTAATCAATCTTCCGATCACTTAATTTAATAATAATATGAAGATTAGATATTTATACTCGCAAAAAGTCACACAACACAAACAATATAACTTTATATATGAAATCCATAAGATTTACAAATTTCACACTAAAACTTAACACATACTTAACTTAAATGTTCAAATCCATAATACTCAGCATTGCAATCCACACCACAATACTCTAAATGCTGAGACATAACAATTTACATAAAATCTCATCAAATCTGAGATGATCAAATCAAAGTTCGACTCATAATAAAACCTAACTCAAAATCAAACACACATATATATACAAATATAACAAAAATATAGAAATCTTTCCTACTCTTCAGTGTCTGAACTGACATCTTCTCTGATATTTCCGATGCGACGCAGGTGCACAAATAAATTGTAGAAAGTCCTGAAAGAGAATTCTGCAGTAAATTCTTCATTAATCCATCCTTTCTGTCTTAGTAAATGAATAAAACTGGCCTCTAGATATCCAGTATGATCAAAGTGCTCATTCATTCTCCAGTCAATGTGATCAAACATATTAGAGATGTTGTCAATGGAATTCATCACATTTTGCAATTCTTTCTCCAATCCTTTAATCTTCTTCAGAATGAAATTAGTCTTATCAGTAAAGGGCCTTGCTAAAGGATTGTTCTGTGATGCTCTGTCAGAAATAACGGTAATCTCATCATTGTTATCCAAAGTGGGAAATATATCAGTAGGATCCAGGGGTTTCCATGGTAAAAGTACTTTTTCCCAAGCCTCATAAGAAACTTGGTACTGACTGCATAAAACAAATAAAGTAGATGGGTGTCCAAGTCCTTGCATTGACCCATGCACAATTAATCCCAATGCAGACTTTACTATTATTGATCCAACATCGATACGTAATCTAATTTGAATACAATAGTTTAAAATAGCGCATTCCTTTGAAACTTTATTTACTCTCATGGTAGGTCATAATTTTGATGATATAAAGAAATGACAGTGCTTCGAGACAGGGTTAAGAAGTGATGCGAGAAAACCGACATACCCGTCTTCTCGTAACTCCCAATCATCGTGTTCATCGATCGGTATCTATAGATTTCGTTCATATTGTATCTTGAAGGCACAAAGTTGGAATAATGACAAACAGAGGTATTTTCTATAGAAAACAATTCATTTATCCTTGCAGGAGTAAATGCTACCCATCTTCCTCTGACGTAGACATTTCCATTGTTGATCGCATGTAAATTAGAGTAAAACTCTTTAACTACTGGTATAACTACAGCGGATGTTGTATAACAAAATACCTCCCAATGCCGCTGTGCGATCATTTCTTTGATTTTTGTAGTAGAATTCTCTACTCCTCTATTGACGAATCCTCTTTCTTTATTAAGTCTTTTTTTCATCAAGCCTTTGTTGAAGATTCGCTGTGCCTCCGAACTGACGAATTTTCTCCGGTTGAAAACTTCAGTTTTTGTGGTTTCTAAGAATTTGGAGGTCATTTTGGATGGAAAGGATTGGTCTCTAGTCGTTCCTAAGGAAGAAAATGGTGTAAAATCGGATTTGGAATAATTTCTTACGAAGGAATCGCTTAGATCCGTCCAAAACCGCACGAAAAATCTTTAAGAAACCAAATTTTCAACTGCATCGCCGTTGGCGACTTAGTTATAAAACTGAATGAAGTAATGGTCCACGATCTCGCTGTCGGCGGGCTCGGGCTCGCTGTCGGCGAGATTCGTAAAAATCGTCCATTTTCGCTCTGGTCCGAATATTTTCTGATCTCATCAATTAGGTTCAATTTTGTGATGATTCCAATAAAAATTTGAGTAGCAAAATTTGTTTTAATAATATAGACTCACTAATATGTAGATATTTAAAATAAAAGACTATTATGGGTTGCCTCCCATAAAGCGCTTGGTTTAACTTCGTAAGCCCGACCTAATTTAGTTAGTGTTCATGTTGACAAAGCATTAAAACCTCTTTAAAATTTGGTCTTCTATTTTTGAAATATGGTTTTAATCTATGTCCATTTACTTTAAATCTATGTCCTATTTTTTGATCTTCAATTTCTATAGTTCCATATTAAAATATTTGAGTTATGATGAAATGTCCTAACCATCGAGATTTCAATTTCCCAGGAAATAATTTCAATCTAGTATTATAAAGCAAAACTTCTTGTCCTGGTTCAAAATTTCTCTGATTAATCTTCCGATCATGCCATAATTTCATTCTTTCTTTATAAATCTTATCATTATCATATGATTCGTTTCTTAGTTCTTCCAATTTATTTAATTGCAACAATCTCTTCTCACCAGCTTCTTTCATATTATAATTAAATTCTTTAATCGCCCAATATGCTTTATGTCTAATTCAACTGGTAAGTGGTAAGTTTTTCCATATATAAGCCTATAAGGAGTCATTCCAATCAGAGTTTTATAAGCAGTCCTGTATGCCCATAATGCAGTGTCTAGTCTTATAGACCAGTCCGATCTATTAGGATTTATAGACTTTTCTAATATACGCTTAATCTCTCGATTAGAAACTTCGACTAATCCACTAGTTTGTGGATGATAAGCGATTGATATCTTATGCATAATATTATATTTTTCTACTAGTTTGTGAATATATTTGTTTATAAAATGAGTTCCTCCGTCAGTGATAATCACTCTCGGCATTCCAAATCTAGTAAAAATATTTTTCATTAAGAATTTTGAAACACTTTTAGCATCACACCTAGATAAAGCTTGTGCTTCAATCCATTTAGAAACATAATCAACAACTACTAATATATATGAGTTTCCAAATGACGAAATAAAAGGTCCCATGAAATCTAATCCCCAAACATCAAAAATTTCAACTTCTAATATAAAATTCAGAGGCATTTCATTTTTCTCGATATGTTTCCTACTCTTTGGCATTTATCACAGGTTTTTATATATCTATATACAACTCTAAATAGAGTAGGCCAGGTAGAATCTCGATTGTAGAATTTTATATGCGGTTTTATCTCGTCCCAAAATGTCATCCAAAATCGAATCATGACATTTTTGAATAATTGGTTCGGTTTCTTCATAAGGCACACATCTTCTAATAATTAGATCCTTACATTGCTTATATAAGTATGGTTCATCCCAAAAGTATGATTTAGTATCGTGAATGAATTTTTTCGTTGTTGCAAAGTTAACATAGGTGGTAAAATGTCACTTACAATGTAATTTACTATATCAACATACCAAGGTATTTTCAACTCATTAATATTATAAAGTTGTTCGTCAGGAAAACTGTATAAAATTTCATTATCAATATCAGATAATTCATGATTTTCTAATCTTGATAAATGATCAGCAATTTGATTATCAGTTCCCTTTTTGTTAATGATCTCAAAATCAAATTCTTGCATTAATAATATCCATCCGATTAATCTTGGTTTAGAATCTTTCTTTTGCATTAAATATTTTATAGCAGAATGATCAGTATGCACAATACATTTAGTTCCTATTAGATAATGCCAAAATTTATTAAAAGCATATATAACTGCTAATGATTCTCTTTCAGTAACTGTATAATTTATTTCAGCATCATTTAGAATTTTACTAACATAATATATAACTTTGAAAATCTTGTCTTATCTTTGCCCAATAATTGCTCCTATAGCATAATCACTAACATCACACATAAGCTTAAATGGTTTCTCCCAGTTAGGTGAAACTATTATAGGTGCTGTAATTAATTTATCTTTTAATAATTCGAAAGCATTCAGGCATTCAGTTGTAAATTCAAATTTCTTGTCATTTTCAAGAAGTTGGCATGGAGGTTTAGTAATTTTTGAAAAATCTTTAATATAGCGCCTATAAAATCCAGCATGTCCAAGAAAACTTATTACCCCTTTTACCGTAGTTGGAGGTGGTAATTTAGCTATTACTTGAATTTTTGCAGGGTCTACTTCCATGCCTTTTTCCGAAATTTTATGCCCTAATACAATGCCGCCTGTAACCATAAATTGACATTTCTCCTGACCCACAATTTTAAATTATGATATTTTTAATTTAATTGCAACGACGCCAAAAACTTGACCCCGCTATATTATATGTATAGAATTGTAATTGTTTATGTTGTGGATGCTACGCAAGTATACGTATCGTATCAAGTAATACAGGGCTCTAGTGGAGTCCTAGTTATCGATCCCACAGGGAAATAGAAAATTAAATAACAACTAATTTTAAAATAGTATACAAAAATTTGGAATTCTAAATTTAAGCGCAATAAAGTAAACTAAGTATTTTTATTAGGTAACTTAACTAAGTAGAAAATTAATATGTATTGAAAGTGCAGGAAATTAAACTAACTGCTAAATAAGTCTTAACTATTCAGAAAAAGTATCTTTCCCCTTGTTTAGAAATTTAAGTGATTGATGAATTTAAATAGATAATTTTAAGGTATTGTGACAAATAGGAGCAATCATATTCTTTACCCTTTGGTCCGAGTGTAAAGAATATTGACTAATCCTATGTTTGATTACCGAATCTGCGGCTAGGCCGGGAGGATACCGATCGCCACTTCGCAGCTCCCACGTTCCCCTCGCCCGAGGGCTAACATCTACACTTCGGCTCTCAAACAATAGGACCGAATTGAATATTTTAGTCTGTCACACTAAAATGCTCAATTCTACGCCCAGTGATATTATTTCCCTATTTATTTGCACCTTCCTTCCAAGGCTTTTGAATTCTCCGAATATCCGATGTAATTTTTACTATAGTTGATATTCAACATATTTTAACAAATCAAATGGCTAGTTTGAAAGTAAATTAAGTTTTAAGTAAAAATTATCACAATTTATTAATATATATAAAAGTACTTCTATTTTTAGTTCATCAAGTCACTTAATTTCATAACGAGGAGAAAGACTAATAAACTACTCGAATGCATGGGAACTAAACTAAGCATGGATTTCATTTAAAGTTAAAAACAATAAATACAAATACTTATCTCGATTTATCCCCAAGCAGACTCCTCGCAGTTCCTTTGACTCTTCCTTCCAGTACAGCAAGACTCACTAAAAGCTCACTAACTCACTAAAGACTCACTAAAGACTCAAATTGACACACACAACACAAAATAACACACTTAGAAGCTGAATTTCAGCTTCTATATATAGAGGTGAGCAAAGGACCAAGAGGTGTGTAAGCATCCTTTCAAAAGGTGTCCAGGTTCAATGTATCTGCGCCATTTGAACTAGCTCGCCGTTGGCGACGAACTACCTCGCTGTCGGCGAGGCTTCTAGAAGGTCTTCGAACCGCACTATCTCGCTGTCGGTGGGCTCGGGCTCACTGTCAGCGAGATAGTTATAAATCCTTCAAAATTTCTTCCTCGTAACCTCGCCGTCGGCGGGCTTGATCTCGCCGTCGGCGACTCAGCACAAATTGTATTATTTTCTTCCTTTTTGCTCCAAATCCGCTCCTTTTTATGATTTTTGCTTTTATCACCTAAATTCTCCATTCCTGCAACAAAATAAATAAAATACCTTTCTTTAAAGTGCAATTTCATCAAAATTAGGTATGAATTTCTTAATAAAATTTTCAGTGATCAAAATCCCCCAAACTTACTTATTACTTGTCCTCAAGTAATTTTAGTACTACATAAAAATAATGAGTTTTATAATAAGATTTTTCAATTTAAATAACTATGAATTAGATTAATTAATATCATAATAAAGTTAAATAAAAATAATTCACGTAATTTAATTAATCTTATAGAAATAAATTATTTAGTTATCAGGTCTAAGATTTCTAGCTTACTATTCATTTCAGGAATGACTATATTTAAAAGAATAACTACTTAAGATATTCATATGATAAGAAATTCAAGAAAACACTATTAGGTAAAAATTCTAATCCATAAACATAAGTTTGGAAATATTTAAGTTTTTCCCTTTAAGTTAATTCAAATGAAGCCAATTTTTTGATAAGGCATCTCCTCAAGCTTCTCCTCATTTTTCTTTTTCTTTTTCTTTTTCTTTTTCTTTTTTTTTAATGAAGATTACTGTATCTGGAGAGCCTGTTAATAATTTTGAACTTCATTTTTATCTTCCTAAATTTGAAACTTAGAAATATTTCTTAGCTTATATATACTTCATAATTTTTACTTCATTGATTTTCAATCTTTTCTTTTTCACTTGAATACTTAAGAATTTTAATTTTAGAATATAGTTTTCCTTACTAAAAATAGTTTACTATATTCTTATTCCCTTTAACCAAGTATTTTATTCTATTTAATTAATTAAAGCACTAGAAATATTTCATTTAACCTTTTATAATAATTAAATAAAATAATTCATATTAATTAAATTGAAAAATTTTGCTATAAAAATCATTTTATAATAATTTGAAAAATAGAAATTGAGAACAAGTTAATAACTAAATTTGTATTTTACTCCCCCCCAAACTTAAATTTTTATATCAACTCTAAATAATGAAAAAGAAGGAAAGTAAATAAATCATACCTTTGAAGTTTAGGTATTTCTTTTTTCTTTGAAATTTTTGCAGGCTTTTTCATTTTTCATTGAACCTGTACTGTTAGTATTCTCCATATATATATAATAAATTAAAGAAAATGCAGGGATAAAATCTGAGATAAGTATTAAATACAACAATTAAAATTAACTCTACACTACACATATGAATTACTAACATATTAAAAACAATGAACTAACAGATTAACAATTTTAAAAACTTAAAACAATACAAAATAAAATAAAAACATACTAAAGAAAACTAACATTCTATTTAACATAAAAACAAATGCAATTAACTAACATAAAAACAAAAACTAAACTACTATAACAATTCAAGCAAATAATCTAACAAACATCCAATGTCTCACAACATAAAGTACTGAATATTACAAACATATAAAAGTTTCCAAAATAACTTAACATCAAACAAACAAAACAAATAAAGTCCTAATCTTCAGCATCAAAGTCCCAAACTATATTATCATCCCCTCCTTGATCTGTAGGCTGAGAAGACTGAGCAGGATGATACTGAGTATACCTCGGGCACTCTGGAAAGATGACATCTAAATCTCCACTCCTGTAGCGACGTTCAGCTTCATGATATGCTATCTCGTACTCCGAATGTCTCTGCAGTACTCACTATCATAATCATGTCTCCTCTCCAGATTATCAATCCTTTGATCAAAATGATCAAATCTTCTCCCCATTGTCTCTCCAAATTGCTCAAAACTCCTCCTATGCAGGGTCAGCTCATTCATCAGATCTTGTAGGGTAGGGGTGGTAGGCTCGGGAGGTTCATGGCTAGTAGAGGGTATATCTCTACTGACCGAGTGAAATAACTTCTCACTCCCGATCTCCACCCTTCATGTGATTCATACTTCTTGATATTGGCGAGTCGTGAGTGGTTTCATAGGTTCCACCCATTCTTCATCATCTCTAGCCTCAACTCCGGAGAGTTGGCGAGTGCAAAAATTAATCCAGGGTGTCCCAATCCGGCTCCACTCTCATTTCGAGGAGTGGCCGGGATGTTTTGATAAATAATTCTCCTAATGTTGATGCTTCGTTTTTCGAATACGAAATTCGAGACTGCTCTATCTCGTGTTACCTCACTGTGGTGATATGTGGGTAACGAGTAGAACAAATAAAGTAATGTCGAGCTTTGGAGATCGCATTTAATTTAGAAAGAGGAAAATTCACTCTTTCCTGTCGCTTAATTTTCCAAACTCGGTCCCATCAGTGAGAAAGTTAATGATTTCCTCCAGAGTGGTCCTTCCATCGTTCCAAAAGTTTCATACTCGCTAAAGTGCGAGTCATGAACTTCATAGAACGAGTTAATTCTTGCAGCATTGAAATCTACAAAAAATCCTCGTACCTTTACTGGTGCATCTTCAGCGGCAGTCAAATTGGCATAAAATTCTTTAACCACTTCTACAGCTGCTCTATATTGAATGTAACAGAAATTCTCCCAACCTCGTTCCTTAATAATCCGCTCTACTTCTCCTCCCGATTTTTGAAAACCCGATCCGCAATGCACTTTCTTCCTTGTATGTTTTCAAAATATTTAGCTTTGTGCTCGTGCATTGATGAATCGGTCTTCGTCGAATTCTACTCGACGTTTTTATCGTGGAGCCATACGATCGATCTGTGAAAATCGTCAAAATTTTCACTAAACTTAAAAATAGTACTAAGAAGGCTTCCTACAACATTTATAAGTAATTTAAATCAAATTCCATGGATTTCCATCGAATATTTCTTCCACATTTTGATTTTTCCCAAAATTTGCAATGTGGTGAAAATATATGGTGAAAATCAAAAATTTTTGCATAGGAGTGAAGCTCTTACCAAGAGAAATTGAAATCCGGTGTTTTTGAGTCCTGAAATCGTCTCCACAAGTAAGATCTAGCAAGCCCTAGAGGAGTTTTTTCCGAAATTGAGAGGTTGGGGGTGATGAATAGTGTTTTTGACCGGTCAAAATATATGTTTTTCGCGACCTCGCTGTCAGCGAGATTTTTCTCGCCGTCGGCGAGCTAATATTTTTCGGAACCAAAAACTCTCGGGAAAAATCCGCTGTCGGCGAGAAATTTTGCTCTATTCTTCGCTGTCAGCGAGATCGATCTCGCTGTCGGCGGGATTTTGCTCGCCGTCGGTGAGATTCCAAAAATTTAAATTTCCGAAATTCGTCACTCATTTTCGTCCTTGATTTGCCTTATATTATATTTCCGATCACATCATTTATTAATTTAATTTAAAGATTAGCTACTTATACACAAACAAATTCACACAACACAACAAATTAACTTTAATATTGAAATCCATGAGATGTACAAACTAACATAATTTTAAACTCTATAATCAAACTTCAATTCTCCAATCCTTACTACTAATCAGCATCGCAAACCAATCTATGACACACTAAATGCTGATACAAAACTATGACGCATATCTCAACTAAGTTTGAGATATTCAACTCATCACTCCACACATAATAAAATCTAAATAAAATCAAATAACATAAATACAAACATACTATGGAAATCTTTACTACTACTCTTCAATGTCAGAATCTTCATTTTCTCTGATATTTTCGATATGACGATGATGCACAAATGAGTTATAGAAAGACCTGAAGGGAAACTCCGAAGCAAATTCTTCAGTGATCCAAGCCTTCTGTCTCAGTAAATGAAGAAAGCTAGCTTCCGGGTGTCCGGAATGATCAAAGTGTTCCTTCATCCTCCAGTCAATGTGATCGAATAAATCAGATATATTGTCGATTGAATCTCTCACATTCTGCAGTTCTTTCTCCATCCCTTTAATTTTCTTCATAAGTAACTCCGTTTTATCTGACATAGGCCTTGCTATAGGATTATTCTGTAAAGCTCTATCAGAGATAAATGTAATGTCTGCATTATTGTCCAAAGTAGGGAACATATCTGTAGGATCAAGTGGCTTCCAAGGTAACAGAACCTTTTCCCAAGCTTCATAAGAAACCTGGTACTGACTGCATAATGCAAAAAATAATAGATGGGTGTCCTAGTCCGTGAACTGACCCATGCAAAATTAAACCCAATGCAGACTTAACAATTATTGATCCAACATGAATAGGCAATCCATTTTGAATACAATAATTCAATATAACGCATTCCTTCGAAACCTTGTTTACCCTCATAGTAGGTAACAATTTAGATGAGATGAAAAAGTGTCAGTGCTTTGAGACAGGATTCAAAAGTGATGCAGTAGAAACTAACATACCCGTCTTCACGCATTTCCCAATCTTCCGGTTCATCAGTCAGATATCGAAATATCTCATTCATATTATATCACGAAGGCACAAAATTTGAATAGTGACATACCGGGGTGTTTTCTATAGAGAATAATTCATTTACTCTTGATGGAGTAAACGTTACCCATCTTCCTCGGACGTAGACATTCCCATTATTGATCACATGTAAGTTAGAGTAGAACTCTTTCACAACTCGGAATAACAACGACGGACGTAGTGTAACAAAATACCTCCCAGTGCCGCTGCGCGATCGTTTCTTCTATCTTCGTAGTGGAATTCTCTAATCCTCGATTGACAAATCCCCGTTCCTTGATAACTCTTTTCTTTACCAAAACCTTGTTGAAGATCCGCTACGCTTCCGCACTCACAAATTCCTCCGGTTAAACACTCCATAATTAGAGGAATCTAAGAATTTGGAGGCCATTATGGTGAATGGAATAAATTCTAGTGAAGAAGGCAGATCTAGAATGATTTAAGAATGGGTTTTCACTAAGGAATTGGTGTTGAAACCGTCCAAATCGGCATTTAAATTATAAATAACTCATCTTTATAACTTCCTCGCTGTCGGCGAGAAGTTTCTCGCCGTCGGCTACTCAGTTATAAAAACTGCCTCCCATGTTCTCGCTGTCGGCATGACGTTTCTCACTGTCAGCGAGCTCGATAAATAAACTGAATTTAATTTAGGCGCGAACCTCGCTGTCGGCGAGTATCGACCTCGCCGTCGGCGAGATTCCAAAAAATGTCCAATTTCGCTCTAAATTGAATAATTTCTTTTCTCATCATAATGGTTTGAATATGTGATGATTCTTAATAATAATAGAGTAGTAAAGTTTCAATAATATAGACTAACTATTAAGATACAATAAAAATAGATAACTAATACGGGTTGCCTCCCATAAAGCGCTTGGTTTAACGTCGTCAGCCCGACCTAATTTCAATTATTAATCGAGTCGACTAAGCATTAAAACCTCTTTATAGTTAGGTCTTATACCTTCAAAATATGGTTTTAATCTATGTCCATTAACTTTAAATTTATGTCCAGTTTTTGGATCTTCGATTTCTATAATTCCATATGAAAATATTTGAGTTATGGAGAAAGGTCCTAACCATCGAGACTTCAATTTTCTAGGAAATAATTTCAATCTAGTATTATATAGCAAAACTTCCTGTCCTTGTTCAAAATTTCTCTGATTAATCTTCCGATCATGCCATAATTTCATCTTTTCTTTATAAATCCGATCATTATCATACGATTCATTTCTTAATTCTTCCAATTCATTTAATTGCAGCAATCTTTTCTCACCAGCTTCCTTCATATTATAATTAAATTCTTTAATCGCCCAATATACTTTATGTTCTAATTCAACTGGTAAGTGACATGTTTTTCCATATATAAGCCTATAAGGTGTCATTCCAATCGGAGTTTTATAAGCAGTCCTATAAGCCCATAATGCGAGTCATCTAATCTAATAGACCAATCTAACCTTATTTGGGTTTACGGATTTTTCTAAAATACGTTTAATCTTACGATTAGATACTTCAGCTAATCCATTAGTCACGTGGATGATAAGCGATGGATATCTTATGAGTAATATTGTATTTTTCTACTAGTTTGTGAATGTATTTATTTCTAAAATGAGTTCCTCCGTCAGTGATAATCACTCTTGGCATTCCAAATCTAGTAAAAATATTTTTCATCAGAAATTTTGAAACACTCTTAGCATCACACCTAGGTAAAGCTTGTGCCTCCATCCATTTGGAAACATAATCAACAGCTACTAATATATATGAGTTTCCAAACGAAGGAATAGAAGGTCCCATAAAATCTAATCCCCAAACATCAAAAATTTCAATTTCTAATATAAAATTCAGAGACATTTCGTTTTTTCTAGATATATTTCCTACTCTTTGACATTTATCGCAAGTTTTAATATATCTGTATACATCTCTAAATAGAGTAGCCAGGTAAAATCCAGATTGTAGAATTTTATAAGCGGTTTTATCGATCCCAAAATGTCCTCCAAAATCAGAATCATGACATTTTTGAATAATTGGTTCACTTTCTTCATAAGGTACACATCTTCTAATAATTAAATCCTTACATTGCTTATATAAATATGGTTCATCCCAAAAATAGGTTTTCGTATCATGGATGAATTTTTTCTCGTTGTTGCAAAGTTAGCATAGGTGGTAAAATATTACTAACTATATAGTTTACTATATCGACATACCATGGTATTTTCCACTCATTGATATTATATAGTTGTTCATCGGGAAAATTATCTATAATTTCATTTTCAATATCGGATAATTCATGATTTTCTAATCTTGATAAATGATCCGCAATTTGATTATCGGTTCCTTTCTTATTAACGATCTCAAAATCGAATTCTTGCATTAATAGCATCCATCTAATTAATCTTGGTTTGGAATCTTTCTTTTGCATTAAATATTTGATAGAAGAATGATCAGTATGCACGATACATTTTGTTCCAATCAGATAAGGTCTAAATTTATTAAAACCATATACTACCGCTAATAATTCTCTTTCACGAATCGTATAATTTATTTCAAGCATCATTTAGAGTTTTACTAGCATAGTATATAACTTTAAAAATCTTTTCATATCTTTGCCCAAGAACTGCTCTTACAGCATAATCACTGGCATCACACATAAGCTCAAATGGTTTCTCGCAGTTAGGTGAAACTATTATAGGTGCTGTAATTAATTTTTTTTTAAGAGTTCAAAAGCATTTAGGCATTCGATTGTAAATTCAAATTTCTTGTCCTTTTCGAGAAGTTGGCATAGAGGTTTAGTAATTTTTGAAAAATCTTTTATATAGCGTCTGTAGAATCCAAAGCATGTCCAAGAAAACTTCTTAACCCTTTTACCGTAGTTGGAGGTGGTAATTTAGCTATAAATTGAATTTTTGCGAGGTCCACTTCCATGCCTTTTTCCGAAATTTTATGCCCTAATACAATGCCGCCCGCAACCATAAATTGACATTTCTCCCAATTTAGAACTAAATTTGTTTTCTTACATACTTCTAATACTTTTTCAAGATGAGTTAAGCATGTGTCAAATGATGTTCCAAATATAGAGAAATCATCCATAAATACTTCTATTCCATTGTCAATTAATTTACTAAATATAGACATCATACATCTCTGGAATGTTGCTGGTGCATTACATAATCCAAAAGGCATTCTTCGAAAAGGGAAAGTTCCATAAGGACTAGTAAATGTAGTTTTCTCTTGATCCTCAGGAGCAATTTGTATTTGATGATAACCGGTGTATCCATCTAGAAAACAAAAATACTTATGTCCAGCTAATCTATCTAACATCTGGTCTAGAAATGGTAAAGGGAAGTGATCTTTCCTGGTGGCGGTATTTAATTTCCTATAATCAATACATATACGCCAACCAAGTAACTTGTCTTATAGGAATAAGATCGTTATTTTCATTGGCGATGACGGTCACTCCTCCCTTCTTAGGAACACGGTGAATTGGGCTTACCTAAGACCTTGTCGGAAATAGGATATATAATACCATTATCTAACCATTTTAAAATTTCTTTCTTAACTACTTTTTTCATTATCGGGTTTAATCTCCTTTGGGGATCTGCTTTAGGTTTATGTTCATCATCTAAAATAATTCTATGCATACAGATTGAAGGACTAATTCCTTTAATATCTCGCTAAAGTCCAACCAAAAGTTTTCTTATATTTTTTTAAAGTTTCTAAAAGTTTTTGTTCTTGAGATTCGTTTAATGCGGATGAAATAATAACTGGTAAAGTTAAAGAATTACCTAAATAAGCATATTTCAAATGATCGGGTAATATTTTTAGCTCGAGTTCGGGAGGTTTAATAATTGATGGAACTATATTCTTGTCGTTGTTTTCAGTATTATCCAAAAATTCAAATCTTTCTTGAATATAATCTAGTTCTTCATTATTATCTTCAATTAATTCAGTGTTTTCTTTTTCTAATTTATCTTCGTAATATTCCTTAAAATGTTCTTGTTGTAAATGTTCAAGTATTTCCATCCGAAAACATTCATCATCTTTTTCTAAGCGAGGATATTTCATTGATTTTGCAATATTAAATATAACTTTTTGGTCATTTACTCTCATAGTTAATTCTCCTTTCGAACATCAATCATAGATTTTCCAAGTAGCTAAAAATGGTCTTCCTAAAATGATAGGAATTTCTATATCTTCCTCCATATCTAAAACAATAAAATCTACTTGGGAAGATAAATTTATCCACTTTTACTAACACATCTTCAATAACTCCCTTAGGATAGGTAACCGAACGATCAACTAATTGAAGGGTTACTTGAAGTAGGTGTAATTTTTCCTAATCCCAATCTCTTAAAAATCGATAGAGGCATTAGATTGATGCTTGCCCCTAAGTCACACAAAGCTTTTCCATAAAATTTTTCTCTCTATAGCGCAGGGTATAGTGAAACTACCGGGATCTTTTAATTTTTCGAGAAGCTTCTTCGAATAATAGCACTACACTCTTCACTAAGTGCGACTCGTTTCATTATCGGTGAATTTTCTTTTCTTATTTAGAATATCTTTCATAAATTTTACATAATTTGGCATCTGATCTAAAGCTTCGACAAAAGGTGTATTGATTGTTAATTTCTTTAATATTTCAAGGAATTTAGCAAATTGTTTATCTTTTTTATGTTGAGCTAGTCGTTGAGGAAATGGTGGTGGAGGTTTTTCAACGTAAATTTTCATAGGTATTAAAGGATGTTCTAAGTTTGAATCTTGTTGAAGTGTTTCCTTTTCAATTTCCACTTCCTCTTTTTGTCTTTCAAGTTCTTTTTGAATTTGAGGTTCTAATTCTTTTCCACTCCTTAGTTGCATTGCTTTAATTTGTTCTTTTCCTTGATCTTTAGGATTTATTTCCACATTACTAGGAAAAGTTCCGGTATTCTATTATTTAGCGCAGTAGCAATATGTCCAAGTTGAGTTTCGATATTTTTAATAGATGTTCCTTGAATTTGTAATTGATTTCCTTGAATTTGTAGTTGATTTCCTTGATTTTGTAATTGATGACCCATATTCAAAATTAATTCATCCATAGATAATTTCTTATCTTTGAATTGAGGGTTATTGTTATTAAATCCAGAGTGGGTAATTAGGTTTATAGTTTGGATTTGCTTGATTAGGTTGATTCATCCATTCGTTGATTAGATGTGTTATTCCAATTAAAATTTGGATGAGTTTTCCAACCAGGATTATAATAGTTTGAATAAGGATTATTAGTTCTATTATTAATAGCATTTAAAGTTTCATAATTAGATTGAGATTCTATGATTTGTCCAGATGAGTTTTCTTCTAAAGTAGGAGAGTAATTCATTCCAAAATGATCTAATTTCTTAGATATAGTAGCAATTTGAGAAGCTAACATAGATATTGCATCGTTTTCATGAATGCTGGCTATCTTTTCGGATTTACTTTATCGACAGGCTATCGGAAATTATTTGTTGCCATTTCTTCGATTAGTGCATAAGCTTCATCAAATGGTTTAGACATTAATGAACCTCCAAGCGAAGACGATCGATGATTGATCTTAAAGATCCTACTAATCCATTATAAAAGGTTTGAATAATCAGACAATCTGGTAGCGCATGTGTGCGGCTTATATTTTTTTTTATTATTATTTTTTTATTTTTTAGGTCGTGTTTTATTTTGAAGAGGGGTCGCCTAACAGAAATCTGTCGGCGAATTTTAATTTAATTTAAATAAATAATTTGAAAAGTAGTATTTGATTTTAAAAATAATTTTTAAATTTGAAGATTTTAAAATATGAAATCAAACCGATCTCACATCTCGAATAGTTTATATAAACGAGCACCGCACCACAACCGTGTACCTATCCCTAAGGATAGACACGTCGCTTGATGGTGGGGCTTGATTAAATAAACTAGAAGATTAGTGACATCCGTTTGGTCTGCGAACCAATTTTATAAGCCGACAAGTTTCCTCGCTTAATATGAAAACATTAAACGAGGTTTATATTACTCGGGTTCTTTAAAATTCCCTATAAGGGCAAGCCCCTATAGTTAATTACATCTTAAGTGACGGAATCACCTAAGAAAACTCTCGATAATAATCAATGATTCTGCTCTCAAGAATTTCAAAGTTTAAGGTTTTCAAAGATTGAATTTTGGAATTTCGATAGGGAATGGATCAAATTTTGGAACATTTTTGTTTTGTGAATCCAAAGGAAGAAAGGTAGGAGAAATCACCGATTCGAAGTGAACTTCGATAATTTCCCGACTATCCTATCGTTTGGCTTGAATTTAGGAAAGTCCTAATGTTTATTTAGTATTTCAATCTTGCTAATTTTAATTAATTAGGGCTTATATTTGTATGATAAAATCAAACAAATAGCTTCGAAGATGTGAGGGTTTATGTCGTATCGGACGACTACCTCGGAATCCTAAGACCGGTTAGGGCTTAATTTGCAATGCAAATGCCTAACAAAAGGTTGAGGATTTATGTTGCACTAGATGCAAACTACCTCGAAGTCCTATGGTTTAGTTATTTAATTCTAAGAAATGTTTAGTCGATGTAGACTCGAGTTTTCGCGATGACGATGGTCGTGCTTGCCCACCATGCTCCGAGCTCCTTGTTGTTGCGGAGGTTTAGTTTTAGAAATCATAAATCAGGGGATGAGAGAAGTGTTTTGGTTTAGAGAAAATCTTAATTTCCAAGTGTTTTTTGTGTTTTAATTAAAACAAATCTTAAAGTTGATTATAACGACACCGGTTAAGATCCCACGGTTCCATCCTTCCGGCATCATTATTTTTATCGGATTCACTTAGTCCGGATGAATTTGCTAAACTCAACTGAATGAGTTCCACACTTTCATTTAGACCGTGGGAAATCCCGTTAGCAACACGTAGGTTACATCATCCGAGGTATTCCCGATCATCCAACAGGACGTTTTAATTTAGTTGTAATTGTAGTTTTGTGTTCTGTTTGTGATTAAATTTTGAGTTGTTTTATCTTTTGAAATGTTGTGGCGGTGAATTTTATCTTGCAATGACTTTTAACTTAGTTTTGGTTTTAGTTTTAGGGACTATCCTAAAGGTGTGGGTTTTCATGCAACAGTTGTTTTATCATGCAAGAAAAGTAAACTCGCATTTCGCAATAAAGTAAATTGCAAGAAAGTAAATTGCAATAAAATAAAAGCGTACCTGGAGGGTCTTCCCGTCATCCCAAGCTGCACTTAAAACACAATTAGAATATTTAAACAAGTTCCTAGGTAAAGCTAGGGGAAAGGTTATGGTTTTCTACCAAATTCCTAATCCTATGTCTAGTCATCTCCTATGACGTCTAGGTTCTTTGGGTTTTGGTTTAAGGACGATTTCCTTCATCAAAGAATAATCAAATTCAATTGTTCTTATAAATATCCTATCATATTGAGGAAGTGCTTAAGAAGGATCTTAAACATCTTTTCAATATTTCTAGAATTATTTTAAGTCCAAATGAATTTAATTATATAAATGAATCGATCGTCCGAGGTTTTCAAGTCTTGTTAACTTGCTCAGTGAACTAGGACATTTGAATATCCTATGAGTAAAGTAACACTCCATTTAATGTTTCATTTAGGAGTTACAATAATCAAAGCTTTCAAGGGTAAATTAGTATTCAAATGATTTGATTTAAGTTAAAGGGTTTAAATTTGGAATAGTGTTCAAGTTCGCTTTATATTTAGTTTAATTTAATTTAATTTGATTTGATGTTTAATTAATTTGATTTGATTTAACTTTAATTTAATTATTTAATTTAATTTAATTTAATTTTAATTATTTAATTTAATTTAATTTAATTGTTTAATTTAATTTAATTTAATTTTAATTAATTTAATTTAATTGTTTAATTTAATTTAATTTAATTATTTAATTTAATTTAATTTAATTTTTTTTTAATTTAATTTAATTTAATTATTTAATTTAATTTAATTTAATTATTTAATTTAATTTAATTTAATTTTAATTAATTTAATTTAATTTAATTATTTAATTTAATTTAATTTAATTTTTAAATTTAATCTTAATTTAATTTATCTTTAATTTACTTTATTTTTAATTTTAATTGAAATTAAGTCTTTTAATATTTTAAATTTGAGTTATCATTTTAATTAAACATTGAATATTAGTTGATATAATTAATTTAGGGATTTTTAAATTAAAGAATAAATCTCTTCCTAATAAATATCCCTTATTTTAATGATTCCAATTTTATTATTCTTCCAAATTTAATCCATTATTTAATTAAAGTTTAATCATTTTGAAATTGTTTAATGGGTTTCTACCCTTTAATTATTTAAATTTCAATCATCCAAATCAGATTAGGATCAAATATTTTACTTGTTGATTTTTTATTAAACCTAAAGTTTTAATTAAGGATTAAAGATTTTAATTACCATTTTACCCTTTAAGCTTAATAATTTCATAACTCACTAAATTGAACTCAAATGAACTTGAAATTTTTATGTGACTTTACTCATATGTCAATAAAGACATGAGAGGAGAAAATGTGATTTTTCTGTATTTAATTTATTTATATAATTATTTTTGGTGGAAAATAGAGATTTTCAAGGAAAATTTGATAACATGACCAAGGGAAAAGTTTCTGTCCTTAAGAAAATTAGGGGACATTCCTAATGACCAGAGAAGCACTTGGACCAATTTTGGTGATTTTTTGAATTATATTATTTTTATTATAATTATTTTGAGTTTTGGAGTGTTAATTAATTTAAAAATAAAATAAATGTTGAAAAATGGATTTTATATTTTTTAAAAATCTCTCTGATATCAAGGAAACCAGAGAATCAAATTTTGCAATTTTTTGATTTTTCTATGATTTATAATCATTATTTTAGTGAAAATGCTAGAAAATACATTTTTTTTAATTTTAAAATTACCCTAGGGCTTTAAAATTTAATATCTCACTAAATAGACTTAGGAAAAATGTGGGATTTGTTCCTAAGTGATTAAAATTCAAAATGTGACATTTTGGTGAATTTTATTATTTTTGTGATTTTTATTATTTTTTAATTATTAAAAATATTAAAATATTATTAAAAATCAACTTTTTTAGAAAATTAAAATTTTAATTTTCTTAGGTTCCCCTGATATCAGAGAGGCTCCAAAACCAATTTGGTGAATTTTAAAAAAGTATTTTAAAAGTTATGAATTTTTAAAGTTTAAAATGGCTAAGTGGCTTAATCAACCCAATTAGTGGGGCTAACCAAGTCCAATTGACTTCAAATTTTTATGGTGGATTCCTCTGATCCTAAAGGTCAGTGGAGAATTGATTTCAAGTCAATTTGATGCCTGGTTAACTCTAATTAATTAAAGACCTATTTTAGGTGTTTAAGCCGATTAGGGTTAATGCGAGTGAATTAACTCAAGTCCTATTTTTCCTGGAGTTCTCTGGTCATAAGGAACATCACCAAATATTTCTAGAATTTATTTCACAACATGCTAATTTTTGGAATTAAAATACTCAAAACGAGCAACATGCATTTGAAAAATAAATAACTTTTCACAGAGATGGCCTACGACCTTGGAAAATTCGGGGAATGTTCCCAAGTTCGAGGCTTCAAAGCCCTATGGTCTCATGCCATGGTGAATTGTATACATGCATGGAGAATTAAATGTATGCAGAGAGTAAATAAATCATAAAAAATAAAATACTTAATTAAATTAAATGATTTCTTTTCCACATTATTCTCCTCTCGTTCATCGAGCAAGAGGGTATTTTTATTTTATTTTTGTGATTTTTCTACACGGAGATATGAACTTTTGAAGTTTAGGGAATTAAATAAATGAAAAATACCCTAATTTTCTATTTATCCACGCGGCGCCGCGTCGACCTCGGCGGCTCCGAAACGCCGCGTGTCGCGCTCCCATTCGACGCCGCCATCCGAGTCGGCGGCCCGGGCCCCGCGGTTCTCGTACCGTCTCCTGGTCCGACGCAATCCCGGCCGTCCGTGCGCGCGTGTATCGAATGGACGGCATCCGTTCATCGTCCCCAAGTGTTCTCACCCGAGAGCGCGTCCACACTAAATCCCTAAGATCTCACTCGATTCTCAATGGATTTTCATGTTCTTATGCTCTATGGATTCGTCTTGAAGAGACGAACACATCTATACGGCTAACATGCATTGAAACTAAGGCATTTGAAATGGAGAATCTCCGAAGCTCGGGATGAATAGTTAACTCATACCTTAGCTCGGAGAAGTGTGGCTTCAATCCGAGAGTTGTTGCACCTTCGATTGGGTCCCGGCAAGCTCCGGATGAAGTCTCCCGGTCCGGTGAATCGCCTAGCTATGAAAGTGACCACGGCCGATCACAAAGCTTGGAGGCTGGAGCAAGCCGGGTGGCCCGGAGATGGGGCTTTCGGTGGGAAACTTCTCCTCTTGGTCCAGTGAAGGTGTAGGACCGATCGACTTGAGGATTGGCTCACTGTGGCAAAGTGTCCCGGTTTTGGGTGGAATTTCGGTTGAGAAATGGGCTCGTTGGTGGGGATTAGGGCAAATTGACACCGGGAATCAACCGCTCTAAGGATGGTGAAGGGTTTGGAACAATTTTGGCGAGTTTCGGCAAGGTTTGTGCTTGGCTCCCCTTTGGCCGAGAGGGTGAGGGGTTTAAATAGGAGAGGGTGGAAGGCCTCCCGGGGGAGTTAGGGCTTGGGATCGAGCTCGCTTCTAGTGAGGAGAAGATCGGCCATGGTGACCACTAGGGATGGGGCGGCTCGGCAAGTGAGAATTTCAATGTTGGCTCACATGTGAGCTCTCGGCCATGGTGTTTTCCGGCGGTCGGTGGCCGGCCGGCTGAGCATGGGTCACCCTCGAGGTCGGGTGGGTCGTGGGCGGAGGTTTGTGCAATCGATTGGCCATGGACATGTGTAAAGGCTTTGATCCAAAGTGGAATGGGGCATGGCTAGATTTGAACCTAAATGGGTCAACCCACCCATTTGGGCTAGGTGCACCACCCAAGGCCTGGTTTTGGGCGAGGAAAAGTGATTTGGCTCGGCATAATCGGTAGGGTCAAGTCACCATCCAAGCACAATTAGGCTTAAGCATGGTTTAGTGGAAACATGGAAGTGGTTAATCACCTTTAGGAATTAAGGAAAGAGCCTCCTCCTTTTGCCCAAAATGGCATGGTGACATGTAAAGAGGCTCTCATGGCTTGCATATGGCTTATGCATGGCTCCATGGCTCCATTTGGCTTGGGAAAAGTAAAGTCAATTTCATGGAAATGGATTTAAGGAAAATTTTGGTATTTAGGGGTGATTTGGCATGAGGCTTGATTTGGAATTATTTGATGATGAATTTAGGACTTAGGGATGATTTTAATTGAAAGTATGATGAGGGGAAATGTCATATGGGCCTTGGAAGAATTTTGGGCTTTTTTGAAAGGGTTTTAGATGGGCTTTTAAGATGGATTAGGAAAGTGGGCTCTTGAATTTTAAAATGGATTTTGGGATGAAATTTTGTAAAGAGGTTGGGCCAAATAATTATTGGGTTTAGCTCATGGATGTGTCATGAGTGACTTGAAGCAAATTTGGGGTAGTTTGGACTTGAATTGGGTTGGATTTGAATTCTTTTGGTGAATGGGCCAATGTAGGTCGAATTGGGCTAACTTGGGCCAATATTGGGCTAGGGTTGAAATTGATGTAAAATAAATATTAAGAAATGTTTATGGGAGTGTTTCAAAGAGGTTTTGGCTTTGGTTGGGTTTTAATTTTGGGGTTTGGGCCTATTTGGGTTAGATTTGGGTTTAGGTCAAAATTGGGCTTTTGATTTTGGGTTGAATTTGAGTGGGGTTTGGGTCAAAATCTTGGGCAAATCATGTTAGTGTTTTGTTTATGAGGATGTTAAGGAAGGTTTAGAAAAGATTTGGGGTTAATTGGAGTTGAATTGGGTTAGTTTGGGCTAAGTTTGGGTCATGGGTCCAAATTTGGGCTTTAAGGCCCAAAGTGAAGTGGATCCAAATGTCAATCAAATTGGACTTGGATTTGGTCTAAATTGGTATTGGGAATGTTGAATTGAAGTTTAGAATTGAATTGGACCAAAATTGGGGTCAATTGGGTATGTTTGGTTTGACATTGGGTCCACTTTGGGTTAAAATGGGTCAATTTGGGAGTTTTGACAAAAGTAGGGTAAATTGACAAAATTGGCCCATGGTGTAGTTGGACAAAATGAAATTGGGAATATTTGGGATTTTCTGGAATTTTCTGGGAATTTTCTGAATTTTTGGATTTTTAGGCCAAGAAGGGTATTTTGGGTATTTGGAGGGTATTGGGGGGTTTTCTTGGAATTTTTTGGTATTTTTGGGTATGGATGATCAATTTGAGTGATGTGGAGGTGTTTGGGATTGATTTTGGAAGATTTTAGGTAATTTGGAGATTTTGCAAAAATTTGGGTAATTCGAGGTTTTGGGTAGGTTTAGTAGGTGTAGGGTCCGGGGTCAAAAATTGAAAATTTGGGAAATTGAAGACTAGGTGAATTTGGGTGGGGTGAAATCATTTTGGTTGAGCCATGAAGCCATTTCAAGCCCATATGAGCCATGAAAGGACTCATTTGAGGCATTCATTATGTTGTTCCTAACCCTCTTAGCCGAGGGCTTAGGGGTTAAGGACCATCCATGTGAATCACCTACATGAGTCGGGAGGTCAAGTTGGGTATGGGTGTGGTTTTAGGAAGTGTGTGGAAACGTAGTGTGTAAGTGTAGTGTATATCGGCCCCTTCACTGGACCGGGCCACCTGAAGCGATCCAAGGCCGAAGAGTCCTATAGGAACTCATCCTTTAAACTTCCACATTTGATTTCAACCCTCTCAGGTGATTAGGGGTCTATAGTCAAGTTTGTGGAGTTTGCAGGGAGTTTAGAAGTGGTTTGAATTTCTAAAAGGCGGGTCCCAATTCTAGTCCTCTAAGATAGTCGAAGGAAAAGCCTAAGGCTAGATCCTAAGCACTAAAAAGAAGAAGGGAAGACCTCATCGAAAATGAGGTCAACAAATGGACCCCCAATAGGTGTGGTGAGTCGACGGAGCACACCGCGCGTATTGGTGTTGACCGAAGCGATCAACAAAACCAACACGGATGTCCAAGTGACGAACTTAGGACGAAGTAGAAGAGTTTCAGCCGGGGAGTGTCGAGTATATCTCCGGAACCGGAGATTTCTTGAACTCTCGTCTGGGGAAAGGAAAAGGAGGTAAATCCCAAATCACATGATCCGAGGGAATTTCGATTTAGATTTTATTTTGCTTCAATTTATGTTTTGATGTGTGAGTTTAAATTTTAGTTTGGAGTTTCAATTTAGATTGAAGTTTTGTCGAAATTAATTTGAGGGATTTGATTTGAAATGAAAATTAGGATTTTGAGGTTTTAGATGTAACATCTCCAACCTCGAAAGAAGATTGAATTGATTAGATTGAATCGTTGCAACGAGAAGATATCTCAGAGCAAAGTGGTGTTGGATGTAAAATCCTTAACCTCAAGAGTTTGAATTCGATTTGATGTATTTCATTACGATAGGGAAAAGATCCTAAAGCAATGCAGTCTTGGATGTAAAATCCTCGACCCAAAGGTTGAATTTTGATGTATTTCAGTGCAAGAGGAAGAGAATCCTAAAGCAGTGCAGTCTTGGATGTAAAATCCTTGACCCAAAAGTTTTGAATTTGATGTATTTCAGTGCAATAGGAAAAGGATCCTAAAGCAGTGCAGTCTTGGATGTAAAATCCTTGACTCAAAAGAGTTTGAATTTTGATGTATTTCAGTGCAATAGGAAAAGGATCCTAAAGCAGTGCAGTCTTGGATGTAAAATCCTCGACCCAAAAGTCTGAATTTTGATGTATTTCAGTGCAATAGGAAAAGGATCCTAAAGCGAGTGCGGTCTTGGATGTAAAATCCTTGACTCGAAAAGAGTTTGAATTTTGATGTATTTCGAGTGCGATAGGAAAAGGATCCTAAAGCGAGTGCGGTCTTGGATGTAAAATCCTCGACCCGAAAGTTTTGAATTTTGATGTATTTCGGTGTGATAGGAAAAGGATCCTAAAGCGATGCGATCTTGGATGTAAAATCCTCGACCCAAAAGAGTTTGAATTTTGATGTATTTCGGTGCTAATAGGAAAAGGATCCTAAAGCGATGCGGTCTTGGATGTAAAATCCTCGACCCAAAAGTTTTGAATTTTGATGTATTTCGGTACGATAGGAAAAGGATCCTAAAGCGGTGCGGTCTTGGATGTAAAATCCTCGACCCAAAAGTTTTGAATTTTGATGTATTTCGGTGCGATAGGAAGAGAATCCTAAAGCGAGTGCGATCTTGGATGTAAAATCCTCGACCCAAAAGTTTTGAATTTTGATGTATTTCAGTGCGATAGGAAAAGGATCCTAAAGCGATGCGGTCTTGGATGTAAAATCCTCGACCCAAAAGTTTTGAATTTTGATGTATTTCGGTGCGATAGGAAGAGAATCCTAAAGCGGTGCGGTCTTGGATGTAAAATCCTCGACTCAAAAGTTTTGAATTTTGATGTATTTCAGTGCAAGAGGAAGAGAATCCTAAAGCAGTGCAGTCTTGGATGTAAAATCCTTGACCCAAAAGTTTTGAATTTGATTTGATTGATATTTGATTCGAGATCTGAAATCTGGAAAGATTGAATTTGAGATTTGGAATGATGAGTTTGAACTCGATTGAAATTTGATTTAAGATTTGATTTGAAATTTGAAAGATCAAGTTTGAAACTTGATCGAGATTGGATTTGGAATTTGACTGAGGATTTGACTTGAGATTGATTTCGTTTATCTTTTAATGGTTCAAATTTTATTTTATTGTTTATTTAATGTTCATGTGAACTTGGTGTTTGTCATTTTTCGATTTTTTTTTTTAGAAAGTTTTCTTTTATTCTCTTTTTTTCTTTTCTCGTTCTTTGTTCAAAGTTCATTTAACTTTAATGGCGTTTCCCAATCAATTTGCACAAAAGAGGTGAAGGCCAAAAACGTGACATGGTCACTTTCATTCCAATCATGTTGAAAATACGTCGTACAACTCGATCCGGAATATATTTCATACAATCCATGTAGACTCAAACGGATCGTGTATGATCTTTGTTGATCCATCAAAAGAATCATCCGTCGAAAATCCATGTACGAATAGTGAGGTACATGGTCGATAACATCACCTTCCAAGCCATCCTTGGCAAGGATGCCAGCTGGATATACGTTGGAGGTGTGATATTTCCCATGTAACTCACAGCTCGTAAGGCCGGAGGTTCTCTAGCTACGGATCCGGTTGGAAATGGTAAGGTATTTTGCTTCGTCGTCCATCCTCCCGAGAATGCTGAGATTCGCTCCACCGGCACCCCGGTATGCAATGCTTTGCGATATCCGCTCCGTTACCTTGTAGTATCATGACGGAACCCACCGGTAAAGGTATCTTTCTCGGCCCTCGGAACTCACCCGGGCCTGCTATCCGGAGGTCGGATCCGAACATGATGTTGCACTCATTCAGAAAGAAACCGTGCGGAAAGGTTCGACGAAGTCGTGGTGATCAATATGTGGGGGTATGCAGTCACCTCGTTTGTAGATGTTGATAATGCGGCTATTGGGTATGCAATCTCGCGGCGGTACCCTCCATGTTATCAATCTTTTTACCATTCTCTTGATAACTAATGGCATCGGATCTACTTGCCCATGACGAAGTATCACCGGTGGGTTTCCCTTCCGTCCTCGACAAAGTTGTAGCGGCATCCGCATTGTATTGTGATTCTTCCTTTCCCCGGCATCCATCTCCGGGGTTCCGAGTATGTGTTTTCCCTCGGGCGGCCTGCTCGGCCCATTCTTTTCGGATCCCGGATACGATCCACGATTTCGTTGTTGTTCATACTCCGAGAATACGTCGGTGTGTAGCTCGAGGCCTTCTAGTATGTTGATTCTTCTTCCTTTAATTCTCTCGAAGTATTCGAAAGTTTTCTTTTCAACATTCCGCATCCTCTCCGGCTCGTATTCCGGAATGATCCGCAGATGGCGAGGCCTTGTGACATATTGTGGGATATATGGTTCAATCCCTTCACGTTCCACTGCATACCTCGGCTCCTCGGGGATGATGCTCGTCGGAACATCCCCGGGGTTGCTTACGCAACAAGGTCATGCACTGCCTGGTGGTTCTATCCGGTGGCGTGGTAGCCTTCTTCCTTCGATCTTCCGGAGATCTCCACGGTTCTTTCGTTATTCTAGGAGCTGGCCTCCTTTCTTCGGAGTTCTCGGTGAGCCGGTGTCCTTGAAATGTGAGTGCTTCGGCATTAGCGAGTGTCTCATCGCGGCCGGTCGCGACTAGTTTTGTTAACATTTTACGGATGCGGCGATTCTTATTTCTTCGTTGCGTGGCCGTGAGAGTAGCCCTCCGAACTTCTTGAATCTCCGCGGGCGCGGCGCCGACAAGCCTCGCCCTCCGTTGTAGTGACTACGGACTTCATTTTCTTGTCTTCTTCGGTGTTTGCTTTTCTTTTCTTGTTGTTGGATTGGTGGCTTGGGCCACCCACTTTCATCACTGTCTCGCCGGGTAGTTCTTCTCGGTTAGCCGGGACCCGGTCACTTTCCTCGTCATTGTAGGCCTGCTCGGTGCGAAATCCGAGTCGATCTCGATTATCGCTCCATCTTTCACCCTCTTTTCATCGAGTGCGAGGCTTACGCCATTCTTAAAGTTCAAGACCAACCGCCCGTTCGACATTTCCCTGCGAAAAGACAAGGAAAAGGATCAGGGGCTGTACTAAGAACAAGAACATTAAGAAAATGTTTATTAAAGATACATTTTTTTATTATTCTTATATTTTGAAATTTAACAGGAATGAAGTAGGATAAGATCCGGAAAGAGATCTTGATTTGAAAAAGGAAACAAGGAAAACTTAATTATCATGATTTTATTTATCTTAGCACATTTTATTATTATTATTTTTTTTTTTTTTTTTTTTTTTTTTTGGGTTCGGACCCGATCACGAGTAATTACTTCACCCGTGTTTCTTAGGGATGAAGAATTCATTCCTTCGAAACATCGGGTAGCGTAATATTTTTTCAAGTATCGTCCGTTGATTGGAAGCATATGTCGTTCTCCCGGCAATTCACTAGCCGGTAGGAACCTCCCGAGTATACTTGCTTCAACCACAAACGGTCCTTCCCAAGTGGGTTCAAATTTTCCTCCTATCTTGCGGTGTGCAAGAATAGGTCTCTTGAGAACGAGAACTAAGTCACCAACCTTGAAGGTTCTTGGGCGGACCAGTTTGTCATGGGCTTGAACCATCTTAGCTTGGTATAGTTCTAAATTCTGTTGCGCTGCAAGTCTTTTCCCTTCTAAGCTTTCTAATTCTTCGAGTCGTAGTCTGGCGTTTTCTTCTGTCGTGATCTTGTTTGCAATTGCAATTACGAGTGAAGGAAGGCCGAACCTCTAAAAGTAACACTCGCCTCGGACCCATACACCGGAGCGTAAGGTGTAGCTTGAGTAGGAGTTCGAAGGTTGTCCGGTAGGCCCATAAGGCTTCTAACAATTTCTCGTGCCAATTTCTCTTATTATCATCCAAGGTTTTCTTTAAGATTTGAACGAGAGTTTTATTAAAAGCCTCAGCGAGGCCGTTTGCTCTTGGGTAGTAAATTGTTGAGTATCGCCAGTCGATTCCGTGCCTCCCGACAAAATTGTTGATTTGTGTGCTTCGAATGCTGACCCATTATCCGAGATGATCCTGCGCGGCACTCCGAAACGGTAGACAACTTGGTTCTTGAAAAGCCGTAGCACGTGGTGTGCTTTCACTTCTCTAAGTGGAGCCGGCACGCCCACTTGGAAAAGTAATCTGTAGCCGCAAGAATGAAACGATGTCCTTTCGAAGATGGTGGTTCTATCGGACCCACTATATCCGTGCCCCAACATTCGAATGGCCACGACGCAATTGTCGGGTGTAGCACATTTGGAGGTTGGTGTCAGAACCACTCCGTGCACTTGGCATTGGTGACGGCTCTTGGCGATTTTCATGCGATCGGTCATCATCGAGGGCCGGTAGTACCCTAGTCTTTTAATTTTCATCTTCATCTTTGGACCCGATCGGTGAGCGCCACGGAGTCCCGAATGCACCTCTTTAACAATTTCACGGGCCTCGGACCCGCTTAGGCACCTTAGCCACATTTGATCAAAAGACCTTACGTATAATGTGTTGTTTATTAATGCGTAAGACGGAGTTCTTTTCTTGATCCGATGGGCCGCCGACCTATCGTCCGGTAGCTTTCCCGTTTGCGAGTATCTATCAATGGCCGTCGCCAATCTTCTCGTGTTTTCTGTCACTACCGCAACCGATTCTTTTTCTTTTCTTGATTTGTGTATCGTGTCTATGTCGAGTCGTGATAGGACTCGACGTCCGTGAACCGACACTTCCACCGATTCATCTTGCAAACGAGCAAATTCTTTTGCGAGACGGGCTAAAGCATCTGCTAAAGCATTCTCTTTTCTAGGAATTTTGTAGATTGTCACATTTGGAATCTGTTCCAACACATTTGTACAGCATACCGGAAGTACCGTTCGAGTCTTCGTTTAAAAATTCCGTATTGTCCAGCGATCCGTTGAATGATTAACCGTGAATCCCCGTAGATGTTGATGTCTGTTATCCCCATTTGAATGGTTAATTCCAATCCCGTTATGAGGGCTTCGTATTCGCTTCGTTGTTTGTACACGGTTCGTCAAGTGGTAGGAGTATCTTAACATCCCCCGCTCCGGTGTTATAAAGATTAGCCCGATTCTGCCTTACGGGCACTTATCACTTGCGATTCTTCGTCTTTGTGTCTTGAAGATGCTCCGTCGAAATACAATTCCCAACGTCGATCATCGGGGTCTTCTAGGTTCATTATTTGTTCATACGGCGGATCGTCATTGAGAGGAGATTCGGCCGGCAAAGGGTGTCTTTGCGAGGAAGTCCGCTAAGACTTGTCCCTTTACGGCACGCGAGAGGCACGAAAGTTATATCGAATTGCAATAATATCATTGACCATCCGGCAAGTCCGTCGGAAAGTGTTGGACGAGTCATCGAGTATTGCAATGGATTAAACTTCGAAATCGGGTTGACCTTGTGAGAAAGCATGTAGTGCACGAGCTTTTGAGCGGCGAAGATCGGGGCCAAACAATGCTTTTCAATTGCGGGATACCTTACCTCCGTCGGAAGTAAACGACGGCTTAAGTAGTAAAGAGCATTTTCTTTACCCTCATCATTGACACTGGCTAACGAGGCTCCGAGGAGTCGTCTAGAGCCGCGGTGTAAAGTATCGACGGTCTACCCGAGGCCGGGGCTGCTAAGACGAGGAGGTGTCATTAAATATTGTTTAATGTCTTCGAAGGCCTTCGGCATTTCTCTTCCCAAATAAATTTGGCGTCCTTTTTAACTAGTGCCGAGAAAGGCTGACACCTACCGACGGGTTTGAGATAAAGCGTCGAAGATATGCCGACTTCCTTGAAAAGATCGTAGTTGTTTTAAGGTTTTGGGAGGCGGCATTTCTAAGATGGCTTTAATCTTCTCCGAGTCGATTTCAATTCCACGATGTCGGACAACGAATCCTAAGAATTTCCCGGAGGTGACGCCGAAGGCGCATTTTAAGGATTCATCTTAAGGTTAAATTGTCTTAATCGTTCGAAAACAATTCTCAAATCATACAGTGTGGTTTTCCTTTACTTTGCTTTTGATGACGACATCGTCCACGTAGCACTCGACTTGATTGTGGATGAGATCATCAAAAATTCTTGTCATTGCTCTTTGGTAGGTTGCTCCTGCGTTCTTCGATCCGAATGGCATCACCGTGTAGCAAAATACTCCGATCGGCGTTACGAATGCTCGTAAGCTTTTCATCTTCTGGAGCCATTTTTATCCGGTTGTATCCCGAAGATCCATCCATGAATGAGAATATTTCATGTGTCGAAGCAATATCGATCATCGATTCCGGAATCGGTAGAGGGAATTCATCTTTTGGACATGCCTTGTTTAAATCTCTCGAAGTCCACACAAATTCGATACGACCATTCTTCTTTTCGGTGGCACCACGTTGGCTAGCCAAGTCGGGTATTGTTCTTCACGGACAAATTTAGCGTCTATTAGCTTTTTAACTTCGGCTATGACTTGTTGTTCGATTTCTAGACGCATTCTTCTGGGACCTTGTCTGACTGGGACAGAAGTAGGATCTACTCCTAGCTTATGGACTGCAACCTCTGGAGCTAATCCTGGCATTTCATCGTAGCTCCAAGCAAAACAGTCTTTAAATTCCATTAACAATTTGATTATTTCTTCGGAGTCTTCCTTGTTGAGTAAGGAGCTAACAAAGGTAGGTACGTAGGCTCTTCGCTAGTACCTCAAGTTAACTTCCATTAATTCATCTATTGTGGATTTAATTTCTTCTTCGAATTCGGTGGAGCGTCTCCACTTGTAAATCTTCGAGTTCGTCCGTAGTTTCCATGCGGTTTTCATTGGACTTGCAAGTGACAACCAAGCAAAATTCGGTATCGTCAATCGACCCTACTCGTGCCGAATCCGAGTCCATACTTTGAATTGGGAGGACGGCCGGAGTTATTCCATAACTTTTCAAAATGTTGTGATTGGCCTTTTGTCCATTGTCGAGGTAAGAAACCACGTTGAATTAAATTTTGAACACAGGGAGAGTACCACTCAAAAGGTAATTCCATTAATTCGATGAAGTGACATCTTCGAATTGTACATTATTCTCGGCTTTGGAAGAAGAAGCACCACGGTAGAATTTGATCGGCTTTGCACCGTCACTACGTACCTCTTTGACCTCCATACCCTCGATCTTATTAGAATGGATCGGAGTTAGGGTCATAGTATGTACGTAGTGGTTAATCTTCTCGTACATCGATTTGTATTCTTCGTTCTTTTCATCTTCGAGGGAGATCTTGTATTGCGGCTTCTTTCGACTTATTGTTCGTTGCTTCTTGCTTGATTTCTTTTTCCTCTTCGAACTATCTTCCCAATCGACATTGATGGCTGGTTTCTTCGTCCGATTGTCCTAGTGTCTCTACCACGGCCTCGTCCCCGGCCTCGACCTCGGATGCGAGTTGTGGAGAAACCTTCACCATCTCGCCGGAAGGGAGTGGTGAGTGATTGTTGGACTAGAACTTCAGGTTCTTCGTTGTCCTGAACTTTCTTTGCTTCATTTGTTATGGTATCTCTTGAGAAGATTGTTTTCTTTGGCGGTGCATAATAAGCGGCATCTTCATGGATTCCAATTTCATGTACGGAGAATGGTTGTAAGTCTCCTTTGATGCACTGTTCCCCTCCATCGTAATACTTGATGCACTGGTGTAGAGATGATGGTACCATCCTGTTTTCATGTATCCATGGTCGGCCTAGTAGAGCGTTGAACGACGTTTCTGAATCGATTATATGAAATTTTGCGGTTGTCTTTGCTAAATCACCGGTCTTCATCAGTAGCGTTATTGACCGAGGGCTCTTTCTCCTTTACGGTTGAATCCTCTTAATAACATTTTGTCGGCCTCGAGCTCACGAGCATCAATTTCCAAGTATGCTAGTGTTCGAAGACTCATTATATTGATTGATGCTCCTGGATCCACCAATACTGCGGAGAGCGTAAACTTCCCGATTGTAGCCGAAATGTACAACGGTCGGTTGTGATCCAGCATCCCAAGTAGTAGGTCATTGTCCAGTGAAGGTAACACCTCGCTGTTCCTTTAACGAGCAAACTTCATCTAAGGAATCTCCGGTCATTTGAGCTAAGCAAATTTCCGGATCAAGTAAGGCCTTGATCAGAGCTTCCCTCATCTCCTTTGATAAGATGAGAGCATCGTAAATGCTCGGTTGGCCGGTAGTTTCCTAAGATGGGCTAGCACGTTGTAGTCCACTTTGTTTCCATGCGTCTCGGCTTCTTCTCGAATGGGTATGTCTTCGTCAGGGTTGGTTCTTCTTGAACAACCACACGCTTTCCTTTGTCTTTTGGACCCATTCTTGGAGGTAGAACTCTTCCACTTCTCGAGTTGACTTCGTAATTTCTTCCGAATCTAGTATTGAGTTTGCTGGTGTTTCCTCCCGAATCGGAATGACTGGCTCTTCCGGATTATCTTCAAAATGCGAAGGCTCTAACTTCTATCGTAATCGGAGCTCCTCGAAACTCACAGATAGATCCGTTGCTTGTTGAACTCTCGTAGCCTCCTTGATGGATGCCTTCTTCGTCATTTTGATCGTCGAGATCATGTATGATTTGAGAATTGTTGTTGGTATCGAAATCGACGCCCGGATTGTCGCTAGTTACGTAATCGTTAGAAACGGTCAAAACGTAGCCAACGCCATCACCCTTATCATTATATGATCCCACCGAAGTGAGCGGATAATCATACAAAATCGAGGTTCGAGGGATTTCTCCCCGAATCGGAAACAACTATCCTAGGATAAGCGGCCCCTAGTCTAGCCTTAGGAATCTCGGTCCCCTCTTCTTCGTCGATTTTCTTCTTCTCTTCGATTGTCTCTCGTCGAGGTGGCTCTTCTATCGCAAGTGATAAGTACCGGCTTAACGGGTCTCGAACTGCGAATTGAAGCTCGCACCGAAGCGGTTCGGATGTTGTCTAAAATCTTCTTCGAAGATCTCGTCCGAGCGGTAGTCCATCCATCGTCGGTTGCATAGGGATCTATCGGAATGACGGGATCGGTTGAGATAACATTGACGGAACCTCCTTTCTGGGGTTCCTTCATGTACTCCTTCGGGATTGTTATATTTCCTTTTCGAAGGTTGTCGTTGAGCCAACTTTTGAAGGTAATGCAGTCTTCTATCTTGTGCCCAAGCATCCGATGGTAGGGGCAAAAGTTGGGATCACCTTTCTTGTTGACTTCCTCTGGTCTTTTGGGCTCTGGCAGCTGGAAATCTGGAGTTTTCATTAAGCTACGGAACATCTTTGGTATCGCTTCATTCTTGAACGGATATTCTCTCGCTCGAAGCTCCTTCAATGTACGTTGCGGACGAGACGGTTGTTCATACTGCGGAGACGACCGATAGCTCGGACCGGGTTGCTTGGTAATTTTGTTGTGGTTGCTTGCGGCCGTTACGGTGGTATTTGCATCGGTTGTTTGCCTTTGTCAACCGCCGCAACGACCCCGCATTTCTTTTCGAAAGTCTTCACCGGCCTCCGCTTGTCCGTCTTGTCGGCAAAACTTAATTGCTTCGCCTCTTCTTGCAAGCTTCCGGCCTTGCTTAACAACTTCTCAAAAGTCTTAATAGTGAATCCCTTGAGGAGAAGTGCTATCGGGCCGTGAATGCTTTTAAGCAAGATGCCGATCGCATGTTGTTCTTGCGGTTGTGGTTCACACTTCATACTTAAATTTCTCCATCGAAGTATGTAATCCACTAGAGTTTCATTCGGCCTTTGTTTCTCTACCACTAAATCACCTATAGTGATGTGGTGCTTGAGCTCCGGCAAATCGCTTAATGAAGAGGCTCTCTAGCTCGAGAATGTCTTTACGGATCCGTTGGGTAATTCGCATACCGGTCGAAGGCGATCCCCGATGATCTGCTAACAAGCTGTCGGAAGAGTAGCGCATCGCTCCCGCCGGCATTGCAACAACCGGCACGAAAGTGTGCAACATGCTTGTCGGGGGTTCCCGGTTCCGTCGAAGGTCTTAAACGGAGGTGGTACGAAGCCCTTTGGGTATTGGACAGCGTCGAATTCTTCCGGGTAAGGTCTACCCGTCCGAATAGATGTCCCGTTCTTCGATTGTGCTAGGGCTTCTGCACTTTGCTGTTCTACCAAGTTCTTGATATCCTTTTCGGGGATCATACTTTGTGTTGTATCCTTTTCAGTTGGTCATCCCCATTGACGGATGTAATCTCCTTTCCTCCGTCTACGATGTGAATGACCTGCGGGGGTGTCTCTGCATGTGGTTGTACTTGACTTTGGAGAGTGGCTAGAGCTATGGCCATCTCTTCCATCCTCTTCGCCATTTGAGCGATCGTGTCGTCCTTTTCTGAAGTCGTCTCTTCATCGGTTCCGGCTCCTCTCTTCTGCAGCTGCAGGAGCACCTTGAGAAGATGATGAAGCTCGTGTCTCGACCATGTTGATTTCTCGCATATTCGTTGTCCATGAATTCCGATGAGTCGATCTCATCTCCGAACTTTTCTTCTCTTTCTTTTGCCAACCGTCGGATGTCGGTTCTCAACTTTTCCATGGCATCTTCTAGTGGAGCTTTCTGTGTATCTTTGTGGTTGTCATGCGATGGTTGCCGGGTCCTTTTTTCACGAGTCTCCTTCATCGCAGTAGCACTTTCTTCAGATTCCAGCCTCCTGACGAGACTTTCTTTCTCGGCATCGTTTCGGTCTCAAGCTGCCCCGTAGTGGGACGCCACACCATCCTTCTAGCGACGGAAGGTCTATGACCGGATGTTCCATCGACCGAATGCTTCGGAAGGTGGTATCCTCCCTAATCCGTAATCCCGATACTACGACGGGCGGGCTAGCCTTCATTCTCTTGCTTGGCTTTTCTATCATGACGGCGGGTTCTACTCGGGGCCCAAGACGGGATTTGAGCGGCACCCGCCCTATCCTTCGTAGAATTTCCGACACGGGGCGGTTTTCCTTCTTTGCTGGCTTTTCTACCAAAGTTTGCGGTCGAGCAAACGGCGTAGTTCTAGTTCTTTTCTTGCGGCTATCGTTGTAGTATGCGGGTCGAGGTAATGTGGCAGCAATATTGCGAACATTCTCCTCATCCTCTGCGGCGGAGAGGGGATGGAACCTGCTTCCTCCCAAAAGTGGTATGTAGTCAGGCAGTGGTGTATATTCTGGCAGCGGTGTATATTCTGGCAGTTCTGGAATTTCCTCCAGGAAAGCAATCTCGGCGGCTCCGGCTTCCACGGCGATCCTTCTATTTCTATTTCTTCTTTGGGTCTTTGTCGACGACGGAATCTTCGAGCTGGACCCGATTTCGAAGACGAAGGTCTTACGGGAAGGTCCGTACCCTCCACGGTAACGAGGTTTACCATAGTTCGGATTTCTTTCCCCTTTGGTTTGGCGAAGTCGGGGTAGGTGCGGAAACAACTAGACCGGTGGGGGTAGTGAGAGCAGGTCCTCCTGCGGACGGCGGTACTCCTCCTGAGTCGGGACCCTTTGCGGGGAGGAAACTCTTGGGTCGACCTAAGGTTGAACTCGAGCGAGTGGCTCCTCGGCTTCGGATACCTTGTTTGTCGGTGCAAAGAGGGAGACGTCGGTGACCTCGACGTTCGTGTTTTCAAATCCTCGTCCAAATCGGATGACCCCATTGTCGGGCGGCTCATCCTTATAGACGGCGAAGTCCGATCCGTTGGTGAAGGAGAAAATCAGTTTCGGGGCTTCCATTTCTGCAAGATAGATTCTGGTTGTCAGTCCCAAGTTATGCTTCTTTTCTTCAGGACGAAAAGAGAGGAATTGAGAAGAGTCCGAACTCATTCTTTGTTCATGTATTTATAAGAAGGAATTATTTGTTAAAAGAGTCACTTATTAGAGGGTTTGTTTATTTAGAACGGAATGTTCAAAGGTGTAGAGAAGGTAAGGAATCCGATTCAGAAAGGAAAAGAAAGTCTTAAGCAAGACTTCCCGACTCGAAGGATCACTCTAAACTAACACCTATCGGGGGTCCACCCCACCTCAGAAATGAGGTAAAAGGATCTCGGAACCTCTCTGTTTAGGGGTGTCTAAACAGTGGCTCCTAAATCCGAGAGAATGTTGGCTAAACTTGTTCAAGATAGAGATGAACATAGTATTCCAACGGAAAGAAGGGTAGTTTGATCCATTAGGGACATGGATACACTACCGATTTTTGAAAGCAGAATTATTTGATTATAATGGAGAGAGGAATATTCCCCAGCGGAGTCGCCAGAAATCCTGTGCGGCTTATATTTTTTTTTATTATTATTTTTTTATTTTTTAGGTCGTGTTTTATTTTGAAGAGGGGTCGCCTAACAGAAATCTGTCGGCGAATTTTAATTTAATTTAAATAAATAATTTGAAAAGTAGTATTTGATTTTAAAAATAATTTTTAAATTTGAAGATTTTAAAATATGAAATCAAACCGATCTCACATCTCAGATAGTTTATATAAACGAGCACCGCACCACAACCGTGTACCTATCCCTAAGGATAGACACCTTCGCTTGATGGTGGGGCTTGATTAAATAAACTAGAAGATTAGTGACATCCGTTTGGTCCGCGAACCAATTTTATAAGCCGACAAGTTTCCTACGCTTAATATGAAAACATTAAACGGGGTTTATATTACTCAGGTTCTTTAAAATTCCCTATAAGGGCAAGCCCTATAGTTAATTACATCTTAAGTGACGGGAATCACCTAAGAAAACTCTCGATAATAATCAATGATTCTGCTCTCAAGAATTTCAAAGTTTAAGGTTTTCAAAGATTGAATTTTGGAATTTCGATAGGGAATGGATCAAATTTTGGAACATTTTTGTTTTGTGAATCCAAAGGAAGAAAGGTAGGAGAAATCACCGATTCGAAGTGAACTTCGATAATTTCCGACTATCCTATCGTTTGGCTCGAATTTAGGAAAGTCCTAATGTTTATTTAGTATTTCAATCTTGCCAATTTTAATTAATTAGGGCTTATATTTGTATGATAAAATCAAACAAATAGCCTCGAAGATGTGAGGGTTTATGTCGTATCGGACGACTACCTCGGAATCTAAGACCGGTTAGGGCTTAATTTGCAATGCAAATGCCTAACAAAAGGTTGAGGATTTATGTTGCACTAAGTGAAACTACCTCGAAGTCCTATGGTTTAGTTATTTAATTCTAAGAAATGTTTAGCTGATGTAGACTCGGGTTTTCGCTGATGACGATGGTCGTGCTTGCCCACCATGCTCCGAGCTCCTTGTTGTTGCGAGAGGTTTAGTTTTAGAAATCATAAATCGGGGGATGAGAGAAGTGTTTTGGTTTAGAGAAAATCTTAATTTCCAAGTGTTTTTTGTGTTTTAATTAAAACAAATCTTAAAGTTGATTATAACGACACCGGTTAAGATCCCACGGTTCCATCCTTCCGAGCATCATTATTTTTATCGGATTCACTTAGTCCGGATGAATTTGCTAAACTCAACTGAATGAGTTCCACACTTTCATTTAGACAGTGGAAATCCCGTTAGCAACACGTAGGTTACATCATCCGAGGTATTCCCGATCATCCAACGGGACGTTTTAATTTAGTTGTAATTGTAGTTTTGTGTTACGTTTGTGATTAAATTTTGAGTTGTTTTATCTTTTGAAATGTTGTGGCGGTGAATTTTATCTTGCAATGACTTTTAACTTAGTTTTGGTTTTAGTTTTAGGGACTATCCTAAAGGTGTGGGTTTTCATGCAACGGTTGTTTTATCATGCAAGAAAAGTAAAGCTGCATTTGCGATAAAGTAAATTGCAAGAAAGTAAATTGCAATAAAATAAAAGCGTACTCGGAGGGTCTTCCCGTCATCCCAAGCTGCACTTAAAACACAATTAGAATATTTAAACAAGTTCCTAGGTAAAGCTAGGGGAAAGGTTATGGTTTTCTACCAAATTCCTAATCCTATAGCTAGTCATCTCCTATGACGTACTAGGTTCTTTGGGTTTTGGTTTAAGGACGATTTCCTTCATCAAAGAATAATCAAATTCAATTGTTCTTATAAATATCCTATCATATTGAGGAAGTGCTTAAGAAGGATCTTAAACATCTTTTCAATATTTCTAGAATTATTTTAAGTCCAAATGAATTTAATTATATAAATGAATCGATCGTCCGAGGTTTTCAAGTCTTGTTAACTTGCTCAGTGAACTAGGACATTTGAATATCCTATGAGTAAAGTAACACTCCATTTAATGTTTCATTTAGGAGTTACAATAATCAAAGCTTTCAGGGTAAATTAGTATTCAAATGATTTGATTTAAGTTAAAGGGTTTAAATTTGGAATAGTGTTCAAGTTGCTTTATATTTAGTTTAATTTAATTTAATTTGATTTGATGTTTAATTAATTTGATTTGATTTAACTTTAATTTAATTATTTAATTTAATTTAATTTAATTTTAATTATTTAATTTAATTTAATTTAATTGTTTAATTTAATTTAATTTAATTTTAATTAATTTAATTTAATTGTTTAATTTAATTTAATTTAATTATTTAATTTAATTTAATTTAATTTTTTTTTAATTTAATTTAATTTAATTATTTAATTTAATTTAATTTAATTATTTAATTTAATTTAATTTAATTTTAATTAATTTAATTTAATTTAATTATTTAATTTAATTTAATTTAATTTTTAAATTTAATCTTAATTTAATTTATCTTTAATTTACTTTATTTTTAATTTTAATTGAAATTAAGTCTTTTAATATTTTAAATTTGAGTTATCATTTTAATTAAACATTGAATATTAGTTGATATAATTAATTTAGGGATTTTTAAATTAAAGAATAAATCTCTTCCTAATAAATATCCCTTATTTTAATGATTCCGATTTTATTATTCTTCCAAATTTAATCCATTATTTAATTAAAGTTTAATCATTTTGAAATTGTTTAATGGGTTTCTACCCTTTAATTATTTAAATTTCAATCATCCAAATCAGATTAGGATCAAATATTTTACTTGTTGATTTTTTATTAAACCTAAAGTTTTAATTAAGGATTAAAGATTTTAATTACCATTTTACCCTTTAAGCTTAATAATTTCATAACTCACTAAATTGAACTCAAATGAACTTGAAATTTTTATGTGACTTTACTCATATGTCAATAAAGACATGAGAGGAGAAAATGTGATTTTTCTGTATTTAATTTATTTATATAATTATTTTTGGTGGAAAATAGAGATTTTCAAGGAAAATTTGATAACATGACCAAGGGAAAAGTTTCTGTCCTTAAGAAAATTAGGGGACATTCCTAATGACCAGAGAAGCACTTGGACCAATTTTGGTGATTTTTTGAATTATATTATTTTTATTATAATTATTTTGAGTTTTGGAGTGTTAATTAATTTAAAAATAAAATAAATGTTGAAAAATGGATTTTATATTTTTTAAAAATCTCTCTGATATCAAGGAAACCAGAGAATCAAATTTTGCAATTTTTTGATTTTTCTATGATTTATAATCATTATTTTAGTGAAAATGCTAGAAAATACATTTTTTTTAATTTTAAAATTACCCTAGGGCTTTAAAATTTAATATCTCACTAAATAGACTTAGGAAAAATGTGGGATTTGTTCCTAAGTGATTAAAATTCAAAATGTGACATTTTGGTGAATTTTATTATTTTTGTGATTTTTATTATTTTTTAATTATTAAAAATATTAAAATATTATTAAAAATCAACTTTTTTAGAAAATTAAAATTTTAATTTTCTTAGGTTCCCCTGATATCAGAGAGGCTCCAAAACCAATTTGGTGAATTTTAAAAAAGTATTTTAAAAGTTATGAATTTTTAAAGTTTAAAATGGCTAAGTGGCTTAATCAACCCAATTAGTGGGGCTAACCAAGTCCAATTGACTTCAAATTTTTATGGTGGATTCCTCTGATCCTAAAGGTCAGTGGAGAATTGATTTCAAGTCAATTTGATGCCTGGTTAACTCTAATTAATTAAAGACCTATTTTAGGTGTTTAAGCCGATTAGGGTTAATGCGAGTGAATTAACTCAAGTCCTATTTTTCCTAGAGTTCTCTGGTCATAAGGAACATCACCAAATATTTCTAGAATTTATTTCACAACATGCTAATTTTTGGAATTAAAATACTCAAAACGACAACATGCATTTGAAAAATAAATAACTTTTCACGAAGATGGCCTACGACCTTGGAAAATTCGGGGAATGTTCCCAAGTTCAGAGGCTTCAAAGCCTATGGTCTCATGCCATGGTGAATTGTATACATGCATGGAGAATTAAATGTATGCGAGAGAGTAAATAAATCATAAAAAATAAAATACTTAATTAAATTAAATGATTTCTTTTCCACATTATTCTCCTCATGTTCAGCTGAGCGAGAGGGTATTTTTATTTTATTTTTGTGATTTTTCTACACGAGAGATATGAACTTTTGAAGTTTAGGGAATTAAATAAATAGAAAAATACCTAATTTTCTATTTATCCACGCGGCGCCGCGTCGGCCTCGGCGGCTCCGAAACGCCGCGTGTCGCGCTCCCATTCGACGCCGCCATCCGAGTCGGCAGCCCGGGCCCCGCGGTTCTCGTACGCGTCTCACTGGTCCGACGCAATCACTGGCCGTCCGTGCGCGCGTGTATCGAATGGACGGCATCCGTTCATCGTCCCCAGTGTTCTCACCGAGAGCCGTCCACACTAAATCCCTAAGATCTCGCTCGATTCTCGATGGATTTTCATGTTCTTATGCTCTATGGATTCGTCTTGAAGAGACGAACACATCCATACGGCTAACATGCATTGAAACTAAGGCATTTGAAATGGAGAATCTCCGGAAGCTCGGGATGAATAGTTAACTCATACCTTAGCTCGGAGAAGTGTGGCTTCGATGCGAGAGTTGTTGCACCTTCGATTGGGTCCCGGCGAGCTCCGGATGAAGTCTCCTGGTGCAGTGAATTGCACTAGCTATGAAAGTGACCACAGCCGATCACAAAGCTTGGAGGCTGGAGCAAGCTGGGTGGCTCGGAGATGGGGCTTTCGGTGGGAAACTTCTCCTCTTGGTCCGGTGAAGGTGTAGGACCAGGTCGATTTGAGGATTGGCTCAGCTGTGGCAAAGTGTCCTGGTTTTGGGTGGAATTTCGAGTTGAGAAATTGGGCTCGTGTTGGTGGGGATTAGGGCAAATTGACACTCGGGAATCAAGCTTGCTCTACAGGATGGTGAAGGGTTTGGAACAATTTTGGCGGAGTTTCGGCAAGGTTTGTGCTTGGCTCCCCTTTGGCCGAGAGGGTGAGGGGTTTAAATAGGAGAGGGTGGAAGGCCTCGGGGGAGTTAGGGCTTGGGATCGAGCTTGCTACGGTGAGGAGAAGATCAGCCGTGGTGACTTTGCAAAATGATAGTTCAACTTGAAGAACTTATTAATCGGTAGCCAGTCTCGAAATTTATCATCGAACATAGGAATTTTGTTATCTTAGCATCAAATTCGAAATATATGTAGATTTTTCAAACTTTGGATTCTATAAACTTTACTTTCTAGATTTAAGAATTCTTTAAAAAATAATTTATATAAATATAAATGTAAAAACGAGCTTAGAATTTTTCTAAGTTCTTTACTTTAGAAAGACTTGGGTGAAACCAATTTTTAATTAGGACCTCTCCCAAAGCTTCTCCTCATCTTTCTCTATTTTTATTTTTTTAACTTTTTTTCTTTTCGGGATATTTTTGGTCCATTTTTTTTATGTATGTGTGAGGATTACTTTATTTGGAGAAGTCCTTAAGTTTTGAATTTGGCTTATCCTCTTTTGAAGTTAAAACTTATTACTTTCCTTCACTTGACAAGATGTATATATATAAATATAAATATTTTCTAAAAGAGCTTTAAATGTTTGAAAATAAAAAACTCTAAGAATCATTAGTTTTTCCAAAATGTAGTACTTCCTACTAAATATTGTTATTCATGTTCTCGAGCTTTCTACTAAATATCCTTAACTTTTGGTTCACCCTTCTCACTAAAAATTTTTAACTAAGTTACCACTCGGTTTTTATACTTAAAATTCTAACATTCATAAGATGACTCCACATAACAATAATCACATTGGAAATAAAAGTACAAAAGCTATTTGTAGAACTTTTTGAAAACAAGTAGAGTTTAAATTTGAATTATTTTTCTTTTTCCTCCCCCCCAATATTTGAATTTTTTTAAATCATTTTGTAATCAAAATTTTATAATAAGCATAAAAGTAAAAACATTAAAGTGTATTTTTAAGTAGGAGAATAATTGCGGGTGTAAAAAGTAATACGAAGAAAAGTAACATTATAAAAAGTATTTAAAAACTAATACACATTTTTCTAGCACGAGATTTAATACTAAATTATCACAAAAAAAAATTCACGGTGATAAATAACATGTCCTCGAAACAACCCTGCAAATCCATCAGAGTGTAAACATAGAAAATAAAAGATACGAAATAAAAACAACGACATAAAAAGATAAATACTACATCATAGTAAGAAGTCAGTCATCGGTCTCGGTTTCATCACCAATCATCATCATCATCGAATTGGATATGAACATCCATAGTACTTGAGCCTTTATAAGGTGAAAATCTATGGCAAGTAGGGAAATTAACAGTTTGATCTTCCTTAGAAACTTTACGAAAAGCTTGTCATATGATACTAAATAATCAACATCCATAATACTAAATAATTACTTTTCCTACGAACATAGTACGCAGAGTCAAATTTCTTATCGATATCTTCCACACGTGTGCATCAAAGAAACATGTCACTCTTATACTCCGAGATAACTTTCACTCGAGAACATCCCATAATCCCAGGTGGAGGCTCGGTAACGATGGATTTTGATAGCATTGAAGTAGAAAGAGCATTGAAGTAGAAGAATTAGTAGAAGGTGCACTAGGTACTCTACCTCTAGATAGTTCCGCAAACATCAAAATTAGCCTTCAGAGTTTAAAGGCTAAGCTTGTTCTTAAGTGATCATATTTTGCACCGGATTACTAGCATGAGGAGAAAATAAGAGAGGAAAGCCTAGCCTAGAAATACTACTACACTACGCTGCAGAGGAAATAATAGAATCACAAATAATTGACCTAACATCGATTGGCTTCATCTACTTGAATATAATAGTTCAAAATAGCTCGTTCTTTTGTAACTTAGCTTAAATTAATAGAGGAAAGGAGACGAGCGAGAAATGAAATAATGCCGAGCTTTGGAAGTAGCATTGAGTGAGATAGAAGAAAAATTTTTATTCTTAGCATTTATGATCTTCCATGCTGGAACCATTAATTCGGAAATAATGGATAATACAATCAAGCTACGACCTCTCGAATGGAGTATATTTTGAATAGAAACGAGTTAGTAACGGGAGGCGAACCATATAACATGTTTACCCTCTCTGGAGTGAACTTGACTTCCTTAGCTTGAACAAATACTTAATTATCGAGTGTTGCATTAAAAATCGCATAGAACTCACAAACAACGGGAATGATAGAGACAACGGTGAAATAGCATAACTTTTCTAGTTGCGCACTACAATAACATTCTCTGTGCTCCACCGGGGTGATAAGAACTTCTCTCTGTATTAAACTTTTTGGTGGCGGCAAGCTCATTATAACGCATCTTTGTGTTAATGATACTTAATTTAGATCGTCGAAATTTTCTCTCTCCTTTCCTCTCTTAGATTTAGGGGCCATCCTAAAAATTAGGAGAAATTCTAATTAAATTAGATAGTTTAGATAATAGATCTCTTCCAAACCTTTTCAATTTAAATGCATCTTAAATCCATCAATTTTTCATAAGAAATAAAAAAATATAAGAAAATTTTTCTCTTTTCGAGCTTTTGAGAAATCACGAAGTTGATTTGCAAAATATTTAAGCCAAAGTGAAGATCTAACCTCGATATGATGAGATGCGGTCTTTTCAAGCAGAGCTTCTGGAGAATGGAGCTGCAGAAGGAACCCTAGGATTAGTATTTGTTAAATGGGAAGAATGAGCATGAGCGTCACAAATGGCACGGGCTATATTAAATGAGCAATTCGGCCGGTTCAAGGTGAAGCTGGTGCCTAGCGCCAAGTTTGGCGGTGCCAAGGTGCTGACTTGCAAATTTTTCAGAATTTTCATTTTTTAAAAATAACCTAAGCAAATCTAACACCTACGAAACGATATTTATTAGAAAACTCAATCAATTCCACAAATTATTCTCAACGAAAAATTAAATATTTGAGTGAATTTTAACATTCTAACACAAGATTTACACAAATCACTTCAATTTTATTCCAAATTTTCAATATTCAAGATTTAACATACAAACAAGATTTATAAGTACATAATCATCATATAGATCAAAGTTCAAATAAACAACACAAATAATAACACAATTACATAACACCCTTTATCTTTTCAAGACTTCCTCGATGTGATTAGAACCTTCATTTTACCCATTGCATGGTAGATTCTATGAACAAGAAGTGAAGGAAAGGGCACACGAAAAATTCTTGGGTAGTTTTCTCATCGATCCGGTTGTTCTTAGCATAAATATTTACATGATAATCTTGAAAAGCAACCATACGTCAGTTGTTTCGCCATTTGCCATTCCGTATACTCGTATTGATGATACATCTCTTGCATCCTATGGCTTAGAAAATAATAACTCCTCTTCAATCTTCTCAAAATTGTTGATCATTCTCTCAAAACTCATTGCTAAATATCCATTGAAATAAGTTTGTAAATCCTTGTGCACAAACTTATTATATTTCTTTAAACTCATATTTCAATTCTCCATGGAATCTAACAAATCCTTATCTCTCTCTAAAAATTGCCTCTACTGGTTAATTAATGGAGGGTATACTCATTGAGGATGAAGATAGAACATTTTATAGAAAAAGAATGGAGTCCGCGTAATTTGTTGTTTTTACTCGATCACCAATAACTACGACGCAGGCGCCAATTCTAGCGCCTAGGAACTAGTATAGCAGGTGTCTGGTACTTAGACGCCAATTCTGGCGCCTGTGCACTAGTATCCAAATAATATCATTTCGCCTTGCATCAAATTTTTAAAGGTTCTAATCATATTTGAATCTTGATAAGGTGTTAAATAATTGGTATAGAATTAAAGTTATCACATCCTAGAATATGCTTATAAATCGAATCAAATCGACGAATATGAGTTGCCTCCCATAAAGCGTTTGTTTTAATGTCGTCAACTTGACTTATCCATAAGTTTTACTCGAACTACCTCGGTTCTATTGATTCTTCTTTATAATACCACATGTTTTCCCCAATATAAGGTTTCAATCTTGCCTATTTACTTTAAATAAATAATCAGTCTTTGGATCACTTATATCAACTGTTCCATAAAGATAAACTTTTTTCTAAAATATAAGGCCCCATCCATTTGGATTTTAATTTTCAAGAAATAATTTCATTCGGGTATTATATAATAAAACTTCTTATTCGGAGTTCAAAATTCTTTTTAAAATCATTTTATCATGTAAATACTTCATCTTATTTTTACGACTTCTAGCATTCTCATAAGACTCATTTCTACTTTCACCAAGCTCATTTAATTGTAACAATCTCTTTTCTCCAGCATCCTTTAGATTATAATTAAATTCTTTTATCGCCGAATAAGCTTTATGTTCTAATTTAATAGGTAAATGACAGCGTTTTCCATATATGAGCCTATATGGTGACATACCTATAGGAGTTTATAAACGGTTCTATAAGCCCATAATGTTGAATCAAGTGTTGTCTTAATTAGTTCTTTTAGGATTCTGAGTTTTCAACAAAAATTCTTTTGATCACTAAGTTTGAGACTTTTGCCATTCCACTTGTTTGAGGGTGATAAGGCGCAGCAATTATGTAGGATTTATATTTGCTAAGCGATGGCGATGGATTGTCGCGTGTCGTCGCCTTCAATTCTCGTATCATGTCAATGTTATGGAGTCACCGCTACATTTTAATATTGCCTTTGCCCCTAATCTTATTTCTATAAATAATATAAAGGAATTAAGAAATTTAGGGCTAATAGAAAACGATTAGAAAAAGGATGTTTATGATAATCCTTATAAAGAAAGATTCTAAGTACATGTCCTAAATTTCTATATAACAAAAATCATGAAGTTTTAACAGAGAAATTTCTAGATGTTATATCTATGGTGGGTTCTTTTAAATCTCCTATAGAAGCAAGCTCCTATAGTTAATTACATCTTATGAAATTTATATTTGTCTAAGAATACTTCGATTAATATTTGATCACTTATTTTTACGGGAATTTTTTGTTTTTAAGAAAGATGTACCCACTATTAATCCTAAATGTCATTTTGTCATGTCGGTTTTATGTCATTTTGTTTGTTATTTTGTTTTGTTGTCCTTTTTGTTTTAATGCACATCATTTTGTGGCTATCCTAAAAGTTTTAGTTTTGTTTTGGTTTTGTCATTTTAATGTTGTGTTTTGTTATGTTTTATATTGTCAATGTCGTTGTTTTGATGTAACTATTGTTTGTCTCATTTCAAGAATGTCATCCTGCAAAATAGAGTTAGCACACCCTATAACATGCAAAGGAAATCTAACAGAAACTTATCTTCATCGTGCAAAGAAAACATTGTCAGAAATAATGTCATAAGAATGTTCATTGTCTTAGAATTGTAGGATGTCCATGTTTGATTTGGAATGTTGATTTAGTATGTCTAGAATGTCAATTTATGTCAATTTATGTGGATTTGGATTTTATTTTGGGTTTTATGTCGATTCGCTTAATGTTGAGTTAAGTTTGATATGGCAGGGATAAAATCTAAGATAAGTATTAAACACAATAATTAAAATAACTCTACACTACACATATAAATTACTAACATATTAAAAACAATTAAACTAACAGATTAACAATTTTAAAAACTTACAACAATACAAAATAAAATAAAAACATATTAAAGAAAAACTAACATCCTAATTAACACAAAAACAAATGCAATTAATTAACACAAAAACAAAAACTAACTACTATAACAATCCAAGCAGATTAATCTAACTAACATCCAATGTTTCAAAATAAAGTACTGAATTATTACAAACATATACAATCCTCAAAATAACTTACGTCAAACAAATAAAATACAAAAAGTCCTAATCTTCAGCATCGAAGTCCCAAACTATATCATCCCCTCCTTGATCTGTAGGCTGCTGAGAAGACTAAGCGAGGTGATGCCGAGTGTATCCGGGGCATTCCGGAAAGACTACATCTAAATCTCCACTCCTATAACGACGTTCGAGCTTCATAATATGCAATCTCGTATTCCGAATGTCGCTGGAGGTATTCACTATCATAATCATGTCTCCTCTCCGGATTATCGATCCTTTGATCAAAATGATCAAACCTTCTCCCCATGTTCTCTCCAATCCGCTCAAAAACTCTTCCTATGCGAGTCAATTCATTCATCGGATCTTGTAAGGTAGGAGTGGTAGGCTCGGGAGGTCCATAGCTAGTAGAGGGTATATCTCTACTTGATTGAGTAAAATAACTTCTTACTCCTGCTCTCCACCCTTCATGAGACTCATACTTCTTAATGTTAGCAGCTGTAAGTGGTTTTATTGGTTCCACCCATTCTTCATCATCTCTAGCCTCAACTCCAGAGAGTTGGCAGAGTGCAAAAATCAATCCAGGGTGGCCCGATCCGGCTCCACTCTCATTTTGAGGAGTGGCCGGATATTCGATAAATAACTCTACCGATGTTGATGCTTCGTTATTCCGAATGCGAAATTCAGAATTGCTCTATCTCGTGTTACCTCACTATGGTGATATGTGGGTAACGGGGTAGAACAAATGAAGTAATGCCGAGCCTTGGAGATCGCATTTAATTTGGAAAGAGGAAAATTCACTCTTTCCTGTCGCTTCATTTTCCATACTCCGGTCCCATAAGTGAGAAAGTTAATGACTTCCTCCAGGTGGTCCTTCCATCGTTCCAAAAGTTTCATACTCGCTAAAGTGCGAGTCATGAACTTCATAGAACGCGTTAATTCTAACGGCATTAAAATCTACGAAAAACCCTCGTACCTTTACAGGTGCATCTTCGACGACGATCAAATTGGCATAAAATTCTTTCACCACTTCTACAAGTGCTCTATACCTGAACATAACGTAAATTTTCCCGAACCTCGTTCCTTTATAATTCGCTCTACTTCTCCTCCCGGATTTTTGAATACCTGATCTCAATGCACTTTCTTCCTTGTATATTTTCAAAATATTTTGCTTGAGCTCGTGCGTTGATGAATCGGTTTTCGTCGAACTCTACTCGACGTTTCTGTCGTGGAGCCATTCGATCAATCTGTAAAAATCACGAAAATTTTCACTAAACTTAAAAATAATCCTAAGAAGGCTTCCTACAACATTTGTAAGCAATTTAAATCAAATTCCATGGATTTCCACCAAATATTTCTTCCACATTTTGATTTTTCCCAAAATTTGCAATGTGGTGAAAATACATGGTGAAAATCAAAAATTTTTGCATAGGAGTGAAGCTCTTACCAAGAGAAGATGAAATCCGGTGTTTTTGAGTGATGAAATCGCTTCAAATCCAAGATCTCTCAAGCCCTAAGTCGGTTTTTGCAAAAAATGGAGGTTGAGGATGATGAATAGTGTTTTTGACCGGTCAAATATATGTTTTTTTCCTACCTCGCTGTCAGCGAGCTAATATTTTTCAGAACCAAAAACTTTCGGGAAAAATCCGCTGTCGCAAAGGAATACTTCGCTGTCAGCGAGATCGATCTCGCTGTCGGCGGGATTTTTCTCACCGTCGGCGAGATTCCAAAAATTTTAAATTTCTAAAATTCGTCACTTATTTTCATCCTTAATTTGTCTTATATTATATTTCCGATCACATCATTTAATAATTTAATATGAAGATTAGCTACTTATACACAAACAAATTCACACAACACAACAGATTAACTTTAATATTGAAATCCATGAGACATACAAACTAACATAATTTTTAGACTATAATTAAACTTCAAACTTCAATCCTTACTACTTAATCAGCATCTCAAACCAAACCACGACACACTAAATGCTGATACAAAACTATGACACAATATCTCAATTAAGTTTGAGATATTCAAATCATCACTCCAAACATAATAAAAATATAAATCAAATCAAATAACATAAATACAAACATACTATGGAAATCTTTACTACTACTCTTCAAGGTCAGAATCTTCATCTTCTCTAATATTTTCGATATGACGATGATGCACAAATAAGTTATAGAAAGGCTCGAAGGGAAATTTCGAAGCGATTCTTCGAGTGATCCAACCCTTCGTCTCGTAAATGAAGAAAGCTAGCTTCCAAGTGTCCAGAATGATCGAAGTGTTCCTTCATCCTCCGATCAAAGTGATCAAATAAATCGGATATATTGTCGATTAAATCTCTCACATTCCGTAGTTCTTTCTCCATTCCATTAATTTTCTTCATAAGTAACTCCGTTTTATCCGAAATAGGCCTTGCTATAGGATGATTCCGTGAAGCTCTATCGGAGATGAATGTAATGTCTTCATTATTGTCCAAAGTAGGGAACATATCTGTAGGGTCAAGCGGCTTCCAAGGTAACGATACCTTTTCCCAAGCTTCATAAGAAACTCGGTACCGATCGCATAATGCAAAAATAGTAGATGGGTGTCCTAGTCCGTGAACTGACCCATGCACAATTAAACCCAATGCAGACTTAACAATTATTGATCCCACGTCAATAGGAAATCCAATTTGAATACAATAATTCAATATAGCGCATTCTTTCGAAACCTTGTTTACCCTCATAGTAGGTAACAATTTAGATGAGATGAAAAAGTGCCGTTGCTTCGAGACAGGATTCAAAAGTGATGCGAGAGAAACTAACATACCCGTCTTCACGCATTTCCCAATCTTCCGTTTCATCAGTCAGATATCGAAATATCTCATTTATATTATATCGAGAAGGCACAAAATTTGAATAGTGACATACCGGGGTGTTTTCTATAGAGAATAACTCATTTACTCTGGATGGAGTAAACGTTACCCATTGTCCTCGGACGTAGATATTCCCATTGTTGATCGCATGTAAGTTAGAGTAGAACTCTTTCACAACTAGAATAACAACAGCGGACGTAGTGTAACAGAATACCTCCTAGTGCCGCTGTGCGATCATTTCTTCTATTTTCGTAGTGGAATTCTCTAATCCTCGATTGACAAATCCCCGTTCCTTGATAACACTTTTCTTTACCAAAACCTTGTTGAAGATCCGCTGCGCTTCCGCACTCACAAATTTCCTCCGGTTAAACACACCAGATTTAGAAGAATCTAAGAATTTGGAGGCCATTATGGTGAATGGAATGAATTCTAATGAAGAAGGCAAACTTAGAATGGTTTAAGAATGGTTTTTCACTAAGGATTTGGTGTTGAAACCGTCCAGATCAACATTTAAAGTATATATAACTCATTTTTCTAACTTCCTCGCTGTCGGAGGGAGGTTTCTCGCCGTCGGCGACTTAGTTATAAAAATTGTCTTTCAGCTTCTCGCTGTCGGCGGGCTCGTTTTTCGCTGTCAGCGAGCTTATAAATAAACTGAATTAGGCGCGAACCTCGCTGTCGGCGAGTATCGACCTCGCCGTCGGCGAGTATCGACCTTGCCGTCGACGAGATTTCAAAATAATGTTCAATTTCGCTCTAAATCGAATAATTTCTTTTCTCATCATAATGGTTCAAATATGTGATGATTCTTAATAAAAATTGAGTAGTAAAGTTTCAATAATATAAACTAACTATTAAAATACAATAAAAATAGATAACTAATATGGGTTGCCTCCCATAAAGCGCTTGGTTTAACGTCGTCAGCCCGACTTAATTTCAATTATTAATCAGGTTGACTAAGCATTAAAACCTCTTTATAGTTAGGTCTTATACCTTCGAAATATGGTTTTAATCTATGTCCATTAACTTTAAATTTATGTCCAGTTTTTGGATCTTCGATCTCTATAGTTCCGTATGGAAATATTTGAGTTATGGTGAAAGGTCCTAACCATCGAGACTTCAATTTTCCAGAAATAATTTCAATCTAGTATTATATAACAAAACTTCCGTCCTCGGTTCAAAATTTCTCCGATTAATCTTCCGATCATGCCATAATTTCATCTTTTCTTTATAAATCCGATCATTATCATATGATTCATTTCTTAATTCTTCCGATTCATTTAATTGCAGCAATCTTTTCTCACCAACTTCCTTCATATTATAATTAAATTCTTTAATCGCCCGATATGCTTTATGTTCTAATTCAATTGGTAAGTGGCATGTTTTTCCATATATAAGCTCGTAAGGAGTCATTCCAATCGGAGTTTTATAAGCGAGTCCTATAAGCCCATAATGCGATTGTCTAATCTAATAGACCAATCTAACCTATTTGGGTTTACAGATTTTTCTAAAATACGTTTAATCTCACGATTGGATACTTCAGCTAATCCGCTAGTCTGTGGATGATAAGTAGTGGATATCTTATGAGTAATATTGTATTTTTCTACTAATTTGTGAATGTATTTATTTCTAAAATGTGTTCTTCCGTCAGTGATAATCACTCTCGGCATTCCAAATCTAGTAAAAATATTTTTCATCAGAAATTTTGAAACACTCTTAGCATCACACCTAGGTAAAGCTTGTGCCTCGATCCATTTGGAAACATAATCAACAAACTACTAATATATATGAGTTTCCAAACGAAGGAATAAAAGGTCCCATAAAATCTAATCCCCAAACATCAAAAATTTCAACTTCTAATATAAAATTTAGAGGCATTTCGTTTCTTCTAGATATATTTCCTACTCTTTGGCATTTATCGCAAGTTTTAATATATCTATATACATCTCTAAATAGAGTAGGCCGAGTAAAATCCGGATTGTAGAATCTTATAAGCGGTTTTATCGGTCCCAAAATGTCCTCCAAAATCGGAATCATGACATTTTTGAATAATTGGTTCAGTTTCTTCATAAGGTACACATCTTCTAATAATTAAATCCTTACATTGCTTATATAAATATGGTTCATCCCAAAAATAGGTTTTCGTATCATGGATGAATTTTTTCTGTTGTTGCAAAGTTAACATAGGTGGTAAAATATTACTAACTATATAGTTTACTATATCAGCATTCCATGGTATTTTCCACTCATTGATATTATATAGTTGTTCATCAGGAAAACTGTCTATAATTTCATTTTCAATATCAGATAATTCATGATTTTCTAATCTTGATAAATGATCCGCAATTTGATTATCAGTTCCTTTCTTATTAACGATCTCAAAATCGAATTCTTGCATTAATAGCATCCATCTAATTAATCTTGGTTTGGAATCTTTCTTTTGCATTAAATATTTGATAGCAGAATGATCGGTATGCACGATACATTTTGTTCCAATCGGATAAGGTCTAAATTTATTAAAACCATATACTACCACTAATAATTCTCTTTCAGTAATCGTATAATTTATTTCGAGCATCATTTAGAGTTTTATTAGCATAGTATATAACTTTAAAAATCTTTTCATATCTTTGCCTAAGAACTGCTCCTACAGCGTAATCACTAGCATCACACATAAGTTCAAATGGTTTCTCCCAGTTAGGTGAAACTATTATAGGTGCTATAATTAATTTTTCTTTTAAGAGTTCAAAAGCATCCAGGCATTCGATTGTAAATTCAAATTTCTTGTCCTTTTCGAGAAGTTGGCATAGAGGTTTAGTTATTTTTGAAAAATCTTTTATATAGCGTCTGTAGAATCCAACATGTCCAGGAAAACTTCTTACCCCTTTTACCATAGTTGGAGGTGGTAATTTAGCTATAACTTGAATTTTTGCAGGGTCCACTTCCATGCCCTTTTCCGAAATTTTATGCCCTAATACAATGCCGCCAGCAACCATAAATTGACATTTCTCCCAATTTAGAACTAAATTTGTTTTCTCACATACTTCTAATACTTTTTCAAGATGAGTTAAGCATGTGTCAAATGATGTTCCAAATACGGAGAAATCATCCATAAACACTTCTATTCCATTGTCAATTAACTTACTAAATATAGACATCATACATCTCCGGAATGTTGCTTGGTGCATTACATAATCCAAAAGGCATTCTTCGAAAAGCGAAAGTTCCATAAGGACTAGTAAATGTAGTTTTCTCTTGATCCTTAGGAGCAATTTGTATTCGATGATAACCGGTGTATCCATCTAGAAAACAAAAATACTTATGTCCGAGCTAATCTATCTAACATCTATTCTAGAAATGGTAAAGCGAAGTGATCTTTCCTGAGTGGCGGTATTTAATTTCCTATAATCAATACATATACGCCAACCAGGTAACTTGTCTTATAGGAATAAGATCGTTATTTTAATTAGCAGTGACGGTCACTCCTCCCTTCTTAGGAACACAGTGAATTGGGCTTACCCAAGCACTGTCAGATATAGGATATATAATACCATTATCTAACCATTTTAAAATTTCTTTCTTAACTACTTCTTTCATTATCGGGTTTAATCTCCTTTGGGGATCTGCTTTAGGTTTATGTTCATCATCTAAAATAATTCTATGCATACAGATTGAAGGACTAATTCCTTTAATATCTGTTAAAGTCCAACCAAAAGTTTTCTTATATTTTTTTAAAGTTTCTAAAAGTTTTTGTTCTTGAGATTCTTTTAATGCAGATGAAATAATAACTGGTAAAGTTGAAGAATTACCTAAATAAGCATATTTCAAATGATCAGGTAATATTTTTAGCTCAAGTTCAGGAGGTTTAATAATTGATGGAATTATATTCTTGTTAGTATTTTCAGTATTATCCAGAAATTCAAATCTTTCCTGAATATAATCTAATTCTTCATTATTATCTTCAATTAATTCAGTATTTTCTTTTTCTAATTTATCTTCGTAATATTCCTTAAAATGTTCTTGTTTTAAATGTTCAAGTATTTCCATCCGAAAACATTCATCATCTTTTTCTAGTGCAGGATATTTCATTGATTTTGCAATATTAAAGGTAACTTTTTGGTCATTTACTCTCATAGTTAATTCTCCTTTACGAACATCAATCATAGCTTTTCCGAGTAGCTAAAAATGGTCTTCCTAAAATGATAGGAATTTCTTTATCTTCCTCCATATCTAAAATAATAAAATCTACTGGGAAGATAAATTTATCCACATTTACTAACACATCTTCAATAACTCCCTTAGGATAGTAACCGAACGATCGACTAATTGAAGGGTTACCGAAGTAGGTGTAATTTTTCCTAATCCTAATTTCTTAAAAATCGATAGAGGCATTAGATTGATGCTTGCTCCTAAGTCACACAAAGCTTTTCCATAAAATTTTTCTCCTATTGCGCGAGGTATAGTGAAACTACCAGTATCTTTCAATTTTTCGGAAGCTTCTTCGAATAATAAGCACTACACTCTTCACTAAGTGCGACTGTTTCATTATCGGTGAATTTTCTTTTCTTATTTAGAATATCTTTCATAAATTTTACATAATTTGGCATCCGATCTAAGGCTTCGACAAAAGGTATATTGATTGTTAATTTCTTTAGTATTTCGAGGAATTTAGCAAATTATTTATCTTTTTTATGTTGAGCTAGTCGTTGAGGAAATGGTGGTGGAGGTGTTTCAACAGAAATTTTCATAGGTATTAAAGGATGTTCCAAGTTTGAATCTTGTTGATTTGTTTCCTTTTCAATTTCCACTTCCTTATTTTGGCTTTTAAGTTCTTTTTGAATTTGAGGTTCTAATTCTTTTCCACTCCTTAGTTGTATTGCTTTAATTTATTCTTTTCCTTGATCTTTAGGATTTATTTCCACATTACTAGGAAAAGTTCCAGGTATTCTATTATTTAGCGCAGTAGCAATATGTCCAAGTTGAGTTTCGATATTTTTAATAAATGTTCCTTGAATTTGTAATTGATTTCTTTGAATTTGTAGTTGATTTCCTTGATTTTGTGGTTGATGACCCATATTCAAAATTAATTCATCCATAGATAATTTCTTATCTTTGAATTGTGGGTTATTGTTATTAAATCCAGGTGGGTAATTAGGTTTATAGTTTGGATTTGCTTGATTAGGTTGATTCATCCCTTGTTGATTAGATGTGTTATTCCAATTAAAATTTGGATGAGTTTTCCAACCAGGATTATAATAGTTTGAATAAGGGTTATTTGTTCTATTATTAATATCATTTAAAGTTTCATAATTAGATTGAGATTCTATGATTTGTCCAGATGAGTTTTCTTCTAAAGTAGGAGAGTAGTTCATTCCAAAATGATCTAATTTCTTAGATATAGTGGCAATTTGAGAAGCTAACATAGATATTGCATCGTTTTCATGAATGCTGGCTATTTTTTTGGATTTATTCTATCTGCAAGCCATTGGAAATTATTTGTTGCATTTCTTCGATTAGTGCATAAGCTTCATCAAATGGTTTAGACATTAATGAACCACCAGCAGCAGCATCAATGATTGATCTTAAAGATCCTACTAATCCATTATAAAAGGTTTGAATAATCGGCTAATCCGGTAGCGCATGATGTGGGCATTTCCTAAGAAGTTCCTTAAATGTCTCCCAAGCTTCATATATTGATTCTCCATCTATCTGACAAAAAGAAGTTATATCATTTCTAAACTTAGCAGTTTTAGATGGTGTAAAATATTTGGATAGAAATTTTTGTGATAATTCTCCCCAAGTTTTAATAGATCCAGGTGCTAACGAATTCAAGCACATTTTAGCCTTATCCCTTAATGAAAAAGGAAAAAGTCTAAGTCTTATAGCATCGTTAGATACTCCTTGATATTTAAAAGTAGCACAAAGTTCTAGAAAACTAGCAAGATGTAAGTTAGGATCTTCAGTAGGTGAACCACTAAATTGATTGTTTTGTACCATTTGGATAATTGCAGGTTTAAGTTCAAATGAATTAGCAGCTACATCATGATTTTGAATAGTTAAATGAATTTCATCCGATGTAGGGTTGGCATAATCTCTTAATGGTTTTTGTTGGTTCATATTTTGAATTTCAGGAATATTCGCCATTTGTGTTAAATTTATAATTTGTTTCTTTTGTTTTCTAATTCTTTTAATTGTACGCTCTAATTTAGAATCGTAAGGTATTAAATTTTCGTTTCCAAATTTGTGCATACAATTTTAGAATAGATATTAATTTAATTTATTATGATTATTTTAAAATAGTTCGTTACTCTAGTAAATTTTTCTTACTTTCCTCGAGCAACGGCGCCAAAAACTTGACCCACAATTTTTTGTTATGACAGAGAGTTATTAAAAGAAGGAGAGTTGTAGGAAGGGTAAAAGGAATTGATTAGGAACTGGAAAAGGAAGAGAAAGTCTCGTAGAAACTTCTCGACCCGCAAGACCGCTCCTAAACTAATACCTATCGGGGTCCACCCCACCTTAGAAATGAGGTAAAAGGATCTCGGAACCTCTCGTTTAGGGGTGTTAAACAAGTGGCTCCTAAATCCGAGAGAATGTTGGCTGTACTTGTTCAAAGTAGAAATGAACATAGTATTCCAACGGAAAGAAGGGTAGTTTGATCCACTAGGGACATGGATACACTACCGATTTTTGAAAGCAGAACTATCTGATTAAAAATGGAGAGAGGAATTCTTCCCAGCGAAGTCGCCAGAAATATGTCGGCATATTTTTAGGTTGTGTGCTTTATTTTGAAAAGGGGTCGCCTAACAGAAATTGTCGGCGAATTTTAGATTTTAAATTTTATTTATATATATATATATATATATATATATATATATATATAATTTAGAAAATAGCATTTGATTTTGAAAATAATTTTAAGTTTGAAAATTTTAAGATATGAAATCAAACTGATCTCACATCCTAAATAGTTTATATAAACGAGCACCGCACCACAAACCGTGTATCTATCCCTAAGGAATGACACACTGCTTGTTGGTGGGGCTCGATTAAATAAACTAAAAGATTTGTGACATCCGTTTGGTCTGCGAACCAATTTTATAAGCCGATAAATTCCCCTGCTTAATATAAATGAATTAAGCGGGGTTTATATTACTCAGGTTCTTAAAATTCCCTATAAGGGCAAGCCCCTATAGTTAATTACATCTTAAATGACGGGAATCACTTAAGAAAACTCTCGATAATAATCGATGATTCGCTCTCAAGAATTTCAAAGTTTAAGTTTTCAAGGGATTGAATTTTAGAATTTCAATAGGGAATGGATCAAATTTGGAACATTTTGTTTTGGGAATTCAAAGGAAGAAAAGTAAGGGAAATTACAGATTTGAAGCGAACTTCGGTTATTTCCCGACTATCCTATTGTTTGGCTTGGATTTAGGAAAAATCCTAATGTTTATTTAATGTTTTGATCTTGCCAATTTTAATTAATTAGGACTTATGTTCGTATGACATGATCATACAAATAGCCTCGAAGATGTGAGGGTTTATGTCGTATCGGACGACTACCTCAGAAATCCTAAGACCTATTAGGGCTTAATTTGGAATGCAAATGCCTAACAAAAGGTTGAGGATTTATGTTGCGCTAGGCAAACTACCTCGAAATCTTATGGCTTGGTTATTTAATTCTAAGAAAGTTTTGTTGAAGTAGACTCAGGTTTTGCTGATGACGATGGCTGTGCTGCCCACCATGCTCCGAGCTCCTTGTTGTTGCAAAGAGTTGTAACCAAGAGGGAAGAGAAGAGTTTGGTTTTAGAAATCTTAGAGTCCAAGTGTTTTTTAATGTTTTAGTTAAAACAAATCTTAAAGTTGATTATAACAACACCGGTTAAGATCCCACGGTTCCATCCTTCCAGCATCTTTATTTTTAGTCTAGATGAATTTGCTAAACTCAACTAAATGAGTTCCACATTTTCATTTAGATCGTGGGAAATCTCGTTAGCAACACGTATGTTACATCATCCGAGGTATTCCCGATCATCCAACAAGACGTTTTAATTTAGTTGTAATTATAGTTTTGTATTCTGTTTGTGATTAAATTTTGAGTTGTTTTATATTTTGAAATATTGTGGTGGTGAATTTTATCTTGTAATGACTTTTAATTTAGTTTTGGTTTCAGTTTTAGGGGCTACCCTAAAGGTGTGGGTTTTCATGCAACAGTTGTTTATCATGCAAGAAAAGTAAAGTGTATTTGCAATAAAATAAATTGCAAGAAAGTAAATTGCAACAAAATAAAAGCGTACCTGGAGGGTCTTCCCATCATCCCAAGCTACACTTAAACACAATTTAGAATATTTAAGCATATAAAGCAAGTTCCTAGATAAAGCTAAGGGAAGGGTTATGGTTTTCTACCAAGTTCCTAATCCTATAGCTAGTCATTTCCTATGATGTCTTGGTTCTTGTGTTTTGGTTTGAGGACGATTTTCTTCATCAAAGAACAATTAGGTTCAATTGTTCTTATAAATATCCTATCATATTGAGGAAGTGCTTAAGATGAATCTTAAACATCTTTTCAATATTGCTAGAATTGTTTTAAGTCCAAATGAATTTAATTAATCAGGTGAAGTAATCGTCCGAGGTTTAATTAAGTTTTATCCTCTTGCTCACTGAACTAGGACATTTGAATATCCTATGAGTGGAGTAATACTTCACTTAATGCTCCATTTAGGAGTTATGACAATAAGAGTTCTTGAGGGCAAACCGATGTTCAAGTGATTTGTGATTTCAATTTAATTTCAATTAATGGTTTAAGTTTGGAATAGTGTTCAAATTGTTTTAAATTTACTTCTGAATTCTTAAATCATGTTATATTTAATTCAATTTAATTCAATTTAATTTTAACTTAATTTAATTTGGTTTAGTTTTAATTTTAATTTAATTTTATTTATTTAATTTAATTTTAATTTTATTTTAACTTGATTTTATTTATTATTTTTTTATTTTATTTAATTTAATTTAACTTAATATGTTTTAATTTAATTTAATTTAATGTGATTTAGTCTAATTTAAGTAAATTTAATTTAATTTTAATTTTAATTTAATTTAAATTTAAATTTGGTTTTATTTTTAATTTAAATTTAAATTTTAATTTAATTTTATTTTATTTTCTTTTAATTTTAATTTAATATTTTTTTATTATTTTATTATTTTTTTTATATTATGTTTTAGGGATGATTTAATTTTAATTGTTAAAGTATTAATTTAATTGAAATTTTAAAAGGGTTTAATTTAAATGTTTTAATTTTTAATTTAATTTAATGATTAAGCATTTTAAGTTTTGAATTTGGATTATCATTTTAATTAGGAATTGAATGTTATTGAGGTGATCAATTTAGGGATTCTTAGATTAAAGAATAAATTTCTTTCTAATAATATCCCTATTTTAATAATTCCATTTTTTTTATTCTTCCAAGTTTAAAAAATTATTTAATTAAGGTTTATTTTAATTACTTTCAAATTGTTTGGTAGGTTTCTACCCTTTAAATACCTAAGTTTCAAACATCCAAAATCAACTAAATATCAATCATTTTACCCACCCTTTTAATTAAACCTAAAATTTTTAATTATAGGTTAAAATTTTAATTACCATTTTGCCCTTTAAACTTACTAATTTCATAACTCACTAAATTGAGCTTAAATGAATTTGAAATTTTTATGTGGCTTCACTCATATGTCAATCAAGACATTATAGGAGAAAATGTGATTTTTTTATATTTAAATTATTTATATAATTATTTTTGGTGGAAAATAAGAATTTTCAAGGAAAATTTAATAACATGACCAAGGGAAATTTTCTGTCCTTAAGAAAATTATGGGACATCCCTAATGACCAGAGGACCACTTGGACCAATTTTGGTGAATTTTTGAATTATATTATTTTTATTATAATTATTTTGAATTTTGGAGTATTAATTAATTTAAAAATAAAATAAAGATTGAAAAATGAATTTTATATTTTTCAAAAATCTCTCTGATATCAAGGAAACTAGAGAATCAATTTTTATAATTTTTTGATTTTCCTTTGATTTATTAGAATTATTTTAGTGAAATTGCTCGAAAATACACATTTTTTTTTTAATTTTAAAATTACCTTAAGGCTTCAAAATTTAATATCTCATCATAGGGACCTGAGAAAAATATGGGGTTTGTTCCTAAGTGATTAAAATTCAAAATATAACATTTTGGTGAATTTATTATTTTTGTGATTTTTATTATTTTTAATTATTAAAAATATTAAAATAATGCAAAAAATCAACTTTTTTAGAAAATTGCAATTTTAATTTTCTTAAATTCCCTGATATCAGAGAGGCTCCAAAACCAATTTGGTGAATTTTTTAAAAGTATTTTGAAAGTTATGAATTTTTAAAGTTTAAATTGGCTAAATGGCTTAATCAACCCATTTAGTAGGGCTAACCAAGTCCAATTGACTTCAAATTTTTATTGTGGGTTCCTCTAATCCTAAAGGTTAGTGGAGAATTGATTTCAAGTCAATTTGATGTATGATGAGCTCTAATTAATTAAGGTTCCATTTTGGGTGTTTAAGCCAATTCGGGTTATTCCAAGTGGATTAATTCAAAGCCTATTTTTCCTAGAGTTCTCTGGTCACAAGAAACATCACCAAATTTTCCTAGAATTTATTTCACAACATGCTAATTATTGGAATTAAAATATTCAGAATAGAGACCTAGAATTGAAAAATCAATAACTCTTCATAGGGTGGCCTCGACTTTGGAAAATTCAGGGAATGTTCCCAAATTCAGAGGCTTCAAAAGCCCTATGTTCTCATACCATGGTGAATTGTATACATGCATGGAGAATTTAAAATGTGCAGAGAGTAAATAAATTATTAAAAATCAAATACTCAATTAAATTAAATGATTTTATTTCCACATTATTCTCCTCTATTCACTGAGCAAGAGGGTATTTTTATTTTATTTTTCTGATTTTCCTACACAAAGTTATGCATTTTTGAAGTTTAGGGAATTAAATAAATCAAAAATACCCTAATTTCCTACTTATCCACGCGGCGCCGCGTCAACCTCGGCGTCTCCGAAGCTCCACGAGTCGACTCTTGATTCGGCGCCTCCATCTGACTGGGATGACACGTGGCCCGCGGTTCATGTCCCGTTGCTCCGTCCGGCGCGATCCTGGCCGTCAGCTTGATACACGCGCGATCTGACGGCTCCTGGTCATCATCTACGATTGGTGTGAACCCGTGACCGTCAACCTTCTAACCCTAATTTCTCACTTGATTCTCAACGAATTTTCCTGTTCTTATGCTCTATGGATTCATCTTGAGGAGACGAACACATCCATACGGTAAACATGTATTGAAATTGACTCAAATTAAATAGAGAATCTCTCGTAAGCTCGGGAAGAAGAGTGAGTCCATACCTTTGCTCGGAGAAGTGAAGCTTCGATCCGAGAGTTGTGTCACCTTCGATTGGGTCCAAGCAAGCTCCGCATGAAGTCCTTGGCTCTAGTGAATTGTCTAGGTATGATTTCGACCAAGCCCGATCACAAAACTTGGAGGCCGGAAGCAATGGCCGGCTCCGGTGAGGGGGCTTTTGCTGGTAAACTTCTTCTCTTGCTCCGGTGAAGGTGTAGGACCAATCAATTTGGGGATTGGCTCACCGTGAAGAAGTGTCCCGGTTTTTATGCTGAAATTCGAACTCAAAATCGAGCTCACTGGAGGGAATCGGGGCCGGAATCCAGCTGGCAATCAAATGCTCTATGTGTGGAGAGTGATCCGGAATGATTTTGGCGCAGTTTCCTTAAGGTTGGTTCAAGCACCTCTTCCATGGCCGAGAGAGGTGGGGTTTAAATAGGAGAGGTCGGAGGACCTTCCGTGGGGAGTTAGGGCTTGGGATCGACCGTGCTCCGGTGAGGAGAAGAACAGCCGTATGGTGGCCATCGGGCATGGGGCAACTCAGCAGTGAGAATTCCAAGCTTGGGCTCACATGATGCTCTCGGGTGTGGTGCTTTCCGCGGCCTGTGTGGCCGGCCGACGAGCAAGGGTCACCATCTTGACCGAGGAGGTCGGGTCTCGGCAATGGTGAAGTCAATCGGGCTTGGACATGTGTAAAGTGTTCGAATCAAAGTAGAATGGGGTAAGGGTACATTTTGGGTTGATTTTGGTCAACTCATGGATTGGGCTAGGTGCACCACCCAAAGCCTCGGTTTTGGGCTGAAAAGAGTCACTTGGGTCGCCCAAGAGAAAATAGTGTGGTCTCCATCCATGGTGAGGTGGCTAAGCATGGTTTAGTGTGTGACATGCTTAAGGTAAAAAAGGGTTTAAGAAAGAGATCCCCTCTCTTGCCATTAATGGTTTGGTGAGGTGGAAAGTAGATTCCATGGCTCTCATGGCTCCCATGGGGCTCATGCATGGCTTCATGGCTCCATTTGGCTTGGGAAAACTTAAGTCAACTTTCATGGAGAAGGATTTTGTGAATTTTGGTATTTAGGGGTGATTTGGCATATGGCTTGATTTGGAACCATTTGATGATTGATTTAGGACTTAAGGGATGATTTTAATTGAATGCATGATGAAGAAGAGTGTCATATGGATTTTGGATGAATTTTGGGCTTTGAAATTTAGTGAAGATGGGCTTTTAAAATGGTTTAGGGAAGTGGGCTTTTAGGTTAGCAAATGGGCTTTTGAAGAGGAAATTTTGCAATGGGCCATGCCAAATAAATATTGAGTTTGGCTTAGGGATGTGTCATGATTGATTTGAAACAAGTTTGGAGTGGTTTGGGTTTGAATTGGGTTGGATATGGGTTCATTTGGTAAAGGGGTTAATGTAGGTCAAATTGGGCTAATTTGGGCCAATGTTGGGCTAGGGTTGAAATTGATGTGAAATTGATGTTGAGAAATGTTTATGGGAGTGTTTAAAAGAGGTTTCAACTTTGGTTGGGTTTTTTATTTTGGGATTTGGGCTAAGTTTGGGTCATGGGTCCAAATTATGCTTTAAGGTCAAAAGTGAAATTGGATTCAAATGTCAATCAAATTGGACTTGGATTTGGTCTATATTGGTGTTGGGGATGTTGAATTAAAGTTTAGAATTGAATTGGATCATAATTTGGGTCAATTGGGTAGGTTTGGTTTGACATTGTTAAAATGGGTCAAATTGGGGATTTTGACAAAAGTGGGGTAAACTGACAAAATTGGCCCATGGTGTAGTTGAATAAAATGAAATTGGGAATATGTGGGATTTTCTGGAATTTTCTGGGAATTTTCTGAATTTTTGGATTTTTGGGTCAAGAGGAGCATTTTGGGTATTTGGATGATATTGGGAGGTATTTTTGGAATTTTTGGCTATGAATGATCAATTTGAGTAATGTGGGAATGTTTGGGATTGGTTTTGAGGAATTTTGGATTTTTGGAGATTTTTTTGAAAAATTTGGGTAATTTCAAGGGCATTTGGGTAGGCTAGGCGGGTCCGGAGCCATGGGTGTCAAAAATTGAAAATTTACAAAATTGAAGATTAGGTAAATGTAAGTGGAATGAAATCATTTTGGTTGAGCCATGAAGCCATATCAAGCCTATATGAGCCATGAGAGGACTCATTTGAGGCATTTCACTATGTTGTTCCTAACCCTCTTAGCCAAGGGCTTAGGGTTTAAGGACCATCCATGTGAATCACCTTCATGAGTCAGGAGGTCAAGTTGGGTATGGGTGTAGTTTTAGGAGGTGTGTGAAAGTGTAGTGTACAAGTGTAAGGTGTGTGTAAGTCAGCCCTCACCAGACCAGGCCACCCAGGGCAGTCCTAAGGCCAAAGAGTCCTATAGGAACTCATCCTTTAAACTTCCACATTTGATTTCGACCCTCTAGGTGATTAGGGGTCTACGGTCGAGTTTGTGGAGTTTGCGAGGGAGTTAGGAAGTGGTTTGAAATTCTAGGTGGTGGGTCTCAATTCTAATCCTCTAAGACGAGTCAAAGGAAAAGCCTAAGGCTAGATCCTAAGTACTAGAAAGAAGAGGAGAAGACCTCATCGAAATGAGGTCAACAAATGGACCCTCAATAGGTGTGGTGAGCTGACGAGCACACCGTGCGTATTGGTGTTGACCGAAGCGATCAACAAAACCAACACAAAAGTCCAAGTGACAAACTTGGGACAAAGTAGAAGAGTTTCCGCTGGGGAGTGTCAAGTATATCTCTGAGACTGGAGATCTTTGAACTCTCGCTGAGGAAAGGGAAAGGAGGTGAATCCAAAATCACATGATCTGGGGGAATTTTGATTTAGATTTCATTTTGTTTCAGTTTAAGTTTTGATGTGTGAACTCAGATTTTTAGTTTGAGTTTCAATTTAGATTGAAGTTTTGTTAAAATTAATTTGAAGGGATTTGAACTTGAAATGAAAATTGGAATTTTGTGGTTTTAGATGTAACATCTTCAACCTCAAAAGAAAATTGAATTGATTGGATTGAATCATTACAATGAGGAGAGATCTCAGAGCAATGCGGTATTGGATGTAAAATCCTTAACCTCAAGAGTTTGAATTTGATGTATTTCATTGCAATAGGGAAAGAATCCTAAAGCAATGCGATCTCGGATGTAAAAATCCTCAACCCCAATAATTTGATTTTGATGTATTTCATTGCTATAGGGAAAGAATCCTAAAGCAATGCAGTCTCGGATGTAAAATCCTCAACCCCAAGAATTTGATTTTGATGTATTTCATTGCGAGAGGGAAAGAACCTTAAGCAATGCAGTATCGGATATAAAATCCTCAACCCCAAGAATTTGATTTTGATGTATTTCATTGCTATAGGGAAAGAATCCTATAGCAATGCGATCTCGGATGTAAAATCCTCAACCCCAAGAATTTGAGATGATTAATTTAGGGATTTTTAAATTAAAGAATAAATCTCCTCCTAATAATATCCCTATTTTAATAATTCCAATTTTTACTATTCTTCCAAATTTAATCAATTATTTAATTAAGGTTTATTTCAATTATTTTAAATTGTTTAGTAGGTTTCTACCCTTTAATTATTTAAATTTCAATCATCCAAATCAAATTAAGATCAAGTATTTTACTTGTTAATTTTATTAAACCTAAAGTTTTAATTAAGGGTTAAAATTTTAATTACCATTTTGCCCTTCAAGCTTAATAAATTCATAACTCACTAAATTGAGCTTAAATGAACTTGAAATTTTTATGTAACTTCACTCATATGCCAATAAAGACATGAGAGGAGAAAATGTGATTTTTCTATATTTAATTTATTTATGTAATTATTTTTGGTGGAAAATAGGAATTTCCAAGGAAAATTTAATAATATGACCAAGGGAAAGTTTCTGTTCTTAAGAAAATTATGGGACATTCCTAATGACTAGAGGACCACTTGGACCAATTTTGGTGATTTTTTGAATTATATTATTTTTATTATAATTATTTTAAGTTTTGGAGTATTAATTAATTTAAAAATAAAATAAAGGTTGAAAAATGAAATTTATATTTTTCAAAAATCTCTCTGATATCAAGGAAATCAGAGAATCAATTTTTGCAATTTTCTAATTTTTTTTTGATTTATCATAATTATTTTAGTGAAAATGCTAGAAAATACATTTTTTTAATTTTAAAATTACCCTAGGGCTTTAAAATTTAATATTTCATTAAATAGACCTAAGAAAAATATGGGATTTGTTCCTAAGTGATTAAAATTCAAAATGTGACATTTTGGTGAATTTAATATTTATTATTCAAATTAACTAAATGGCTTAATCAACCAATTTAATAAGGCTAACCAAGTCCAATTGACTTCAAATTTTTATGGTGGGTTCCTCTGATCCTAAAGGTCAGTGGAGAATTGATTTCAAGTCAATTTGATATATGGTTAGCTCTAATTAATTAGGGACCTATTTTGGGTGTTTAAGCCAAATAGGGTTATTTTAAATGAATTAACTCAAAACCTATTTTTCCTAGGGTCCTCTGGTCATAAAAGACATCACCAAATTTTCCTAGAATTTATTTCACAACATGCTAATTATTAGATTTAAAATACTCAAAACATCAACATGAATTTGAAAAATCAATAACTTCTCATAGGGATGGCCTCTGACTTTGGAAAATTCAGGGAATGTTCCCAAATTCAAAGGCTTCAAAAGCCCTATGGTCTCATGCCATGGTGAATTTCCTATATGCATGGAGAATTAAAACAATGCAGAAGGAAATAAATCATTAAAAATAAAATACTTGATGAAATTAAATAATTTCTTTTCCACATTATTCTCCTCTGTTCACTGAGCAAGAGGGTATTTTTATTTTATTTTTCTGATTTTCCTACACAAAGTTATGGATTTTCCAAGTTCTGGTAATTAAATAAATAGGAAAAATAACCTAATTTCCTACTTATCCACGCGGCGCCCTGTCATCCTCGGCATCTCCGAACGGCCACGCGGCGCGCCCCCATTCGATGCCGCCTTCCGACTCAGCGCCACGCGGCCCGCGTTCACGTATCATCTCCTGGTCCGACGCCATCTGAGCCGTCCGTCCGCGCGTGTATTGAATGAACGGCATCCGTTCATCGTCCCCAAGCGTCCTCACCCGAGAGCCGTCCACACTAAATCCCTAATATCTCACTCAATACTCAATGGATTTTCGTGTTCTTATGCTCTATGGATTCGTCTTGAAGAGACGAATACATCTATACGGTGATCATGCATTGAAATTAAAGCATTTGAAATGGAGAATCTCCAGAAGCTCGGGATGAAGAATTAGCTCATACCTTTGCTCAGAGAAGTGTGGCTTCAATCTGAGGGTTTGTTTCACCTTCGATTGGATCCCAGCAAGCTCCAGATGAAGTCTCCTCGTCTGGTGAATCGCCTAGGTATGATTTCGACCAAGCCCGATCACAAAGCTTGGAGTCTGGAATAGATGGGTGGCCTGGAGAGGGGGCTTTTGGTGGTGGACTCCTTCCCTTGGTCTGGTGAAGGTGTAGGACCAATCAATTTGAAGATTGATCCACTGTGGAGAAGTGTCCTGGTTTTGGGTGGAATTTTGGCCGAGAAATTGGGTTCGTTGGTGGGGATTAGGGCAAATTGGCACTGGAGATCAACTGCTCTAAGTATGGAGAGTGTTCTGGAACAATTTTGGCAGGGTTTCAGTAAGATCTGGTTCAGCACTTCCCATGGCCGAGAGGGGGTGGTGTTTAAATAGGAGAGGGTGGAGGGCCTCCCAGGGAGAGTTAGGGCTTTGGATCAGCTGCTCTTGGCAAGAGAAGAACAACTGCAATGGCCACTGGGGATGGGGCAGCCCAGCAGGTGAGAATTCCAAGTTTGGGCTCACATGTGAGCTCTCGGCCTGGTGGTTTCCGGCGGCTGTGGTGGCTGGCCGGCCAGGGTCAGGTCACCCTCAAGGTCAGGGAGGTCAGGGCTGGGGCTTAGTGCAGTCAATCGGCCATGGACATGTGTAAAGGAGTTGAATTGAAATGGAATGGGGGAGGAGCTAATTTTGGCTTGATTTGGTCAAGTCCACCTTTTGGGCTTGGTTCACCTCCTCATGGCCGATTTGGGCTGAGGGAGGATCGGATGAATCGGCTAGGAAAGGGTAGAGAAGTCACCATCCATGAATATTTTGATTAATCATGGATTAAGGTGAAGCATAAAAGGGTTAAAACCTTTTTAAGGGGGCTTAAAAGAGGCTCCTACTTTTGCCATTAATGGCTTGATCACATGTCAAACCTTCCATGGCTTCATGTGGCTTGTCCATGGCTTGCATGGCTTGTCTTTGGCTTGGGGAAAAGCTTGGTCAATTTCATGAAAATGGATTTTAGAAATTTTTGGTAATTTGATGGGAATTTGTATGAAGCTTGATTTGGAATGGTTTAATGATGATTTTGAAACTTAGGGGTGATATCAATTAAAGGTATGATGAAAAGAAATTGCCATGTGGGCTTTAGGGCCAATTTTGGGCTTTTGTATTTGGTGGAAATGGGCTTTTTAAAATGGTTTAGGGAAGTGGGCTTTTGGATTTTAAAATGGATTTTAGGATGAAATTTTGGCAAAGGCTTGGGCCAAATAATTGTTGGGTTTAGCTCATAGATGTGTCATGAGTGACTTGGAGCAAATTGGGAGTGATTTGGGTTTGAATTGGGTTGAATTTGGGCTCCTTTGGTGAATGGGCCAATATAGGTCAAATTGGGCTAACTTGGGCCAATGTTGGGCTAGGGTTGAATTGATGTCAAATTAATGTTGGGAAATGTTTATGGGAGGGTTTCAAAGAGGTTTTGGCCTTGGTTGGGTTTTGATTTTGGGGTTTGGGCTTATTTGGGTTAAGTTTGGGTTTAGGTCAAAATTGGGCCTTTTAGCTTTGGTTTGAATTTGAGTGGGGTTTGGGTCTAAATGTTGGGCAAATCATGTTAGTGTTTTTTTTTTGTGAATGTTAAGGAAGTTTTAGAAAAGATTTGGGGTCAATTGGAGTTGAATTAGGTGAGTTTGGGTTAGGTTTGGGTCATGGGTCCAAATTGGGCTTTAAGGCCAAAAGTGAAATTGGATCCAAATGTCAACCAAATTGGACTTGGATTTGGTCTAGATTGATGTTGGGAATGTTGAATTGAAGTTTAGAATTGAATTGGACCAAAATTTGGGTCAATTGGGTAGGTTTGGTTTGACATTGGGTTCACTTTGGGTTAAAATGGGTCAAATTGGGGGTTTTGACAAAAGTAGGGTAAATTGACAAAATTGGCCCATGGTGTAGTTGAACAAAATGAAATTGGGAATATTTGGGATTTTATGGAATTTTCTGGGAATTTTCTGAATTTTTGGATTTTTGGGTCAAGAGGGGTATTTTGGGTATTTGGAGGGTATTGGGAGGTATTTTTGGAATTTTTGATATTTTTGGGTATGGATGGTCAATTTGAGTAATGTGGAAATGTTTGGGATTGGTTTTGAGGAATTTTGGGTGATTTGGGAATTTTGGAGGATTTCAAGAGTTTTGGATAGGTTAGGCGGGTGTAGGTTCCCGGGGGTCAAAAATTGAAAATTTAGAAAATTGAAGATTAGGTGAATGTAAGTGGAATGAAATCATTTTGGTTGAGCCATGAAGCCATATCAAGCCCACATGAGCCATGAAGGGACTCATTTGAGGCATCCACTATGTTGTTCCTAACCCTCTTAGCCAAGGGCTTAGGGGTTAAGGACCATCCATGTGAATCACCTACATGAGTCAGGAGGTCAAGTTGGGTATAGGTGTGTGAAAGTGTAGTGTATAGGTGTAGTGTGTGTGTAAGTCAGCCCTCTTCACCAGACCAGGCCACCCAGGGCAGTCCTAAGGCCAAAGAGTCCTATAGGAACTCATCCTTTAAACTTCCACATTTGATTTCAACCCTCTAAATGATTAAGGGTCTATATTCAAGTTTGTAGAGTTTGCAGGGAGTTTAGAAGTGGTTTGAATTTCTAAGTGGTGGGTCCCAATTCTAGTCCTCTAAGACAGTCAAAGGAAAAGCCTAAGGCTAGATCCTAAGTACTAAAAAGAAGAAGAGAAGACCTCATCAAAAATGAGGTCAACAAATAGACCCCCAATAGGTGTGGTGAGCTGACGGAGCACACCGCGCGTATTGGCGTTGACCGAAGAGATCAACAAAACCAACACAGATGTCCAAGTGACAAACTTAGGACAAAGTAGAAGAGTTTCCGCTGGGGAGTGTCAAGTATATCTCTGAGACTGGAGATTCCTGAACTCTCGCTGGGGAAAGGAAAAGGAAGTGAATCCCAGATCACATGATCTGGGAGAATTTCGATTTAGATTTCATTTTGTTTCAATTTAAGTTTTGATGTGTGAGCTTAGATTTTATTTTGAGTTTCAATTTAGATTGAATTTTGTCAAAATTAATTTGATGGGATTTGGATGTAACATCTTCAACCTCAAAAGAAAATTGAATTGATTGGATTGAATCATTACAATGAGGAGAGATCTCAGAGCAACGCGGTATTGGATGTAAAATCCTTAACCTCAAGAGTTTGATTTTGATGTATTTCATTGCAATAGGGAGAGAACCTAAAGCAATGCGGTATCGGATGTAAAATCCTCGACTCAAGAATTTGATTTTGATGTATTTCATTGCGATAGGGAAAGAATCCCAAAGCAATGCAGTCTCGGATGTAAAATCCTCAACCCCAAGAATTTGATTTTGATGTATTTCATTGTGATAGGGAAAGAATCCTATAGCAATGCAGTCTCGGATGTAAAATCCTCAACCCCAAGAATTTGATTTTGATGTATTTCATTGCGATAGGGAAAGAATCCTAAAGCAATGCAGTCTCGGATGTAAAATCCTCAACCCCAAGAATTTGAATTTGATGTATTTCATTGCGATAGGGAAAGAATCCTAAAGCAATGCGAGTCTCGGATGTAAAATCCTCAACCCCAAGAATTTGAATTTGATGTATTTCATTGCGATAGGGAAAGAATCCTAAAGCAATGCAGTCTCGGATGTAAAATCCTCAACCCCAAGAATTTGAATTTGATGTATTTCATTGCGATAGAGAAAGAATCCTAAAGCAATGCAGTATCAGATGTAAAATCCTCAACTCCAAAAAGTTTGAATTTGAATGGTAATTGATATTACAAAGATTTGTAGTGTTGATTTGAAAAGTGTGGAATTTTGGTGTTTCGAGAATTTCATGAAAGTTGCAAAAGACTTTCATGGAAGGAAATAGATTAGGAGGGAACATGTAGATGTTACATACCCCGTTCAAAAGAGTTAATCGAAAGTTGCTGGTTTGGATTGGATATAATTCCTCGCCATCAGATTCGATCCGCATCAATGGAATCAAACGCTTCCATCCCAGACAAGGGAGAGAATAGAACGGATTGGATTTCAGATTTGGAAGGTTGAGTTTGAACTCGCTTGAGATTTGATTTGAAATTTGATTTGAGATTTGGAAGGATTGAATTTGAAATTTGATTGAGATTTGATTTGAAATTTATGTTCACTTTGTCTTTTAACGATTCAAATTTATTTTATCGTTTATTTAATGTTCATGTGAATTTGGTGTTCGTCATTTTTAGATTTTTACGGAAAGTTTTCTTTTATTCTCTTTTTTTTATTTCTTTTTTGTTCTTTGTTCAAAGTTCATTTAACTTTAATGGCGTTTCCCAGTCAATTTGCACAAAAGAGGTGAAGGCCAAAAATGTGACATGGTCACTTTCATTCCAATCATGCTGAAGATACATCATACAACTCGATCTGGAATACATCTCATACAATCCATGTAGATTCAAAACGGACTATGTATGATCTTTGTCGATCCATCCAAAAAAGGTATTTGCCAAAAATCCATGTCTGAATAGTGAGGTACATGGTCAATAACATCACCTTCCAAGCCATCCTTGGCAAGGATGCCGTATAGATGTACGTTGGAGGTGTGATATCTTCCATGTAACTCACAGCTCGTAAGGCCGGAGGCTCTCTAGCTCCGGGTCTGGCTGGAAGTGGTAAGGTGTCTTCCTATCGTCCATCCTTCGAAAGTAGCCGAGATCCGCTTCATCGGTACTCCTGGTATGCAATGCTTAGCGACATCCGCTCCGTTGCCCTTCGGTATCATGACGGAACCTACCGGTAATGGTATCTTCATCGGCCCTCGGAACTCACTCGGGCCTGCTATCCGGAGGTCGGATCCGAACATGATGTTACACTCATTCGGGAAAGAGACTGTGCGAGAAGGTCTGACAAAGTCGTGGTGATCTATGTGCGGGGGTATACAGTCACCCTGCTTGTAAATGTTAATAATGCAGCTATTGGGTATGCAATCTACTGGCAGTACCCTCCATGTTATCAATCTCTTTACCATTCTCTTGATGAATAATGGCATTGGATCCACCTAGCCATGAAGGAGTATTCCCGGTGGGTTTCCCTTTCTGTCTTCCGCAAAGTTGTAACAGCATCCACATTTTATTGTAATTCTTCCTTTCCCTGGCATCCATCTCCGGGGTTCTGAGTAGGTGTTTTCCCTTAGGCGGCCCGCTCGGCCCATTCTTTTCAAATCTCGGATGCAATCCACGATTTGTTGTTGTTCATATTTTGAGAATACGTCTGTATGTAGCTCGAGGCCTTCTAGTATATTGATCCTTCCGCCTCTGATTCTCTCGAAGTATTCAAAGGTTTTCTTTTCGACATTCTGCATTTTTTCCAGCTCGTACACTGGAATAATTTTCAAATCGCAGGGCCTGGTGATGTATTGTGGGATATAAGGCTCAATCCCTTCACGTTCTCCTGCATACCTCAGCTCCTCGGGGATGATGTCCGTCGGGACATCCTCCGGGGTTGCTTCGCAACAAGGTTATGCATTGTCGGCGGTTCTATCCGGTGGCGTGGTAGCCTTCTTTCTTCGATCTTCGTGAGATTTCCGTGGTCCCTTCTATTATCCTAGGAGTCGGCCTCCTTTCTTCCGTACACAGTGAGTCGGCATCCTTGAAATGTATGTGCGCGGCATGCAGCATTGCCTCGTCGCGCTGGTCCGCTGCTAGTTTGGTTAACATCTTACGGATACGGCGATTCTTATTTCTTCGTTGCGTTGTTGTGAGAGTAGCTCTTCGAACTTCCTGAATCTCTGTGGGCGCGGCGCTGACAAGCCTGCCCTCTGCTGTAGCAACTACAGACTTGATTTTCTTGTCTTCTTCAGTGTTTGCTTTTCTTTTCTTCTTCCTTGGATTGGTGGCTTGGGCCACCCACTTTCATCACTTGTCCGCTCGGGCGGTTCCTCTCGGTCAGTCGGGATCCGGTCACTTTCCTCGTACTCGTAGGCTTGTTGGTGCGAAGTCCGAGTCAATCTCGATTATCGCTCCATCTTTCACCATCTTTTCATCGAGTGCAAGGCTTACGCCATTTCTAAAGTTCAGGACCAACCGCCCGTTCGACATTGCCCTGCGAAAAGACAAGGAAAAGGATCAGGGGCTGTACTAAGAACAAGAACATTAAGAAAATGTTTATTAAAGACATATTTTTTATTATATTATTATTTATTTTTTTATTTAACAGGAATGAAATGGGATAAGATCAGGAAAGAGATCTTGATTTGGAAAAGAAAACAAGGAAAACTTTATTATCATGATTTTATTTGTTTTAGCACATTTTATTATTTTTGAGTTCGGACCCAGTCATAAGTAACTACTTCGCCCGTGTTTCTTAGGGATGAAGAATTCATTCCTTCGAAACATCAGGTAGTGTAATACTTTTTCAAGTATCGTCCATTGATCGGAAGCATATGTCGTTCTCCCTGGCAATTCACTAGCTGGTAGGAACCTCCTGAGTATACTGCTTCAACCGTGAACGGTCCTTCCCAAGTGGGTTCAAATTTTCCTCCTATCTTGCGTTGTGCAGGAATAGGTCTCTTGAGAACGAGAACTAAGTCACCAACTTTGAAGGTTCTTGAGCGGACCAGTCTGTCATGGGCTTGAACCATCTTAGCTTGGTATAGTTCTAAATTCTGCTGCGCTGCAACTCTTTTCCCTTCCAGGCTTTCTAATTCTTCTAGTCGTAATTTGGCATTCTCTTATCGTCGTGATCTTATTTGCAACGAGCAATTCGAGTGAAGGAAGGCCGAACCTCTAAAGGTAACACTGCCTCGGACCCATACACCGGAGCGTAAGGTGTAGCTTGAGTAGGAGTTCTGAAGGTTGTTCGGTAGGCCCATAAAGCTTCTAACAACTTCTCGTGCCAATTTCTCTTATTATCGTCCAAAGTTTTCTTTAAGATTTGAACGAGAGTTTTATTAAAAGCCTCAGCCAGGCCGTTTGCTCTTGGGTAGTAAATTGTTGAATATCGCCAGTCAATTCCGTGTCTCCGACAAAATTGTTGATTTGTGTGCTTCGAATGCGACCCATTATCCGAGATGATCTCGCGCGGCACTCCGAAATGGTAGATGACTTGGTTCTTGAAAAACTGTAGCACGTGGTGTGCTTTCACTTCTCTAAGTGGAACTGCCTCTGCCCACTTGGAAAAGTAATCTGTAGCCGCAAGAATGAAGCGATGTCCTTTTGAAGATGGTGGTTCTATTGGGCCCACTATATCCGTACCCCAACATTCAAAGGGCCACGACGCAATTGTCGGATGTAACACATTTGGAGGTTGGTGTAGAACCACTTCGTGCACTTGGCATTGGTGACAGCTCTTGGCGATTTTCATGCAGTCGGTCATCATCGAGGGCCGGTAGTACCTCTAGTCTTTTAATTTTTATTTTCATCTTCGGACCCGACTGGTGAGCGCCACAGAGTCCTGAATGCACCTCTTTAACAATTTCACGGGCCTCGGACCCGCTTAGGCATCTTAGCCACATTTGATTGAAAGACCTTCTGTATAACGTGTTGTTTATTAATGCGTAAGACAGAGTTCTTTTCTTGATCTGATGGGCTAGCGACCTATCATCTGGTAGTTTTCCCTGTTTGCGGGTAGTTCATTAATGGTCGTCGCCAATCTTCTATGTTTTCACGTCACCTTGTTGCAATCGATTCTTCTTCCTTTTCGATTTGTGTATTGTGTCATGTCGAGCCGTGATAGGACTCGACGTCCGTGAACCGACACTTCTCTCGACTCATCCACGCAGCGAGGCAAATTCTTTTGCGAGGCGAGCTAACGCATCTGCTAAAGCATTTTCTTTCTCGGGAATTTTGTAGATTGTCACATTCGGAATTTGTTCCAACAATCGTATGGCATACTCGGAAGTATTGCTCGAGTCTTGGTTTTAAAATTCTATATTGTCCGTAATCTGTTGAATGATTAACTGCGAATCCCCGTAGATGTTGATGTCCGTTATCCCCATTTGAATAATTAATTCCGATCTCGTTATGAGGGCTTCGTATTCTGCTTCATTGTTTGTACACGGTTCTATCAAGTGGTAGGAGTATCTTAACATCCCCCGCTCCGGTGTTATAAAGATTAATCTGATCCCTGCCTTACCGGGAACTATCACTTGCGATTCTTCGTCTTTGTGTGCTGAAGATGCTCCGTCGAAATATAATTCCCAACGTCGATCATCAGGGTCTTCTAGGCTCATTATTTGTTCGTCCGGCAAGTCGTCATTAAGAGGAGATTCGCCGGCAAAGGGTGTCTTTGCGAGGAAGTCTGCTAGGATTTGTCCCTTTACGGCACGAAGAGACACGAAAGTTATATCGAATTACAATAATATCATTGACCATCTGGCAAGTCTGTCAGAAAGAGTTGGACGAGTCATCAAGTATTGCAATGGATTAAATTTCGAGATCAGGTTGACCTTATGAGAAAGCATGTAGTGCCCGAGCTTTTGAGTGGCAAAGATCGGGGACAAACAGATGCTTTTTCAATTGCGGGATACCTTATTTCGTCGGAAGTAAACGACGGCTTAGGTAGTAAAGAGCATTTTCTTTACCCTCATCATTGACTCAGGCTAACGGGGCTCCGAGAGAGTCGTCTAAAGCCGCGATATAAAGTATCGGCGGTCTACACGAGACCTGAGGCTGCTAAGACGGGAGGTGTCATTAAATATTGTTTAATGTCCTTGAAGGCCTTCTGGCATTTCTCTTCCCAAATAAATTTGGCGTCCTTTTTAACTAGTGTCGAGAAAGGCAGACACCTACCTGACAAGTTTGAAATAAAGCGTCGAAGATATGCCAACTTCCCTTAAAACGATCGTAGTTGCTTTAGGGTTTTGGGAGGCGGCATTTCTAAGATGGCTTTAATCTTTTCCGGGTCGATTTCAATTCCACGATGTCGGACAACGAATCCTAAGAATTTCCCGGAGGTGACGCCAAAGGCGCATTTTAAGGGATTCATCTTAAGGTTAAATTGTCTTAATCGTTCGAAAACAATTCTCAAATCATGCAGGTGGTTGTCCTTTACTTTTCTTTTGATGACCACATCGTCCACGTAGCATTCGACTTGATTGTGGATGAGATCATCAAAAATTCTTGTCATCGCTCTCTGGTAAGTTGCTCCCACGTTCTTCAGTCCGAATGGCATCACTGTGTAGCAATATACTCCGATCGGCGTTCTGAATGCTGTAAGTTTTTCATCTTCTGGAGCCATTTTTATCTGGTTGTATCCTGAAGATCCATCCATGAATGAGAATATCTCATGTGTCGAAGCGATGTCGATCATTAGTTCTGGGATCGGTAGAGGGAATTCATCCTTTGGACATGCCTTGTTTAAATCTCTGAAATCCACACAAATTCTGATCTGACCATTCTTCTTTCTATCGGCACCACATTGGCTAACCAAGTCCGGTATTGTTCTTCATGGATAAATTTAGCGTCTATTAGCTTTTTAACTTCAGCTATGACTTGTTGTTCGATTTCTAGACGCATTCTTCCGGAACCTTGTACGGCCAGGACAAAAGTAGGATCCACTCCTAGCTTATGGATTGCGACCTCCGGAGCTAATCCCGGCATCTCATCATAGCTCCAAGCAAAACGAGTCTTTAAATTCCATTAATAACTTGATTATTTCTTCGGAGTCTTCCTTATTGAGTAAGGAGCTAACAAAGGTAGGTCTAGGCTCTTCGCTAGTACCTAAGTTAACTTCCGTTAACTCATCTATTGTAGATTTAATCTCTTCTTCGAATTCTGGTGGAGCGTCTCCAATTTGTAAATCTTCAAATTCTTCCGTAGTTTCCATGCGGTTTTCATTAGACTCGCAAGTGACAACCAAGCAAAGTTCGGTATCGTCGGCCGATCCTACTTGTGCCGAATGCGAGACCATGCTTTGAATTGGGTGGACGACCGGAGTTATTCCATAATTTTTCAAAATGTTGTGATTGACCTTTTGTCCATTGTCGAGGTAAGAAACCACGCTGAATTAAATTTTGAACACGGGGAGAGTACCACTCAAAAGGTAATTCCATTAATTCTGATGAAGTGACATCTTCAAATTGTACATTATTTTCAGTTTTGGAGGAAGGAGCACCACGGTAGAATTTGATTGGCTTTGCACCGCCGCTACGTACCTCTTTGACCACCATTCCCTCGATCTTATTGGAATGGATCGGGGTCAGGGTCATAGTATGTACATAGTGGTTAATCTTCTCGTACATCGATTTATATTCTTCATTCTTTTCATCTTCGAGCGGGATCTCGAATTACGGCTTCTTCCGACTTATTGTCGTCGCTTCTTGCTTGATTTCTTTTTCTTCTTCAAAGCTCGTCTTCCCAATCAACATTGATGGTTGGTTTCCTCCGTCCAATCGTCCTAACGTCTCGCCACGACCTCGTCCCCGGCCTCGACCTCGGATGCGAGTTGTGGAGAAACCTTCACCATCTCGCCGTAAGGGAGTGGTGAGTGACTGTTGGACTAGAACTTCAGGTTCTTCGTTGTCCCGAACTTTTTTTGCTTCATTCGTTATGGTATCTCTGGAGAAGATTGTTTTCTTCGGAGGTGCATAATAAGCTGCATCTTCATGGATTCCAATTTCATGTACGGAGAATGGTTGTAAGTCACCTTTGATGCATTGTTCCCCTCCATCGTAGTATTTGATGCACTGATGTATGGATGATGATACCATCCGGTTTTCATGTATCCATGGTGGGCCCAGTAGAGCGTTGAACGACGTTTCTGAATCAATTATGTGAAATTTTGCGGTTGTCTTTGCTAAGTCACCGGTCTTCATTAGTAGTGTTATTGATCCGAGGGCTCTTTCTCCTTTACGGTTGAATCCTCTTAATAACATTTTGTCGGCTTCGAGCTCGCGAGCATCAATTTCCAAATATGCTTAGTGTTCGAAGACTCATTATATTGATTGATGCTCCTGGATCCACCAATACTGCGGAGAGTGTAAACTTCCCGATTGTAAGCGAAATGTACAACGGTCGGTTGTGGTCTGCTATCCCAGTAGTAGATCATTGTCCAGTGAATGTGACACCTCGCTGTTCTTTTAACAAGCAAACCTCATCTAAGGAATCTCCGGCCATTTGAGCTAAGCAAATTTCCGGATCAAGTAAGGCCTTGATCAGAGCTTCTCTCATCTCCTTTGATAAGATGAGAGTGTCGTAGATGCTCAGTTTGTCTGGTAGTTTCCTAAGATGGGCTAGCACGTTGTAGTCCACTTTATTTTCATGTGTCTCGGCTTCTTCCCGAATGGGTATTTCTTCTGCCGGGGTTGATTCTTCTCGAACAACCTCCTCGCTTTCCTTTGTCCTTTGGACCCATTCTCGGAGGTAGAACTCTTCCACTTCTTAAGTTAACTTCGTAATTTCTTCGAATCCGGTATTGAGTTTGCTAGTGTCTCCTCTTGAATCGGAATGACGGGTTCTTACGGATTAGCTTCGAGTGCGAAGGCTCTAACTCTATTGTATTTGGAGCTCCTCGAAACTCGCAAATATATTCATTGCTTGTTGAACTCTCGTAGCCTCCTTGATGGATGTCTTCTTCATCATTGCGATCGTCGAGATTGTGTATGATTTGAGAATTGTCATTGGTATCGAAATCGATATCCGGATTATCGCTAGTTACGTAATCGTTAGAAACAGTCAAAACGTAGCCAACGCCATCACCCTTATCATTATAAGATCCCACCGAAGTGAGCAGATAATCATACAGAGTCAGAGGTTCGAGGGATTTCTCCCCCGAATCCGAAACAACTATCCTAGGATAAGCAGCCCCTAGTCCAGCCTTAGGAGCCTCGGTCCTCTCTTCTTCGTCGATTTTCTTCTTCTCTTCAATCGTCTCTTGTTGAGATGGTTCTTCTATCGCAAGTGACAGTGTAGGCTTAGCAGGTTTCGAACTCTGAATTGAAGCTCGCACCGAGCCAGTTTGGATGCTGTCTAAAATCTTCTTCGAAGACCTTGTCCAAGCGGTAGTCCATCCTTCGTCAGTAGCATAGGGATCTATCGGAACAATGAGATCGGTCGAGACAACATTGACGGAACCACCTTTCTGGGGTTCCTTCATGTACTCCTTCGGGATTGTTATATTCCCTTTCCGAAGGTTGTCATTGAGCCAACTTTTGAAGGTAATGCAATCCTCTATCTTGTGCCCAAGCATCCGGTGGTAAGGGCAAAAGTTGGGATCACCTTTCTTGTTGACTTCTTCGGGTCTTTTAGGCTCTGGCAGCTGGAAATCTGGAGTCTTCATCAGACTACGGAACATTTTCGGCACCGCCTCATTCTTGAATGGGTATTCCCTGCTCAGAAGCTCCCTTAATGTACGTTGCGGACGAGGCGGTTGTTCATACTGTGGAGATGACTGATAGCTAGGTCGAGGTTGCTGGTAATTCTGTTGAGGTTGTTGCGGCCGTTCTGACGATATCTGTATCGGTTGCTTGCCTTTGTCGACTGCTGCAACGATCCCAGATTTCTTTTCAAAAGTCTTCACAGGTTTTTGCTTGTCTGTCTTGTCGGCGAAAGTTAATTGCTTCGCCTCCTCTTGCAAGCTCCCGGCCTTGCTTAACAACTTCTCAAAAATCTTAATAGTGAATCCCTTGAGGAGAAGTGCTATCGGTCCGTGAATGCTTTTAAGTAATATGCCGACTGCATGCTGTTCTTGTAATTGTGGTTCACACTTCATACTTAGATTTCTCCATCGAAGTATGTAATCCACCAAAGTTTCGTTCGGCTTCTGCTTCTCTACCACTAAATCACCTATAGTGATGTGGTGCTGAGCTCCGGCGAATCGTTTGATGAAGAGGTTTTCTAGTTCTGAGAATGTCTTCACCGAACCATTCGGTAATTCTGCATACCAATCAAAGGCGATCCACGACGAGTGCCGCGACGAGCTGTCGGAAGAGTAATGCATCGCTCCCGCCGTCATTGCAACAAGCGGCACGAAAGTGTGCAACATCTTGTCGGGGTTCCGGTTCCATCGAAGGTCTTGAACAGAGGTGGTACAAAGCCTTTTGGATATTGGACAGCGTCGAATTCTTCCGGGTAAGGTCTACCCGTCCGAATGGATGTCCAGCTCTTTGATTGTGCTAAGGCTTCTCGCACCGGCTGTTCCACCAAGCTCTTGATATCTTTTTTTGGAATCATACTTTGTGTTGTATCTTTCTTCAGCTGATCATCCCCGTTGACAGATGTAATCTCCTTTCCTCCGTCTCCAATGTGAATGACCTCTGGGGGTGTCTCTCTTTGGGGCTGCACTTGACTTTGGAGAGTGGCTAGGGCTACAGCCATCTCTTCCATCCTCTTCACCATTTGTGCGATCGTATCGTCTTTCTCTTGAAGGCTGCCTTCTCATCACTTCCGGCTCCTCTCTTTCTGCGGCTGCAGGAGCACCTTGTGAAGCTGACGAAGCTCGTGTTTCGACCATGTTAATTTATGCATACTCATCGTCCATGAATTCCGATGAATCAATCTCGTCTCCGAATTTCTCTTCTCTTTCTTTTGCTAGTCGTCGAATATCAGTCCTCAATTTTTCCATAGCGTTCCTCTAGCGGTCCTTTCTGTGCATCTTCGCAGTTGTCGTGTGATAGCTGCCGGGTTCCCTTCTCACGAGTCCCCTTTCTGCAGGTGGCGCTTTCTTCGGATTCGAGTCTCTCGACGAGAATTTCCTTCTCGAGTCGTTGTTTCAATCTTAGTTGTCCGGTAGTGGGACGTCATACCATCCTTCTAGCAGCGGAAGGTGCAGGACCGGATGGTGCATCGACCCAAATGCTTGAAGGTGGTATCCTCCCTAATCTGCGACCACGAAACGACGATATGCGGACTAGCCTTCATCCTTTTATTTGACTTTTCTGTAACGATGGCAGGTTCTACTCGTGGCCTAAGACGGGATTTGACTGGCACCTGCCCTATCCTTCTTAGAATCTCCGATACGGGGCATTTCTCTTTCTTTGCTAGCTTCTCGATCACAGTCTGTAGTCGGGCAAATGGCGTGATCCTAGCTCTTTTCTTTCTGATGTCGTTGTAGTATGCTGGTCGAGGTAATGTAGAAACAACCATGCGGACATTTTCCTCGTCAGCTGCGGCGGAAAGGGGGTGGAATCTACTTCCTTCCAAAAAGGGTGTATCTTCGAGCAATGGTATGTATTACGGTAGTGGTGTGTACTCGGGGATTTCGAGATTTTCTCGGGAAAGCAACTTCGGCGGCTACGGCCTTCACGGCAATCTTCCTACTTCTGTTCCTTCTTTGGGTCCGTGTTAGTGATGGAATTCTTGAGCTGGACCCGATTTCAAAACGGAAGGTCTCACGGGAAAGTACTGTACCCTCCACGGTAACGGGTTCACCATAGTTCCGGATTTCCTTCCCCTTTAATCCGGCGAAGCCGGGGTAGGTGCGGAGACAACTAGACCGGTGGGGGTAGCAAGAACGGTCCTTCGCGGACGGCGGTACTCCTCTCGGTCGGGATCTTTTGCAGGGGAGGAAACTCTTGGGTTGACCTAAGGTTGAACTCGATCGACGGCTTCTCGGCTTCGGATACTTTGTTTGTCGATGCGAAAAGGGAAACGTCGGTGATCTTGACATTTGTGTTCTCGAATCCTTGTCCAAACCGGATGATCCCATTGTCGGGCGGCTCATCCTTGTAAACGGCGAAGTCCGAGTCCATTGGTGAAGGAGAAAATCGGCTTTGGGGCTTCCATTTCGCGGGGTAGATTCAGGTTGTCGGTCCCAAGTTATGCTTCTTCTCATCAGGACGAAAAGAAAGGAATCGAAAAGAGTCCGAACACATTCTTGTTCATGTATTTATAAGGAGTTATCTGTTAAAAGAGTCATTCATTAGAGGGTTTGTTTATTTATAACTAAATGTTAAAAGGTGTAGAGAAGGTAATGAATCGGATTCAGAGTTGGAAAGGAAAAGAAAGTCTTGTGCAAGACTTCTCGACTCGAAGGATTACTCCTAAACTAACACCTATTGGGGGTCCACCCCACCTCAGAAATGAGGTAAAAGGATCTCGGAACCTCTCTGTTTAGGGGTGTATAAACAGTGGCTCCTAAATCCGAGAGAATGTTGGCTATACTTGTTCAAGGAAGAAATGAACTTAGTATTCCAACGGAAAGAAGGGTAGTTTGATCCACAAGGGACATGGATACACTATCGATTTTTGAAGGTAGAATTATCTGATTATAATGGAGAGAGGAATTTTCCCCAGCGGAGTCGCCAGAAATTTTCGACATATTTTTTGGTTGTGTGTTTCATTTTGAAAAGGGGTCGCCTAACAGAAGTTGTCGGCGAATTTTTAATTTAGTTTAAATAAATAATTTGAAAAGTAGTATTTGATTTTAAAAATAATTTTTAAATTTGAAGATTTTAAGATATGAAATCAAACCAATCTCACATCCCAAATATTTTATATAAACGAGCACCGTACCACAAACCGTGTATCTATCCCGAAGAATAGGCACACTTGCTCGACGATGGGGCTCGATTAAATAAACTAGAAGATTTGTGACATCCGTTTGGTCCGCGAACCAATTTTATAAGCCGACAAATTCCTCTGCTTAATATGAAAACATTAAACGGGGTTTATATTACACAGGTTCTTTAAAATTCCCTATAAGGGTAAGCCCCTATAGTTAATTACATCTTAAGTGACGGGAATCACCTAAGAAAACTCTCGATAATAATCAATAATTCTGCTCTCAAGAATTTGAAAGTTTAAGTCTTTCGAAAGGATTGAATTTTGGAATTTCAACGAGGAATGGATCAAGTTTGGAACATTTTGTTTTGGGAATTCAAAGGAAGAAAAGTAGGAGAAATTACAGATTCGAACCGAACTTCGGTAATTTTCCGACTATCCTATTGTTTGGCTTAGATTTAGGAAAGTCCTAATGTTTATTTAATGTTTTGATCTTGCCAATTTTAATTAATTAGGACTTATATTTATATGATAGAATCACACAAATAGCCTTGAAAATGTGAGGGTTTATGTCGTATCAAACGACTACCTCGGAGTCCTAAGACCGGTTAGGACTTAATTTACATGAAATGATCATGCAAATACCTAACGAAGAGTTGAGGATTTATGTTGCACTAGGCAAACTACCTCGAAATCCTATGGCTTTGTTGTTTAATTCTAAGAAAGTTTTGTTGATGTAGATTTTAGTTTTGCTGACGACGATGGCCATGCTGCCCACAATGCTCCAAGCTCCTCGTTGTTGCGGAGGTTTAGTTATAGAAGTCATAAATCAGGAGATGAGAAAAGTGTTTTGGTTTAGAGAAAATCTTAATTTCCAAGTGATTTTGTAATTTAATTAAAACAAATCTTAAAGTTGATTATAACGACACCGGTTAAGATCCCACGGTTCCATCCTTCGGCATCGTTATTTTTATCGGATTCACTTAGTCCGGATGAATTTGCTAAACTCGACTGAATGAGTTCCACACTTTCATTTAGACCGTGGGAAATCCCGTTAGCAACACGTAGGTTACATCATCAGAGGTATTCCCGATCATCCAACGGGACGTTTTAATTTAGTTGTAATTGTAGTTTTGTGTTACGTTTGTGATTAAATTTTGAGTTGTTGTATATTTTGAAATATTGTGGCGGTGAATTTTATCTTGCAATGACTTTTAATTTAGTTTTGGTTTCAGTTTTAGGGACTATCCTAAAGGTGTGAGTTTTCATGCAACAGTTGTTTATCATGTAAGAAAAGTAAGTGCGATGCGATTAAATAGATTGCAATAAGGTAAATTACAATAAAATAAAAGCGTACCTGGAGGATCTTCCCGTCATCCCAAGCTGCACTTAAAACACAATTAGAATATTTAAGCAAGTTCCTAGGTAAAGCTAAGGGAAGGGTTATGGTTTTCTACCAAGTTCCTAATCCTATAGCTAGTCATTTCCTATGACGTCTAGGTTCTTGTGTTTTGGTTTGAGGACGATTTTCTTCATCGAAGAATAATTAAGTTCGATTGTTCTTATAAACATCCTATCATATTGAGGAAGTGCTTAAGAAGAATCTTAAACATCTTTTCAATATTGCTAGAATTGTTTTAAGTCCAAATGGATTTAATTATACAAATGAATTAATCGTCCGAGAATTCAAGTTTTGTTATCTTGCTCAGTGAACTAGGACATTTGAATATCCTATAAGTGAAGTAGCATTTCATTTAACGTTCTGATTAGGAGTTATGATAACCAAAGCTCTCGAGGGCAAATTGGTATTCAAATGGTTTATGATTTAGCTTAACTTCAGATTAAAGGGTTTAAATTTGGAATAGTGTTCAAGTTGTTTTATATTTAATTTCTTTATGTCTTAGGTGATGTTATTTAATTCAATTTAATTTAACTTTAATTTAATTTAATTTGGTTTAGTTTTAATTTTAATTTAATTTTGATTTAATTCAATTCAGTTTGATTTGATGTTAAATTATTTTAGTTTAATTTGATTTAATTTCCTTTAATTTAATTTAATTTGATTTAATTTTAATTTAATTTAATTTAATTTAATTTAATTTAATTTATTTATGTTTTAATTTAATTTATATTTAATTTAATTTAATTTAATATTTTTTAATTTAATTTAACTTAATTTAATTTATTTATTTAATTTAATTTAATTTAATTTATTTATTTAATTTAATTTAATTTATTTAGTTTGTTTGATTTAATTTAATTTAATCTTTAATTTAATTTTATTTTTAATTTTATTTTAATTGAAAATTTAAAAAAAGTTTAATAATTTAACTTTTTAATTTAATTTAATGATTAAGTCCTTTAACATTTTAAAACTTAAATTTGAATTATCATTTTAATTAGGAATTAAATATTATTGAGATGATTAATTTAGGGATTTTTAAATTAAAGAATAAATCTCCTCCTAATAATATCCCTATTTTAATAATTCCAATTTTTACTATTCTTCCAAATTTAATCAATTATTTAATTAAGGTTTATTTCAATTATTTTAAATTGTTTAGTAGGTTTCTACCCTTTAATTATTTAAATTTCAATCATCCAAATCAGATTAAGATCAAGTATTTTACTTGTTAATTTTATTAAACCTAAAGTTTTAATTAAGGGTTAAAATTTTAATTACCATTTTGCCCTTGAAGCTTAATAATTTCATAACTCACTAAATTGAGCTTAAATGAACTTGAAATTTTTATGTGACTTCACTCATATGCCAATAAAGACATGAGAGGAGAAAATGTGATTTTTCTGTATTTAATTTATTTATGTAATTATTTTTGATGGAAAATAGGAATTTCTAAGGAAAATTTAATAATATAACCAAGGGAAAGTTTCTGTTGTTAAGAAAATTATGGGACATTCCTAATGACCAGAGGACCACTTGGACCAATTTTGGTGATTTTTTGAATTATATTATTTTATTATAATTATTTTAAGTTTTGGAGTATTAATTAATTTAAAAATAAAATAAAGGTTGAAAAATGAAATTTATATTTTTCAAAAATCTCTCTGATATCAAGGAAATCAGAGAATCAATTTTTGCAATTTTCTGATTTTTCTTTGATTTATCATAATTATTTTAGTGAAAATGCTAGAAAATACATTTTTTTAATTTTAAAATTACCCTAGGGCTTTAAAATTTAATATTTCATTAAATAGACCTAAGAAAAATATGGGATTTGTTCCTAAGTGATTAAAATTCAAAATGTGACATTTTGGTGAATTTTATTATTTTTGTGATTTTTATTATTTTTAAATTATTAAAAATATTAAAATAATGTAAAAAATGAACTTTTTTAGAAAATTGAAATTTTAATTTTCTTAAATTCCCCTGATATCAGAGAGGCTCCAAAACCAATTTGGTGAATTTTTGAAAGGTATTTTGAAAGTTATGAATTTTTAAAGTTCAAATTGACTAAATGGCTTAATCAACCAATTTAATAGGGCTAACCAAGTCCAATTGACTTCAAATTTTTATGGTGGGTTCCTCTGATCCTAAAGGTCAGTGGAGAATTGATTTCAAGTCAATTTGATATATGGTTAGCTCTAATTAATTAGGGACCTATTTTGGGTGTTTAAGCCAAATAGGGTTATTTTAAATCAATTAACTCAAAACCTATTTTTCCTAGGGTCCTCTGGTCATAAAAGACATCACCAAATTTTTCTAGAATTTATTTCAAAACATGCTAATTATTAGATTTAAAATACTCAAAACAGCAACATGAATTTGAAAAATCAATAACTTCTCATAGGGATGGCCTCGACTTTGGAAAATTCAGGGAATGTTCCCAAATTCAGAGGCTTCAAAGCCACTATGGTCTCATGCCATGGTGAATTTCCTATATGCATGGAGAATTAAAACAATGCAGAAGGGAAAAAAATCATTAAAAATAAAATACTTGATGAAATTAAATAATTTCTTTTCCACATTATTCTCCTCTGTTCACTGAGCAAGAGGGTATTTTTATTTTATTTTTCTGATTTTCCTACACAAAGTTATGGATTTTCCATGTTCTGGTAATTAAATAAATAGGAAAAATAAACTAATTTCCTACTTATCCACGCGGCGCCCTGTCATCCTCGGCATCTCCGAACGGCCACGCGGCGCGCCCCCATTCGATGCCGCCTTCCGACTCAGCGCCATGCGGCCAGCGGTTCACGTATCATCTCCTGGTCCGACGCCATCTGAGCCGTCCGTCCGCGCGTGTATTGAATGAACGGCATCCGTTCATCGTCCCCAAGCGTCCTCACCCGAGAGCCGTCCACACTAAATCCCTAATATCTCACTCGATACTCAATGGATTTTTGTGTTCTTATGCTCTATGGATTCGTCTTGAAGAGACGAATACATCTATACGGTGATCATGCATTGAGATTAAAGCTTTTGAAATGGAAAATCTCCAGAAGCTTGGGATGAAGAATTAGCTCAAACCTTTGCTCAGAGAAGTGTGGCTTCAATCTGAGGGTTGTGTCACCTTCGATTGGATCCCGACAAGCTCCGGATGAAGTCTCCTCGTCCGGTGAATCGCCTAGGTATGATTTCGACCAAGCCCGATCACAAAGCTTGGAGTACGGAACGGATGGGTGGCCCGGAGAGGGGGCTTTTGGTGGTGGACTCCTTCCCTTGGTCCGAGTGAAGGTGTAGGACCAATCGATTTGAGGATTGATTCACTATGGAGAAGTGTCCTGGTTTTGGGTGGAATTTTGGTGAGAAATTGGGTTCGTTGGTGGGGATTAGGGCAAATTGTACTTGGAGATCAACTCGCTCTAAGTATGGAGAGTGTTCTGGAACAATTTTGGCGGGGTTTCGGTAAGATCCGGTTCGGCACCTCCCATGGCCGAGAGGGGGTGGTGTTTAAATAGGAGAGGGTGGAGGGCCTCCCGGGGAGAGTTAGGGCTTGGGATCGAGTTGCTCTTGGCGAGAGAAGAACAGCTGCAATGGCCACGCGGGGATGGGGCGGCCCGGCGAGTGAGAATTCAAGTTTGGGCTCACATGTGAGCTCTCGGCACAGTGGTTTCCGGCGGGCTGTGGTGGTGGCCGGCCGAGTCGGGTCACCCTCGAGGTCGGGGAGGTCGGGGCGGGGCTTAGTGCGGTCGATTGGCCATGGACATGTGTAAAGGAGTTGAATTGAAATGGAATGGGGGAGGAGCTAATTTTGGCTTGATTTGGTCAAGTCCACCTTTTGGGCTTGGTTCACTTCCCCATGGCTGATTTGAGTGAGGGAGGATCGGATGAATCGGTAGGAAAGGGTAGAGAAGTCACCATCCATGAATATTTTGATTAATCATGGATTAAGGTGAAGCATAAAAAGGGTTAAAACCTTTTTAAGGGGGCTTAAAAGAGGCTCCTCCTTTTGCCATTAATGGCTTGATCACATGTCAAACCTTCCATGGCTTCATGTGGCTTGTCCATGGCTTGCATGGCTTGTCTTTGGCTTGGGGAAAAGCTTGGTCAATTTCATGAAAATGGATTTTAGAAATTTTTGGTAATTTGATGGGAATTTATATGAAGCTTGATTTGGAATGGTTTAATGATGATTTTGAAACTTAGGGGTGATATCAATTAAAGGTATGATGAAAAGAAATTGCCATGTGGGCTTTAGGGCCAATTTTGGGCTTTTGTATTTGGTGGAAATGGGCTTTTTAAAATGGTTTAGGGAAGTGGGCTTTTGGATTTTAAAATGGATTTTAGGATGAAATTTTGGCAAAGGCTTGGGCCAAATAATTGTTGGGTTTAGCTCATAGATGTGTCATGAGTGACTTGGAGCAAATTGGGAGTGATTTGGGTTTGAATTGGGTTGAATTTGGGCTCCTTTGGTGAATGGGCCAATATAGGTCAAATTGGGCTAACTTGGGCCAATGTTGGGCTAGGGTTCAAATTGATGTCAAATTAATGTTGGGAAATGTTTATGGGAGTGTTTCAAAGAGGTTTTGGCCTTGGTTGGGTTTTGATTTTGGGGTTTGGACTTATTTGGGTTAAGTTTGGGCTTAGGTCAATATTGGGTCTTTTAGCTTTGGGTTGAATTTGAGTGGGGTTTGGGTCTAAATGTTGGGCAAATCATGTTAGTGTTTTGTTTGTGGGAATGTTAAGGAAGGTTTAGAAAAGATTTGGGTCAATTGGAGTTGAATTAGGTGAGTTTGGGTTAGGTTTGGGTCATGGGTCCAAATTGGGCTTTAAGGCCAAAAATGAAATTGGATCCAAATGTCAATCAAATTGGACTTGGATTTGGTCTAGATTGGTGTTGGGAATGTTGAATTGAAGTTTAGAATTGAATTGGACCAAAATTTGGGTCAATTGGGTAGGTTTGGTTTGACATTGGGTTCACTTTGAGGTTAAAATGGGTCGAATTGGGGGTTTTGACAAAAGTAGGGTAAATTGACAAAATTGGCCCATGGTGTAGTTAAACAAAATGAAATTGAGAATATTTGGGATTTTATGGAATTTTCTGGGAATTTTCTGAATTTTTGGATTTTTGGGTCAAGAGGGGTATTTTGGGTATTTGGAGGGTATTGGGAGGTTTTTTTGGAATTTTTGATATTTTTGGGTATGGATGGTCAATTTGAGTAATGTGGAAATGTTTGGGATTGGTTTTGAGGAATTTTGGGTGATTTGGGAATTTTGGAGGATTTCAAGGGTTTTGGGTAGGTTAGGCGGGTGTAGGTTCCCGGGGGTCAAAAATTGAAAATTTAGAAAATTGAAGATTAGGTGAATGTAAGTGGAATGAAATCATTTTGGTTGAGCCATGTAGCCATTTCAAGCCCACATGAGCCATGAAGGGACTCATTTGAGGCATCCATCTATGTTGTTCCTAACCTCTTAGCCAAGGGCTTAGGGGTTAAGGACCATCCATGTGAATCACCTACATGAGTCAGGAGGTCAAGTTGGGTATATGTGTGTGAAAGTGTAGTGTATAGGTGTAGTGTGTGTGTAAGTCAGCCCTCTTCACCAGACCAGGCCACCCAGGGTAGTCCTAAGGCCAAAGAGTCCTATAGGAACTCATCCTTTAAACTTCCGCATTTGATTTCGACCCTACAGGTGATTAGGGGTCTAAAGTCGAGTTTGTAGAGTTTGCGGGGAGTTTAGAAGTGGTTTGAATTTCTAAGTGGTGAGTCCCAATTCTAGTCCTCTAAGACGATCGAAGGAAAAGCCTAAGGCTAGATCCTAAGTACTAAAAGAAGAAGAGAAGACCTCGTCAAAAATGAGGTCGACACCCACTTTCATTCTTGTCGCGTGGGCTGAGTTTCTCTCGGTCAGCGGGACCCGGTCACTTTCCTCGTATTGCGGAGCTTGCGGTGCAAAGTGCGAGTCAATCTCTATTATCACTCCATCTTTCACCCTCTTTTCGTCGAGTGCAAGGCTTACGTCATTTCTAAAGTTCAGGACTAACCGCCTGTTCGACATTTCCCTGTGAAAAAATAAGGAAAAGGATCAGGGGCTGTAGTAAGAACAAGAACATTAAGAAAATGTTTATTAAAGACAGATTTTTCTCTTTTTTTTATTATTCCTTTTATATTTTCAAATTCAACAGGAATGAAGTGGGAAAAGATCGGAAAAAAAGATTTTGATTTGGAAGGGAGAACAAGGAAGACTTTATTATCATGATTTTATTTATTTTAGCACATTTTTTTATTATTTTTGGGTTCGGACCCAGTCATAAGTAATTAGTTCGCCCGTGCTTCTAGGGATGAAGAATTCATTCCTTCGAAACATCAGGTAGCGTAATACTTCTTCAATTATCGTCCATTGATCGGAAGCATATGTCGTTCTCCTTGGCAATTCACTAGGCGGTAGGAGCCTCCCGAGTATCTTGCTTCGACCACAAATGGTCCTTCCCAGTGGGTTCAAATTTTCCTCCTATCTTGCGGTGTACAATGATAGGTCTCTTGAGAACAAGAACTAAGTCACCAACTTTGAAGGTCCTTGGGCGGACCAGTTTGTCATGGGCTTGAACCATCTTAGCTTGGTATAATTCTAAATTCTGCTGCGCTGCAAGTCTTTTCCCTTCCAGGCTTTCTAATTCCTTTAGTTGTAATTTGGCATTCTCTTCTGTCGTGATTTTGTGTGCAATTGCAATTCTGAGTGAAGGAAGCTGAACCTCTAAGGATAACACTGCCTCGGACCCATACACCAGAGCGTAAGGTGTAGCTTGAGTAGGAGTTCTGAAGGTTGTCCGGTAGGCCCATAAGGCTTCTAATAATTTCTCGTGCCAACTTCTCTTATTATCGTCCAAAGTTTTCTTTAAAATTTGAACGAGATTTTTATTAAAAGCCTCAGCCAGGCCGTTTGCTCTTGGATAGTAAATTGTTGAATACCGCCGGTCGATTCAGTGTCTCCTAACAAAATTGTTGATTTGTGTGCTTCGAATGCGACCCATTATACGAGATGATCTGCGCGGCACTCCGAAATGGTAGACAACTTGGTTCTTGAAAAAGCTGTAGCACGTGGTGTGCTTTCACTTCTCTAAGTGGAGCTGCCTCTTGCCCACTTGGAAAAGTAATCTGTAGTCGCAAGAATGAAACGATGTCCTTTTGAAGATGGTGGTTCTATTGGACCCACTATATACGTGCCCCAACATTCGAATGGCCACGACGCAATTGTCGGATGTAGCACATTTGGAGGTTGGTGTAGAACCACTCCGTGCACTTGGCATTGGTGACGGCTCTTGGCGATTTTCATGCGGTCGGTCATCATTGAGGGCCGATAGTACCCTAGTCTTTTAATTTTCATCTTCATCTTCGGACCCGGCTGGTGAGCGCCACGAGTCACGAATGCACCTCTTTAACAATTTCACGGGCCTCGGACCCGCTTAGGCATCTTAGCCACATTTGATCGAAAGACCTTACGTATAACGTGTTGTTTATTAATGCGTAGGACGAGTTCTTTTCTTGATACGATGGGCTAACGACCTATCGTCACGGTAGTTTTCCTGTTTGCAAGTAGTCATTAATGTGTTGTCGCCGATCTTACGTGTTTTACGTCACTGTCTGCTAGCTGATTCTTTTTCTTTTTTGATTTGTGTATTGTGTCTATGTCGAGCTGTGATAGGACCCGACGTCCGTGAACTGACACTTCCACTGATTCATCTTGCAAACAGGCAAATTCTTTTGTGAGACGGGCTAACGCATCTGCTAAAGCGTTTTCTTTCCTGGGAATTTTGTAGATCGTCACATTCGGAATCTGTTCCAACAGCTGTATGGCATACTGGAAGTATTGCTCGAGTCTTGGTTTTAAAATTTTGTACTGTCCAGCGATCTGTTGAATGATTAACTGCGAATCCCCGTAGATGTTGATGTTTGTTATCCCCATTTGAATAGTTAATTCCAGTCCTGTTATGAGGGCTTCGTATTCTGCTTCGTTGTTTGTACATGGCTCTGTTAAGTGGTAGGAGTATCTTAACATCCCCCGCTCCGGTCTTAATCGTTCGAAAACAATTCTCAAATCATACAGGTGGTTTTCCTTTACTTTGCTTTTGATGACCACATCATCCACGTAGCATTCGACTTGATTATGGATGAGATCATCAAAAATTCTTGTCATCACTCTTTGGTAGGTTGCTCTGCGTTCTTCGGTCAAATGGCATCCTTTGTGTAGCAATATACTCCAATCGGCGTTCGAATGCTTTGTAAGTTTTTCATCTTCCGGAGCCATTTTTATCCGGTTGTATCACGAAGATCCATCCATGAGTGAGAATATTTCAAGTGTTGAAGCAATGTCGATCATTAATTCCAGGATCGGTAGATGGAATTCATCTTTTGGACATGCCTTGTTTAAATCTACGAAATCCACACAAATTCGATCGACCATTCTTCTTCTCGATTCGGTACCACATTGGCTAACCAAGTATGGTATTGTTCTTCACGGACAAATTTAACGTATATTAGCTTTTTAACTTCAGCTATGACTTGTTGTTCGATTTCTAGACACATTCTTCTGGGACCTTGTCTGACTGGAATAGAAGTAGGATCCACTCCTAGCTTATGGACTGTCACCTCTGGAGCTAGTCCTGGCATCTCATCGTAGCTCCAAGCAAAACAGTCTTTAAATTCCATCAATAACTTAATTATTTATTTGGAGTCTTCTTTATTGAGTAAGGAGCTAACAAAGGTAAGTCTAGGCTCTTCGCTAGTACCTAAGTTAACTTCCGTTAACTCATCTATTGTAGATTTGATCTCTTCTTCGAACTACGGTGGAGCGTCTCCAATACGTAAATCTTCGAATTCTTCGTAGTTTCCATGCGGTTTTCATTAGACTCGCAAGTGACAACCAAGCAAAATTCGGTATCGTCGGCCGATCCTACTTGTGCCGAATGCGAGACCATATTTTGAATTGGGTGGAAGACCGAAGTTATCCCATAATTTTTCAAAATGTTGTGATTGACCTTTTGTCCATTGTCGAGGTAAGAAACCACGGCCGAATTAAATTTTGAACACAGGGAGAGTACCACTCAAAAGGTAATTCCATTAATTCTGACGAAGTGACATCTTCAAATTGTACATTATTTTCAGTTTTGGAGGAAGGAGCACCACGGTAGAATTTGATGGGCTTTGCACCGCCGCTATGTACCTCTTTGACCACCATACCCTCGATCTTATTAGAATGGATCGGGGTCAGGGTCATAGTATGTACATAGTGGTTAATCTTCTCGTACATCGATTTATATTCTTCGTTCTTTTCATCTTCGAGAGGGATCTGAATTGCGGCTTCTTTTGATTTATTGTTGCTTGCTTCTTGCTTGATCTCTTGTTCTTCTTCGGACTTGTCTTCCCGATCGACATTGATGGTTGGTTTCCTCCGTCCAGCCTGTCCTAACATCTCTGCCACGACCTCGTCCCCGGCCTCGACCTCGGATGCGAGTTGTGGAGAAACCTTCACCATCTCGCCGTAAGGGAGTGGTGAGTGACTGTTGGACTAGAACTTCAGGTTCTTCGTCATCCCGAACTTCCTTTGCTTCATTCGTTATGGTATCTCTGGAGAAGATTGTTTTCTTCGGGGGTGCGTAATAAGCTGCATCTTCATAGATTCCAATCTCATGTACGGAGAATGGTTGTAAGTCACCTTTGATGCACTATTCCCCTCCATCGTAGTATTTGATGCACTGATGTAGAGATGATGGTACCATCCGGTTTTCATGTATCCATGGTCGGCCCAGTAGAGCGTTGAATGATGTTTCTGAATCGATTATGTGAAATTTCGCGGTTGTCTTTGCTAAGTCACCGGTCTTCATTAGCCGTGTTATTGATCCGAGGGCTCTTTCTCCTTTCTGGTTGAATCTTCTTAATAACATTTTGTCCGCTTCGAGCTCGCGAGCATCAATTTCCAAGTATGCTAGCGTTCGAAGATTCATTATATTGATTGATGCTCTTGGATCCACCAATACTCTGGAGAGCGTAAACTTCCCGATTGTAACGGAAATGTACAACGGTCGGTTTTGGTCTGTTGTCCCAAGTAGTAGGTCATTGTCCGTGAAGGTAACACCTCGCTGTTCCTTTAACGAGCAAACCTCATCTAAGGAATCTCCGGTCATTTGAGCTAAGCAAATTTCTGGATCAAGTAAGGCCTTCATCAGAGCTTCTCTCATCTCCTTTGATAAGATGAGGGCGTCATAGATGTTTAGTTTGGCCGGTAGTTTCCTAAGATGGGCTAGCACGTTGTAGTCCACTTTATTTCCATGTGTCTCGATTTCTTCCCGAATGGGTATTTCTTCTGCGGGGGTTGCTTCTTCCTGAACAACCACCTGCTTTCCTTTGTCCTTTGGACCCATTCTCGGAGGTAGAACTCTACCACTTCTTAAGTTCACTTATGTAATTTCTTCTGAATCCAGTATTGAGTTTGCTGGTGTCTCCTCTTGAATCGGAATGACAGGTTCTTCTAGATTAGCTTCAGAATCTGAAGGCTCTAGCTCTATTGTGACTGGAGCTCCTCGAAACTCGTAAATAGATTCATTGCTTGTTGAACTCTCGTAGCCTCCCTGATGGATGTATTCTTTGTCATTGTGATCGTCGAGATTGTGTATGATTTGAGAATTGTTATTTGTATCGGAATCGATGTCCGGATTAGGTTGGTTGTCGCTAGTCACATAATCGTTAGAAACAGTCAAAACGTAGCCAACGCCATAACCCTTATCATTATAAGATCCCACCGGAGTGAGCGGATAATCATACGGAGTCGGAGGTTCGAGGGATTTCTCCCCGAATCGGAAACAACTATCCTAGGATAAGCGGCCTCTAGTACTAGCCTTAAGAGCCTCGGTCTTTTCTTCTTCATCAATTTTCTTCTTCTCTTCGATCTTCTCTTGTTGAGGTGGTTCTTCTATCGCAAGTGATAGTGCCGACTTGACGGGTTTCGAACTACGAATTGAGGCTCGCACCGAAGCGGTTTGGATGTGATCCAAAATCTTCTTCGAAGACTTTGTCCAAGCGGTAGTCCATCCATCATCAGTCGCATAGGGATCTATCGGAACAATGAGATCCGTCGAGATAACATTGACGGAACCTCCTTTATGGGGTTCCTTCATGTACTCCTTCGGGATCGTTATATTCCCTTTTCGAAGATTGTCATTGAGCCAACTTTTGAAGGTAATACAATCTTCTATCTTGTGTCCAAGCATCCAGTGGTAAGGGCAAAAGTTGGGATCAACTTTCTTGTCGACTTCTTCCGGTCTCTTAGGTTCGGAAGTTAGAAATGCGGAGTCTTCATCGGATCTGCGGAACATTTTCGGCTTTGCCTCATTCTTGAACGGATATTCCACTGCTCGGAAGCTCCTTTAGCGTACATTGTGGACGAGGCGGTTGTTCATGCTTGTTGAGATGAGTCGATAGCTGGATCGAGGTTGTTGGTAATTCTGTTGAGTTTGTTGTGACCGTTCTGGCGGTATTTGTATTGGCTTCTTGCCTTTATCGACTGCTGCGACGATCCCGAACTTCTTTTCAAAAGTTTTCACGGGCTTCTGTTTGTCTGTTTTGTCGGTGAAACTTAATTGCTTCGCCTCCTCCTACAAGCTTCTGGCCTTGCTTAGCAACTTCTCGAAAGTTTTAATAGTAAATCCCTTGAGGAGAAGTCTTTATCGGGCCATGAATGCTCTTAAGTAAAATGCCGATCGCATGTTGTTCTTGTAGTTGTGGTTCACACTTCATACTTAGATTCCTCCATCGAAATATGCAGTCCACCAAAGTTTCGTTCGGCTTACGCTTCTCTACCACTAAATCACTTATAGTGATGTGGTGTCGAGCTCCGACAAATCGCTTGATGAAGAGGTTCTCCAATTCGAAAATGTCTTCACCGAACCGTTCGGTAATTCCACATACCAATCAAGGCGATCTACGATGAAGTCAGCGACAAACTGTCGGAAGAGTAAAGCATCATTTCCGCCGGCATTACAACAACTGGCACAAAAACGTGCAATATGGTGCCGAGGGTTTCCGGTTCCATCAAAGATCTTGAACAGAGGTGGTACGAAGCCTTTCGGATATTGGACAGCGTCGAATTCTTCAGGGTAAGGTCTACCCGTCTGAATGGATGTCCCGCTCTTTGATTGTGCCAAGGCTTCTTCCACTTGTTGTTCCACCATGCTATTGATATCCTTTTCCGGAATCATGTTTTGTGTTGCATCCTTCTTTAATTGATCATCCCAGTTGACGGACGTAATCTCCTTTCCTCCGTCTACAATGTGAATAACTTACGGGGTGTTTCTCTTTGGGGTTGAACACGACTGCGGAGAGTGGCTAGGGCTACGACCATCTCTTCCATCCTTTTTGCCATTTGGGCGATCGTATCATCTTCCTCTTGAAGCTGCCTTCTCATTACTTCCGGCTCCTCTATTTCTGCGGCTACAGGGGCACCTTGTGAAGCTGACGAAGCTCGTGTTTCAACCATGTTAATTTCTACATATTCATCATCCTTGAACTCTAACGAGTCAACTTCATCTCCGAATTTCTCTTCTCTTTCTCTTGCTAATCGCCGAATATCAGTTCTTAGCTTTTCCATAGCATCTTCTAGTGGTCTTTTCTGTACATCTTTGCAGTTGTCATATGATAGTTGTCGGGTTTCTTTCTCATGAGTCCCCTTCACTGCGGTAGCGCTTTCTTCGGACTCAAGTCTCCTGACGAGACTTTCGTTCTCAGGTTGTTGTTTTAATCTTAATTGCCTGGTAGTGGGACGCCATACCATCCTCCTAGCATCGAAGGTGCTGGGACCGGATGGTGCATCGACCAAATGCTTTGGAAGGTGGTATCCTCCCTAATTTGTAGTCCTGAAACAACGACAAGTGGACTAGTTTACATTCTCTTATTTTGCTTTTCTGCAGCGATAGCAGGTTCTACTCGCGGCCCAAGACGGGATTTGGCCGGCACCCGCCCTATCCTTCTTAAAATTTACGATACGGGGCATTTTTCTTTCTTTGCTTAACTTTTTTATCGGGGTTTGCGGTCGAGCGAAATGGCGTAATTCTAGCCCTTTTCTTACTGTCGTCATTGTAATATGCTGGCTGGGGCAATGCAGCAGCAATCTTGCGGACATTTTCCTCATCTTCTGCGGCGGAGAGGGCATGGAACCTACTTCCTCCAAAAAGTGGTACGTATTCAGGCAGCGGTGTATACTCGGGCAGTTCTGGGATTTCCTCCAAGAAAGCAACTTCAGCAGCTCTGGCTTCTCTAGCAATCCTTCTACTTCTGTTCCTCCTCTGAGTCCGTGTCAGTGGTGGAATTCTCGAGCTGGACTCGATTTCAAAAATAGAAGGTTTCATAGGAAGATCTGTACCCTCCAAGGTAACAGGTTCATCACAGTTCTGAATTTCCTTTCCCTTTAGTACGGCGAGAAGCCGGGGTAGGTGCGGAGACAACTAGACCGGTGGGGGTAGCAACAACGGTCCTTACGCGAACAACGGTACTCCTTTCGGTTGGAATCTTTTGCGAGAGGAGGGAATTCATGAGTTGACTTGAGGTTAAACTCGATCAACGACTTCTCGGTTTCCGGTACTTTTTTTGTGAGTGAAAAGAGAGTGACGTCGGGGATTTTGATGTCGGTGTCCCCGAATCCTTGTCCGAATCGAATGATTCCATTATCAGGCAGTTCGTCTTTGAACACGGCCAGGTCGAGTCCGTTGACGAAGGAGAAGATCAGTTTTGGGGCTTCCATTTCTGAAGGGGAAATTCCAAGTGTTATTCCCCGAATCGTGCCTCTTCTTGTCGTAAAACTTATGACGAAAAAGAAAGAGTCTGAACACATTTTCGTTTACCTTAACATATTTGTGATATTAAAAGAAAATTGTTTTTCGAAAAGATTTGTTCGTTAAGACAGAGAGTTATTAAAAGAAGGAGAGTTGTAGGAAGGGTAAAAGGAATTGATTAAGAACTGGAAAAGGAAGAGAAAGTCTCGTAGAAACTTCTCGACCCGCAAGACCGCTCCTAAACTAATACCTATTGGGGGTCCACCCCACCTTAGAAATGAGGTAAAAGGATCTCGGAACCTCTCTGTTTAGGGGTGTCTAAACAGTGGCTCCTAAATCTGAGAGAATGTTGGCTGTACATGTTCAAGGTAGAAATGAACATAGTATTCCAACGGAAAGAAGGGTAGTTTGATCTACTAGGGACATGGATACACTACAAATTTTTGAAATCAGAACTATCTGATTAAAAATGGAGAGAGGAATTCTCCCCAGCGGAGTCGCCAGAAATATGTCGGCATATTTTTAGGTTGTGTGTTTTATTTTGAAAAGGGGGTCGCCTAACAGAAATTGTCGGCAAATTTTAGATTTTAAATTTGATTTAAATATATATATATATAATTTAGAAAGTAGCATTTGATTTTGAAAATAATTTTAAGTTTGAAAATTTTAAGATATGAAATCAAACTGATCTCACATCCCAAATAGTTTATATAAACGAGCACCGCACCACAAGCCATATATCTATCCCAAAGGATAGACACACTCGCTTGATGGTAGGGCTCGATTAAATAAACTAAAAGATTTGTGACATCCATTTGGTACTGCGAACCAATTTTATAAAATGACAAATTCCCTGCTTAATATAAATGAATTAAGCTGGGGTTTATATTACTGGGTTCTTAAAATTCCCTATAAGGGCAAGCCCCTATAGTTAATTACATCTTAAATGACGGGAATCACTTAAGAAAACTTTCGATAATAATCAGTAATTCTGCTCTCAAGAATTTCAAATTTTAAGTTTTCAAGGGATTGAATTTTAGAATTTCAATAGGGAATGGATCAAATTTGGAACATTTTGTTTTGGGAATTCAAAGGAAGAAAAGTAGGGAAAATTACAGATTCGAAGCGAACTTCGGTAATTTCCCGACTATCCTATTGTTTGGCTTGGATTTAGGAAAAATCCTAATGTTTATTTAATGTTTTGATCTTGCCAATTTTAATTAATTAGGACTTATGTTCGTATGACATGATCATACAAATAGCCTCGAAGATGTGAGGGTTTATGTCGTATCGGACGACTTACCTCGGAAATCCTAAGACTAGGTTAGAGCTTAATTTGCAATGCAAATGCCTAACAAAAGGTTGAGGATTTATGTTGCGCTAGGCAAACTACCTCGAAATCCTATGGCTTGGTTATTTAATTCTAAGAAAGTTTTGCTGAAGTAGACTCAGGTTTTGCTGATGACGATGGCCGTGCTGCCCACCATGCTCCGAGCTCCTTGTTGTTGCAGAGGATCGTAACAAAGAGGGAAGAGAAGAGTTTCGTTTTAGAAATCTTAGAGTCCAAGTGTTTTGTAATGTTTTAGTTAAAACAAATCTTAAAGTTGATTATAACAACACCGGTTAAGATCCCACGGTTCCATCCTTCCGGCATCGTTATTTTTATCGGATTCACTTAGTCTAGATGAATTTGCTAAACTCAACTAAATGAGTTCCACACTTTCATTTAGATCGTGGGAAATCTCGTTAGCAACACGTAGGTTACATCATCCGAGGTATTCCCGATCATCCAACGAGTCGTTTTAATTTAGTTGTAATTGTAGTTTTGTATTACGTTTGTGATTAAATTTTGAGTTGTTTTATATTTTGAAATATTGTGGTGGTGAATTTTATCTTGTAATGACTTTTAATTTAGTTTTGGTTTCGGTTTTAGGGGCTACCCTAAAGGTGTGGGTTTTCATGCAACGGTTGTTTATCATGCAAGAAAAGTAAAGTGTATTTGCAATAAAATAAATTGCGAAAGTAAATTGCAACAAAATAAAAGCGTACACTGGAGGGTCTTCCCATCATCCCAAGCTACACTTAAACACAATTTAGAATATTTAAGCATATAAAGCAAGTTCCTAGGTAAAGCTAAGGGAAGGGTTATGGTTTTCTACCAAGTTCCTAATCCTATAGCTAGTCATTTCCTATGATGTCTAGGTTCTTGTGTTTTGGTTTGAGGACGATTTTCTTCATCAAAGAACAATTAGGTTCAATTGTTCTTATAAACATCCTATCATATTGAGGAAGTGCTTAATATGAATCTTAAACATCTTTTCAATATTGCTAGAATTGTTTTAAGTCCAAATGAATTTAATTAATCAGGTGAAGTAATCATCCGAGGTTTAATTAAGTTTTATCCTCTTGCTCACTGAACTGAGACATTTGAATATCCTATGAGTGGAGTAATACTTCACTTAATGCTCCATTTAGGAGTTATGACAATAAGAGTTCTTGAGGGCAAACCGATGTTCAAGTGATTTGTGATTTTAATTTGATTTCAATTAATGATTTTAAGTTTGGAAAAGTGTTCAAATTGTTTTAGATTTACTTTTGAATTCTTTATGTCTTACATGATGTTATATTTAATTCAATTTAATTCAATTTAATTTTAATTTAATTTAATTTGGTTTAGTTTTAATTTTAATTTAATTTTAATTTTATTTTAACTTGATTTTATTTATTATTTTTTATTTTATTTAATTTAATTTAACTTAATATGTGTTAATTTAATTTAATTTAATGTGATTTAGTTTAATTTAATTTAATTTAATTTAATTTAAATTTTAATTTAATTTAAATTTTAATTTGGTTTTATTTTTATTTTTAATTTAAATTTTAATTTTATTTTATTTTATTTTCTTTTAATTTTAATTTAATATTTTATTATTATTTTATTATTTTTTTATATTATGCTTTAGGGATGATTTAATTTTAATTGTTAAAGTATTAATTTAATTGAAATTTTAAAAGGGTTTAATTTAAATATTTTAATTTTAAATTTAATTTAATGATTAAGCATTTTAAGTTTTGAATTTGGATTATCATTTTAATTAGGAATTGAATATTATTGAGGAGATCAATTTAGGGATTCTTAGATTAAAGAATAAATTTCTTCCTAATAATATCCTTATTTTAATAAATCCAATTTTTTTATTCTTCCAAGTTTAAACAATTATTTAATTAAGGTTTATTTTAATTATTTTCAAATTGTTTGGTAGGTTTCTACCCTTTAAATACCTAAGTTTCAAACATCCAAAATCAACTTAATATCAAGCATTTTACCCACCCTTTTAATTAAACCTAAAATTTTTAATTATAGGTTAAAATTTTAATTACCATTTTGCCCTTTAAACTTACTAATTTCATAACTCACTAAATTGAGCTTAAATGAATTTGAAATTTTTATGTGGCTTCACTCATATGTCAATCAAGACATTAGAGGAGAAAATGTGATTTTTTTTGTATTTAAATTATTTATATAATTATTTTTGGTGGAAAATAAGAATTTTCAAGGAAAATTTAATAACATGACCAAGGGAAAGTTTCTATCCTTAAGAAAATTATGAGACATCCCTAATGACCAAAGGACCACTTGGACCAATTTTGGTGATTTTTTGAATTATATTATTTTTATTATAATTATTTTGAATTTTGGAGTATTAATTAATTTAAAAATAAAATAAAGATTGAAAAATAAATTTTATATTTTTAAAAATCTCTCTGATATCAAGGAAACCAGAGAACCAATTTTTATAATTTTCTGATTTTTCTTTGATTTATTAGAATTATTTTAGTGGAATTGCTAGAAAATACACATTTATTGGAATTAAAATATTCAGAATAGATACCTAGAATTGAAAAATCAATAACTCTTCATAGGGGTGTCCTCTGACTTTGGAAAATTCAGGGAATGTTCCCAAATTCAGAGGCTTCAAAAGCCCTATGTTCTCATGCCATGGTGAATTGTATACATGCATGGAGAATTGAAAATGTGCAGAGAGTAAATAAATTATTAAAATCAAATACTCAATTAAATTAAATGATTTCTTTTTCACATTATTCTCCTGCATTTCACCGAGCAAGAGGGTATTTTTATTTTATTTTTCGATTTTCCTACACAAAGTTATGCATTTTTGAAGTTTAGGGAATTAAATAAATCAAAAAATACCCTAATTTCCTACTTATCCACGCGGCGCCGCGTCAACCTCGGCGTCTCCGAAGCTCCACGCGTCGTCTCTTGATTTAGCGCCGCCATCTGACTGGGATGCCACGTGGCTCGCGGTTCATGTCCTGTTGCTCCGTCCGGCGCGATCCTGGTCGTCCGCTTGATACACGCGCGATCCGACGGCTCCTGGTCATCGTCTACGACTGGTGTGAACCCGTAACCGTCAACCTTCTAACCCTAATTTCTCACTCGATTCTCAACGGATTTTCGTGTTCTTATGCTCTATGGATTCTTCTTGAGGAGACGAACACATCCATACGGTAAACATGTATTGAAATTGACTCAAATTAAATAGAGAATCTTTGTAAGCTCGGGAAGAAGAGTGAGTCCATACCTTTGCTCAAAGAAGTGAAGCTTCGATCTGAGAGTTGTGTCACCTTTGATTGGGTCTAAGCAAGCTCTAGATGAAGTCCCTTGGCCTGGTGAATTGTCTAGGAATGATTTCAACCAAGCCCGATCACAAAGCTTGGAGGCTGGAAGCAATGGCTGGCCTGGTGAGGGGGCTTTTGCTGGTAAACTTCTTCTCTTGGTCTGGTGAAGGTGTAGGGCCAATCAATTTGGGGATTGGCTCATTGTGAAGAAGTGTCTTGGTTTTTATCGTTGAAATTTGAACTCGAAATTGAGCTCGAGTTGGAGGAATTGAGGCTGGAATCCGGTGGGAATCAAATGCTCTATGTGTGGAGAGTGGTACGGAATGATTTTGGCGAGTTTCCTTAAGGTTGGTTCAACACCTCTTCCATGGCCGAGAGAGGTGGGGTTTAAATAGGAGAGGCTGGAGGGCCTCCGGGGGAGTTAGGGCTTGGGATCGAGCTGCTGCGGTGAGGAGAAGAATAGCGCGTGGTGGCCATTGGGCATGGGGCAACTCGGCGGGTGAGAATTCCAAGCTTGGGCTCACATGATGCTCTCGGGTGTGGTGTTTTCCGGCGGCCGGGTGGGTGGCCGGTAGGCGAGGTCACCATCTTGACCGGGGAGGTCAGGGCTTGGCAATGGTGAAGTCAATTGGGCTTGGACATGTGTAAAGTGTTTGAATCAAAGTAGAATGGGGTAAGGGTACATTTTGGGTTGATTTTGTTCAACTCATGGATCGGGCTAGGTGCACCACCCAAAGCCTGATTTTGGGCTGAAAAGAGTCACTTGGGTCAGCCAAGAGAAAATGGTGTGGTCTCCATCCATGGTGAGGTGGCTAAGCATGGTTTAGTGTGTGACATGCTTAAGGTAAAAAGGGTTTAAGAGGGTTTAAGAAAGAGATCCCCTCTCTTGCTATTAATGGTTTGGTGAGGTGGAAAGTAGATTCCATGGCTCTCATGGCTCCCATGGGGCTCATGCATGGCTTCATGGCTCCATTTGGCTTAGGAAAAGTTAAGTCAACTTTCATGGAGAAGGATTTTGTGAATTTTGGTATTTAGGAGTGATTTGGCATATGGCTTGATTTGGAACCATTTGATGATTGATTTAGGACTTAAGGGATGATTTTAATTGAATGCATGATGAAGAAGAGTGTCATATGGATTTTGGATGAATTTTGGGCCTTTGAAATTTAGTGAAGATGGGCTTTTAAAATGGTTTAGGGAAGTGGGCTTTTAGGTTAGCAAATGGGCTTTTGAAGAGGAAAGTTTGCAATGGGCCATGCCAAATAAATGTTGAGTTTGGCTTAGGGATGTGTCATGATTGATTTGAAACAAGTTTGGAGTGGTTTGGGTTTGAATTGGGTTGGATTTGGGTTCATTTGGTAAAGGGGTTAATGTAGGTCAAATTGGGCTAACTTGGGCCAATGTTGGGCTAGGGTTGAAATTGATGTGAAATTGATGTTGGAAAATGTTTATGGAGTGTTTAAAAGAGGTTTCAACTTTGGTTGGGTTTTGATTTTGGGATTTGGGCTAAGTTTGGGTCATGGGTCCAAATTGGGCTTTAAGGTCAAAAGTGAAATTGGATTCAAATACCAATCAAATTGGACTTGGATTTGGTCTCGATTGGTGTTGGGGATGTTGAATTGAAGTTTAGAATTGAATTGGACCAGAATTTGGGTCAATTTGGTAGGTTTGGTTTGACATTGGGTTCATTTTGGGTTAAAATGGGTCAAATTGGGGATTTTGACAAAAGTAGGATAAATTAACAAAATTGGCCCATGGTATAGTTGAATAAAATGAAATTTGGAATATTTGGGATTTTTTGAAATTTTCTGGAAATTTTCTGAATTTTTGGATTTTTGGGTCAAGAGGGGCATTTTGGGTATTTAGATGGTATTGCGAGGTATTTTTGGAATTTTTGGTATTTTTGGCTATGAATGATCAATTTGAGTAATTTGGGAATGTTTGGGATTGGTTTTGAGGAATTTTGGATTTTTGGAGGTTTTTTTGAAAAATTTGGGTAATTTCAAGGGCATTTGGGTAGGCTAGGCGGGTCCGGAGCCCCGGGGATCAAAAATTGAAAATTTGCAAAATTGAAGATTGGGTAAATGTAAGTGGAATGAAATCATTTTGGTTGAGCCATGAAGCCATATCAAGCCTATATGAGCCATGAGAGGACTCATTTGAGGCATTTCACTATGTTGTTCCTAACCCTCTTAGCCTGAGGGCTTAGGGGTTAAGGACCATCCATGTGAATCACCTTCATGAGTCGGGGAGGTCAAGTTGGGTATGGGTGTGGTTTTAGGAGGTGTGTAAAAGTGTAGTGTACAAGTGTAAGGTGTGTGTAAGACGGCCCTCACCGGAGCCAGAGCCACTGGGCGGTCCTAAGGCCGAAGAGTCCTATAGGAACTCATCCTTTAAACTTCCACATTTGATTTCAACCCTCTAGGTGATTAGGGGTCTACAGTCAAGTTTGTGGACTTTGCAGGGAGTTAAGAAGTGGTTTGAAATTCTAGGTGGTGGTTTCCAATTCTTATCCTCTAAGACAGTCAAAGGAAAAGCCTAAGGCTAGATCCTAAGTACTAGAAAGAAGAGGAGAAGACCTCATCAGAAATGAGGTCAACAGAAATATTTTGGAATTTTCAAATTAAATGAAATTTATATATAATTTCTTATATATATATATATATATTCAAATTTAATTTACTAAAAATTTTTACTAAAAGCAGGTAAGCGGTAATAAACTAAAGTAAGCAGTAATTAAAATTCAATGCAAGTATAAAAAATGACTTTCTCCTTTTCAACTAATCCAAGATTTATAGAATAATTATCTTTTGTAGAGAATTTAGATTATGGTATTGTGTCAAATAGAAGCATTCATATTCTTTACCCTTTGGTCCAGGTGCAAAGAACATTGACTAATCTATAGATCGGCTCAGGATGTTTTATTAGTAGAATGGGTTAATCTAGGCTCACACTACTAGATGTCCAAGGGTGGCTATGGTCGGCCCTACCGGTGACTCGTTACCTTTCTATAAACCAAATTATTAGAATTTAGTATGTCGCTCTAAAAACTAATTAATTTTACGCCCGATAAATAATATCTTCCTGTTATTTGCACTTCACCTTAAATAATCCGCGTATAGACTTCACGATTACCTAAGGATTCATGTGATATCTACTAGTTAAGAATTTATCTCCGGATATGTCTCAAAATTCTTCAACAGGTTTTAACAATTTAAATGGCCAATTTAAAAAGTAAACTAAGATCAGGTATTAATATCATCACAATGTTTTAAAATATTTTAAATTCGATTCTCCTACAAAATTTAATTAATTTTTAATCTTTTCATAGATGAAAGGAGAAAGATAACTAACTACTAAGAACACATTGAAATAACACAACAAAACATATTTATAAAACTTTGAACCAAAGTACAAATACTTATCGAAAGTTTTCCTTCAAGTGATCCGCTGACTTCTACTGACTCCAAAGCAATCATGAAAGACTCCAAAAGCAACAACACACAATTAATACTCAAAATAAACTCACTAGATACAAAGTAAAGTAGCACCCTAAGTATTGAAGAGACTAAATAAAACTAAAGAGGGGAGAGAAGATGCTAAAATGGGTATGTGAACTAAGAGGGGGGTGGGGGTTGGTGCGATTTTTATCTGTAGAATGGGCTCCTATTTATAGAGCTCTAAATTTAACAAGGGGTTGCTTAAGGCACCTCTTCAAAATTCATCCAAATTCAATGTATCTTCTAGAAGGTAACTATCGCGCCTAGGCGCCGGGATCTGGCGCCTAGGCGCCGGGATCTGGCGCCTAGGCGCCGGACTTCGTGACCAGGTCTTTCTCACCTCTTAACTTTGGATTGCACCTCTTCGCGATCCAAATCGTTTTCTTGTGTCCAAATACATTGTATCACATGCCCTATATATTAGGAGTAACTTCCAGTCTTCTAGAAGCTCCAATAACTGCTTAACACCGTCAAAATAACTGCCCAAAGTCATCAGAAAAATCTTAACAGCGTCTGTATCCAACTGGCGCTTAGGCGCCGGATTGTGGCACCCAGCCGTTGGATTTTGGCGCCTAAGCGCTAGGCTAATAATTCCAATATTTTGCTCCACAAGCTCCATTTTTGCTCTTTTTTCCTTCTTTTTCTTTCTTGGACTCTTTTTAATCATCTACATACAAAAACATGAAAATATATTTCATTAAAGCATAATATCCTTAAGAATTGAATCATAAATCATGCATGAAAATGGGTATTTTTTAGGTAGATCACTCTGCATACCAATCGAAGGCTATCCCTGACAAACTGCTAACAAACTATCGAAGTAGTAAGGCATCGCTTCCTCCCGTGTTGCAGCAGCTGGCTCTGAAATGTGCGACGTGCTGGCGAGGTTTTCCCATGCCATCAAATGTCTTAAACGTTAGAGGTACGAAGCCTTTCGGGTATGGTACAACGTCAAATTCCTCCGGGTAAGGTATACCCTTTGGAACTGTTGCACCGCCCCGAGACTGAGCTAAGGTTTATCGCACCTACTGCTTGACCATTTTTTTAATGTCTTTTTCTGGCACAACTGGGGTTGTATCTTTCTTCTGTTGATCTTCTTTGCTGGCGGAGGCGACCTCTCTTCTTTCATCGGTAATATGCACGATTTCTGGTTTATTAATCTCTGGAGATGTTGCAGGTAGCGAGTGTGACTATCCATGTATCGTAGCCATGGCGGTAAGGGCAGCAGTCACCTCTTCCATGTTCTTTTCTATTTGACTTATTTGTTCGTCTCTTAATAAGATGACCCACCGGAGTTCTTTTGTGGTGTCCTTTTCTGCCGGCATGGACGATGCAACCCTAGTTTCCACCACATTAACTTCCATGAATTCATCCATGTAATCTGACAAGTAGAGATCCTCATCATCGACGTTCAAACCTCGTTCTCTTACTGATTTTGAAATTTATTCACGAAGTTTATGAACCTTATCTTTCATTACTTTCTCTTTAACTGATTGAAGATCTGACGGTTTCTTTGCAATCGATTCTGAAGCAGCGTCAGTAGTGGCAATGGGAAAATATGACTTATGATCCATTTCATGCTCAACTGATTTCTCTGGTGGCACTGGTACAACAACCTTAGGGACCCATACCTTTCTTTTGAAGCCCGTTTTCCTGAGGCGGGGTGCCTTAGTGGGGACATCAAAGTAGGGAGAAAGGGTATGCTCCCTCGGCTATAGACCTCATGTGGAGGATCGTAATCCTCTCCTATCCTTCTCTAGGAAGTATCCTTCACAAACTGTAGTAGGTGGTACTCTCGGACCCAGCCAAGACTTGACCGCCCTCCGTCCAACGAGTGTTGGGTGGTAGTGATTGTATTTGTACTAGTAATGTGTTCTCCTAGTCGGAACTTTACTCAAACACGGACCGGTTGTGCTTTAGACTTAACCCTTTTCAAAATTTCTCTTTTCATCTTAGATACACGGCACATCCCATCCTCTTAAGTAGTTCAGCGTCGGAACATCTTTCCTCTTCTGCAAGCTTATGGAAAACAGAACGGACTTGAGTAATGAGTGAGGGTTCCTCACTAACCTCATCACGACAGTGAACAAATGATGGGACTGTAGCGGCCATCTGATGGAGACTCTCATCTCTACTAGTATCGGCTAGTGGATGAAACTTGCTTCCTTGGAGGAGAGGAGCAGCTTCCGGTAATCTGAGTTCCTTCTGATGGGGAATCTTATTTGTAACTGGCAAACTAGCAGCCTTAGCCCTGATGACCTTTAAACTTTTGCTGCAGCAGTTCCTCTTCTGCGTCTTGGAGCAGAAACCAACCTCAAAAACTGGAGGTATGAGAAATTCCTCCTTAGTTTCTTCATACAGAATCTTTATTCCATTTGCATGTGGGAAGGTAGATGCAGTTACGGTGAACTCGGTAGAAGTGGAGGTAACTGTCCTTCTGGGCACAGCTGACTTAACAGGGGCGGGAGTAACTGTCATCTTCTTAACAGTGGGGAAGTCTTGGTGGGAATTCAAGTCAAATTCAACATAGTGTTATGTACCTCGGGGGTAGTAACTTTTACCATGATGAATGGAGCTTTCCCGAGAACAACCTCAAACTGCTGAAAGCCAGCTCCGAACTGAATTGTAGGGGTAGGCAGACGAGCTTCGTGGGAAGTAAGCAGGTCGCAAGAAAAAGTAACCATGGGGATCAACATCGTCACTGTCGATCACAAGAAGACAATTCTGAGTATTAGAAAAAGGCCTAAACCTTGCAATTATAGTGAAAACACTACAAGTTAGCAAATGTTAATCTTTGAACTGGGCAAGTTCTCATTCATCGCAATTTTTTATGAAGGTTTGATTTATTTTGCTTATTATAATATTTTTTATTTTAGGGGAGTTAGGATTAGGGAATTTTTTAAAATTACAGAGGAACCTGATTCAATTTTGTGATTCAACAAAACTGAGTTCAGAACAGGAATAGTGAAATACGGGACCCAATCAGGGACCCTACTTACGACATACATGACTTGGCATAATTCACCCACTGACACACCTATTGGGGGTCCGACCCCACAAAATTAAAGAGAAAGTCCTAAGAGCCTTCTGGTCCATTATGTCTAAAAGTGCTTAGACAGGTGATCCTGAAGACGAAAAGGAGTTGATTATATTCCCCCAAGAAAGAAATGGGTGGAAATATGTCGACAGAAGAATGGTAATATGGTCTATGAGGGGCATAGACACATTACCGATGTGTAAAAATAAGTTTCCTGATCTTTATGGAAAGAGAAAAGTACTCCCCAGCGGAGTCGCCAGACGCTGTCAATGCATTTTAGTTCATGTTTTTAAAATATAGGTTGTCTAGTAGAAGCTATCGGCTGCCGAAATCAAAATTCTGTCTCCCGCTTCGGAAGGAATTCCAATTTGTATATATAATTTGAAAATATAATTTTTTTTAAATTTTAAAATATGAAATCAAACTGATTTCATACTTTGAATAGTTTAAATAAATGAGCACTCGTATTAAGCTATGCATCTACTCCGAGGAACAAACACATCGTTTAATAATAGAGGCTCAATTAAATAAACTAATCAAATATGACATACGTTTGACTGATAGGTTCCCCCATTTAATACAAAAAAGAATCAAATGGGGTTTATATTAATTTGTGGTCATTTTAGTTTCCTATAAGGGCAAGCCTCTATAGTTAATTACATCTTAGATAACCAAAATTACCTACGAAAACTTTCAATAAAGATCAGGGAAGATATTTTTACGACTTCAAGATGGCTAAGGACTTTTCAATGATATTATGATGATCGGGATCCAATAGGTGAAAGGTGCAAATTTTGGAACATTTGATTGTAAAGAATCCAAACGAGGAAGAACTAGGAATATCACAAATCCAAGAGGATATCTTGGTGATTTCCCAATCTATCTTATTGTTTGGCTTTAATTTAGGAAATTTATTCATATTTCATCTTATCGATTTTAATTAATTAGGGCTTACATTCACTTGATATCGATAATGTGAATAGTCTAAAAGATAGGATGATTTATGTCATATCAAATGATAACCTCGGAAGCCTCAGACGGGTTGGGGCTTATATTGCACTAAGTGCAAAGGCCCAAAAGATTAAGTGAGGGTTTATGCTGCACTAGGCTCTCAAAATCCTATGGCTTATTTTTTTATTCTAAGGAATGGTTTTGCTGATGTAGAATATTTTTTACTATTGAAGATGGTCGTGCTGCCCACGATGAGGTATGATGAAAATGAGTGATTATGATGAAAGGAGCAAAATTGGATCAAACTTAGAGCAAAAAATGAAAAAAAGGACTTTGGCGGCTAAGCATTTTGGTCGGCGGCACCAGAAGCCACGTTAAAATCAAATTTTCTTCATTTTTGGCACGATTTCAAGGGGTGTTTGAAGCAACTTTTGGTAGTGACTTCCTTAACTTCCCATGGGCGGCAAATTTGAATGAAGGGATGCATCTTTTGGTGGATACGTTGAATAGGGACATAATTTGAAGAGACAGCAAGGCACCTTTTGGATTATTATTAAAATTATGTCATGTAACGAGTCTTAGAGAGTTTTTAGGGGGGTCTAGTTTTCGAAGAGTTTTTTCTAATTGTGAGTTATCTCTAGTTTGGGGATTTTTACTTTCGGTCTTTTATTGTTTATAGTTTTAGAGTTAGTTAGTTTAATTTTAGAGAAAGGTTGGTGTGAAACCTTCTTTCCAACAATTTTCTTTCATCCATTTGCTCATTTCTTATTGAAGTCTAAAAGTCGGATTTGGAGTCGAAAGCGAGTTGGCGCCGACCTGCATGGATTTTGTCTTATGGAAATTCAGGTTTCAAAGGAACTTTCGGAGTCTTGTGGAGGATTTTCGGATAAGTGTTTAATTGTTTTTATATTTAGTTTTTCTTGTTGTGTTTTCTTTATGATTTCTATTTAAAAATCAATGTGTGTATGTTTTCTCCATGAGTTTTGAGTAGTTTTATTTATCTTTTTTCTTAAATGAAGAAGTAATTAAATTTATGTAGGATTGTTGTGGAATGTTTAAGTGTTTAAAGTTGGAACAAGTTTGTGAAGATTTATTGCATGAACTTAATTTACTTCTTAATTTGGCCGGTTAAGATGTTTAAATTTTTTGTGAGATTAAGTAAGATCCGATACGGTATTGTCCCAAACAACAATTGGTAAAAATCATATGCATTTATATGGGTGAGAATTGTAGTCCATATGAGTGAATGCAAATATATTAGGAGATATGTCTTTAATGGAGAGTAAAATTAGAGGTCTTTAGAGTGACAGGGCTAAGGCCCCCTAATTTGGTTTGATATTTTAAATTTTGTTATGAAGTTAGCCCAGTGGGAATCGAGGGAACTCTAGGTATTTGGTATCTTCCACTGCCTAACCATGTTCAAAATTTTAAAATTTAGTGTGATACTCTTTTATAGAACCAAGTAAGGGTAAAAAATAAATTTTCTCTTATTTGTCACAGAACATTTAAATATTTTCACAACAATACTTTCATAATTATTACTACTTCATAAGAGAAAGAAAAAGATATTTTATTTCCTAGTGTTTTATATTGTATTTTAAAGTTCTGATAATTTTCATTTCCTTCTTAGCTTTATATCAAAAATACCAAAAATAATTTTCAAAATTTACAAATCAAAACATGCTAGTAATTTAAAAAGTAAATATAATTTTCTTATTTCTTTAAAAAGTTTTTACATTTCCACACAATGGAGCTCGATATCTCGGGGCTTAATCGGAAAAGTCCTATATTGCTTGATAAACGATACGTATACTTGCGTAATGTCCTATATTATAAAATCATAATTTTTATATCTAAATCATATTAGCACACATATATTGGTCGGGGATCACTAGGCAGGCTACCTTGAAATTCTATGGCTTGTTGTTTTATTCTAAGGAAAGGTTTTGCGTGTGGAATATGTTTGCTGTTGAAGATGGTACAATACTTGGCAGCCCTTGTTGCATGCTCACGCTCCTCGTCGTAGCGGGTTCGGTTTTAGAAGTTAAAATTTAAAGAGATTGAGAGAAGTATTGTGTTCTAGAAAGTTTAAAATTGAGGTGGCTTAGTATTTTAATTAAATGTTCCAGTTGATTATGGTGACCGATTGAGTTACCTCTTCGAGGATTCAGGTCGTACAAGAGTCATTTTGATTTAGTTAAAGTTGTAAGTTTATTTTTGTTGGTGATTAAGTTTTGAGTTATTTAAACATGTGGGGTTCAATCATTTTCACAGTTTAAGATATGCAAGAAAGTAAAACAAGAAAGCTACAATAGTATGTATCTTGTGGAACATAGCTAGCAAATTGAACTTAAATAGGCATATGTGTGTGTGAGCTTGAAACGTGTATGAAAAGCAAAGTATGAAAACTTATGACATAAATTAAGAGAAACCAAAATAAGACGAAGAAGAAAATCTCGTGGGAAATCAAATATGTGAAGAAAAATTCCTTAGGAAAACGCCAAAAGAATCCGTAGAAAGCTCCGTAGGAAAACCTGAAAAACGGACTACGAGGTCCGAGAGGACAAAAGTAAGCACAATGGTGGCACGGAGGACTCGGAAATTTGTGTTGTATATCCCACCTTAAGTGAGAACTACCAATGTTGTCACACCCTATGGAAGGCAATTCTAACTCGATCCGAATGATGACGTGGACCTTGTAAAATTTTCATACATTTCAATTTGGGTTTACGTACAGAATGAAAATTTTATGGAGCAAGGAGGCTATTTTAATTGTGGAGGTAGTTTTTGCAATTTTCTTTTAAAAAAGTATATATATATATATATATATATATATATATATATATATATATATATATAAGTAGTAGGACCCCGGTTGACTATCCTAATCGAACTAGGACTACTAGCAACCTAAGGCCCGACAACGGCGAGGAAATCACACAAGAATGGGTGAATAGTACCGCGAATTCCTTCGTCTACCCTCTCCCGGGGTCTGAGTCGAGAGGTACTATTAGAAGTCTCTTATATCCTCTTTACTACTAAGTCATCGTCGTCCTCCCCCTTCCACACTCCTTACAACCTTACTTGATGGCCCCACATATAACGAGAAAGGCTATACATGCTTGCTCATGTGTCACCATAAGCACAGGAAACTAAGCCAAGTAAAGAAATTTACAAAGGACATAAGTTCGGGAAAAAGAAAGAGAGATGGTGATCCACCTAAAACAACATCGTAAGTGGGGTAATCGACTCTCAAAGCCACCTGCAAGTAATAGGCATGAGCTGGAGTAAAAGGCAAAGGTATACTCCATGTGTGGTGCAAAAGAGGAAACCACGGAGCGAGAATAATATGTGAAAGTAAACCCCTATGAATGAGTGTAGGGGAGAGGATGATTGTAAAGGGTCCAAGATAAGTGAGCCGAACCTCTCCCAACATGGTGCGGAGAGGTGGTCATAAGGTATATGAAGAGCAAAACCTCTCCAACATGGTGCGAGGGGAGTGATTTATCAAACATATAAAGGATAAGGTGAAATCCCATAAGACACATAAAACGAGAGGAAAGTCAATCCTCTTTTAAGCATGATGCCGAGTTAATTTGTCGAGCTAGAGAATTCGTAGAAAAAAGCAAAATGTGGAAGCAAGAAAGACATAACTCTCAGCAACGACATATAAACAAAGAGAATGAGCTAAACATGAATAGCATTTTTAAAATCTCCAACACGAGCATGTAGATAAAGAGAGTAAGCTAAAGATGTATGATACTTCCACATTTCCAACAATTAGCATATAGATGAAGAAAACAAGCTACACATGTATAACTTTTCCCATTTCCAACACTTAGCATATAGATGAAGAAAACTCCAACACTTAACATATAGATGAAGAAAGTAAGCTACACATGTATAACACTTCCACATTTCCAGCACTTAGCATATAGATGAAGAAAACAAGCTACACGTGTGTAACACTTCATTTCCAACACTTAGCATATAGATGAAGAAAACAAGCTACACATGTGAGACAGCCAGCTCATTGTTCGCGAACGGTTCGGGTTGAGATTGGCTAAGAATTTCGTGTTCGATTCGTTCGATAAGCAAGCAAGACGAACACGAACAATTTTGTTCGGTTTGTTAAACAAACCAAACATGAACAGTGGCCATTTGTTCGTGTTCCGGTTCGATAAAATAATTAAGAATAATTATTTATTAAAAATTATGAAATTTAAAAATAATTATATTTTATATATTCTAAAAGTTTATCAAAATTTAAAAAAATTAAATTCTATAAATTATAATATATAATAACAATAATAATAATATATCAATAATAAACTGTAGACATTAGTAATATAAATACTATCATATTTATACAAAATAAGTTATATAAGTAATATAATATATTAATATTTATATATATTAAAAAAAATTTCTCCCATATTTAAACTCAAGCATACCTAACCCTAAGCGGGATCCCTTTTTCATTCGGCGCCTCCCTCTCCCCCATTCTATGGCACACAAATCCCTCACGCCGCAACCCTCTGGACCTTCTCCTCATGCTCGAGTCCCGCCGGCCGGAAGGAAGATGGCAATGGACGACAACTTCAATTTCGAGTAGGAGGCGATGCGACGAACGAGGAAGGTGGCCGATGTGCGGGCGAGGCATTCAAGGATCCATACATTGAAGGACACGCGGTTCCTCATCGAGCAAAGAAGTCATCTTGAGACATTGGCATTCTAATGGCAAGATTTGTTTAAGTAAATGTTTCAGTTGCAGGTGAGGTATTCATGTATATGCTACAACCTGAGAAATATAAATAATTTTTTTTTTATATTTCTTTTTATTGTTAATGAAAATTAGTTTCTATTACTTTTTCTCTTCCAATCGATCAAATATCAATTTTTTTTCTGTCTTAGTTACATATTGTTTATTTATCAATGCCTTTGTTAAAACGATTGATTGCAGTAACTGATAGAGTTATATACTGAAGTCATAGAATCCTCACCTCAGGTTCTTCTGCACTCTACCTTTTTTTTATGCTGCTTTCTATTTCTCCACCAAATTGGAGATCACAAAATTGGTGTCTGGGCTTCGGTTCTTCGGTTACATGCTTATTGCATCTTATGCCTTTTTGTGTTCACGGGCACCATTGGTTTTTATGCTTGCTTCTGGTTTACAAGTGATATATTCATCCGTTAAGATTGACTTCTTTGTTTAGCACGAGATTTGTGGAAGGTTTGAGTTTAAGAACGAGCCTCATCTTACCATATTTTATTTCTTTTACATGCCTACAGTTTTTAATTCGGTGGTTTATTTTTTAGTTCTTGTGATTCCATTTACGTAATCAAATTAAGCTTTTGGCTTTTTGATCTGTAGGATGGATTTCTATAGTTGTTGGGTTAACCTGATTTATTGTTTTAGTGATTAAAAAAAATGCATTTGTTTTGGTTAGCTGCTCGAATACTTGTGTTTAACGGTTTTTATCAATTAATTTAAGGAAATGCAATTATCTACTTTGAGTCAATTCAAAGTCATTTGGATGTTAGATATGGAAACGCATAGGAGTTGTGGTGTGCATGTAAATGCCACTTTTATCTTAATCGCAAGCTCTTTATAATTTATAGCCTTACATTTGGAATTAACACATACTAATAACAATTTCTTTGTGATTTCTTGCGAGGTATACACGAGCACGCTGCCAATCTTCCCAGCTCATGTCAAGACCATGTTGGAGGAGAAGAGGAGCTAAAGTGCGATGGAATTTGCTCTCGCTCGGTCGTCTCCATGGCAATGTCGAGCAGCTCCTTTCAATGTGGCCTGTCATTGTTCAACGATGATAGACTTTTGGATGAATGAGATGGAGATAAGCATCTATGATTCATGGTTTGATCCTGTTGTCTCAACTGTGAGTCTTATCACGATGGTTTCATTTATTTGAGAGCTAACCGATCTTCTTGTGAAAGTTTTAGAGTTTATAGAGTTTTTTTTTGTAGAGTTTTAGAGTTTGTCGAGTTTGTAGACTTTTCAATTAGAATTTGTGCAAGAGATGTTATGTAATTAGTGAATCTGTGTTGGTTGGCCTTATATCAATTTGATCGATATGAAATTATTTTTTGAGATGTTATGTTAAACGGATGAAGTGATATGAAATAATTAATTTGATCTATTGTATTTATGTGCCAATCAATTTATTATAACTATTTACTTTTTCTTTCAAACGTAAAATATTTTTAGCTCATTTAGAAATATCTATTAAAATATATTACAACCGAAAATTCGTAAATAATATAAGCAAATTTTGAACGAATTCAAACAATTGAACGAGTCAAACGATTGAAACGATTTGAGCAATTCGAATGATTCGGAAACATTTCGAACAACTTGAATAATACAAACAATTTGAACTAATTTCGAATGAATCGAACCGAAAATGAACAGAACATTCACTAATAATTTCAAATACAAAGCAAACACGAACAAATTAATTTTCAAATGAACCAAACACGAACACTAGTTCTGTTTGTTCGTGTTCGGTTCGTTTACACCCCTATACACATGTATAACACTTCCACATTTCAAACATCTGAAGTGGTAGACACACTGTCAGCCGTATTTTTAGACTTTTAGTTTAATATATATATATATATATATATATATATATATATATATATATATATATATATATATATATATATATATTGAAAATTTTAAGATATGAAATTAAACCGATCTCGCATCCGAAATAGTTTATATAACGAGCACCGCACCATAAACGAGTGTATCTATCCCGAAGAATGAACACCTTTGGTTGATGATGGAGCTCGATTAAATAAACTAGAGATATTCAATGACATCTGTTTGGTACGCGAACCAATTTTATAAGCCGACAAGTTCCCCTGCTTAATATAAAGGGATTAAGCGGGGTTTACTGGGTTTTTAAAGTTCTCTATAAGAACGAAGCCTCTATAGTTAATTACATCTTAAATGACGAAATCATTTAAGAAAACTCTCGATAATGATCGGTGTTTTCGCTCTCGAAAATTTCAAAATTCAAGGTTTCAAACAAATTGAATTTTGGAAATTTCAATAGGGAATAACTCAAATTTGGAACTTTTATTTCGGGAGTCAAAGGAAGAAAAGTAGGGGATGTCACGGACCGAAGTGAACCCGGTGACTTCCCGACTATCCTATGGTTGACTTGATTTGAGGAAGATTATTTGATGTTTCATCCTGCCAATTTTTATTAATTAGGACTTATATTTGTATGACATAATCATACAAATAGCCTCAAAGATGTGAGGGTTTATGTCGTACCAAACAACTACCTCAGAGCCTAAGACCAGTTAGGGCTTAATTTGCATAATATTATTATGCAATTGTCTAACAAAAAGTTGAGGATTTATGTTGCACTAGGCAAACTACCTCGAAATTCTATAGCTTGGTTATTTAATTCTAGAAAAAGTTTTATTTGAAGTAGACACAAGTTTCTTTGTTGAAGATCGCAGTCTTTACCACTATGCTACAAGATCCTTGTTGTTGCAGAGGTTTGGTTTTAGAAGGTGAAAATTAGGAGATGAGAGAAGTGTTCTGGTTTAGAAAGGTTGAAAATTGAGATGGCTTAATATTTTAATTAAAACAAATCTTAGAGTTGATTAAGCAGAACGGTTAAGATCAGTTTAATAATACGACTTCCCACTATTTTCATTAGATTCACTTGGTCAAATGAATTTACTAAACTCAGGCGAATGAGTTCCACACCTTCATTTAGGCTTGTGGGAAATCTCATTAGCAACACGTGGGTTACATCATCCGAGGGATTCCCGATCATCCAATAAGACATTTTAATTTTAGTTGTAATTGCGGTTTCATTTTTATTGGTGATTAAATTTTGAGTTGTTTAAACATGCTGGGTTCGATCATTTTCATGCATTTATAAGTACGGGGAAAGTAAAGAAATTTAATAAATTACTAAATGTAAATTGCAATAAACTTAAATGCGTACCTGGTGGGCATTCCCGTCATTTTCACCTGCACTTAAAACACATATAAAGACATTTATATATTTGCAACAAGTACCTAGGTAAAGCTCAGAGAAGATTCTAGTTGTTTACTAAAATCCTAATCCTATTGCTAGTCACTCCCTATGACGTCTAGATTCTTGTGTTTGTTAAGGATGATTTTCTTCACCAAAGGACAATGAAATCTCACCGTTCTTTTAAAACATCCCATCAAGTTAGAGAAGTGCTTGGAATGGAGTTTTGAACATCTTCCTAAACATTTTTAGGGATTATTTTGAGTTCAGTTAGTTGTATTGTGGTGATAAATCAATCACCCGGGTTACTCTTGCTCAGTGAATTAGGATGTTTAATTATCCTATGAGTAAAGTGACATTTCATTTGATGTTTCATTTAAGAGTAATAACAATGAAAGACTTTAGGGGCAAGTAGGTTCATTAAGGAATTTAACCATTCTTAGTTTAAAGTTGGAATTAATGGTTTAAAATGATTTAGTTTGTGATTAATCCCTTTTTTTAAAAATGTTTTAAATTATTTTAAGTTTGGAATAGTGTTCAAGTTGTTTAATTCAATTAATTTTTGATATTTTAAATAATCTTAACATTTTAGATTGATCTTTAAATGTTTTAAATTTATTATTAAATTTAAGTTTCAAACAACCTCAAGTTAGCTTTAATGTCTTGATGTATTCCCATTTAGCTTTAACATTTTGAATTTATATTAATTTAAGTTTTAGACAATTTCAAATTAATTTTCTTTAATGTCTTTAAGGCTGATCCATAAAGATTTTTTCAAAAAATTGTTCCTTTCTTAAAGTATTAATTTCCATCATCATTTTATAGTTCCATTAATTGATATTTAAATAATTTTTGATAAAATTATTGATTAGGGATTAATTTAAGGAATTAAAATCTTCCTATATTAATACCCCTTAATCATAACAATTCACTTCTTAATTAACCTTCCAAATTTTATGTGATTTGATTAATGTTTCATCTTTAATGTTTGAGGTAGTTTAATGAGTTTCTACCACTTAAAATCCCTATGTTTCAATCATCCAAAATAAAGTTAGGATCAAAGATTTACCTTTTCCCTTGGGTTTAGCTTAAATTTTAATTAAGGTTACCATTATGCCCCCTTTAAACTTGTTCATCTCATAACTCATCAAATTAAGCTCAAATGAACTTGAAATTTTATGTCACCTTACTCACATGTCTATTAAAGACATTAAAGGAGAAAATGGATTTTTTTCTGATTTTAATTTAATTTATATAATTATTTTAATGAAAATAGGGATTTTCAATGAAAATTTCATGACATAATTAAGAGGAAGTTTTTGTCCTTAGGAAAATTATGGGAGGTTCCTATTGACTAGAGAATCACTTGGACCAATATTGGTGATTTTTTTAATTTTATTTTATTTATTATAATTATTTTAAGTTTTGAGGTATTAATTAATTATAAAATAAAATTAGAGTAGAAAAATGGGTTTTATATTTTTCTTAAATCTCCCTGATCCCAAGAATCTCAGAGAAACAAATTTTATATTTTTATGATTTTTCTTTAAATTTTTAGAATTAATTTAGTGAAAAGGTTGAAAAATCCATTTTTAATATTAAAAATGTCTGAAGCCTTTAATATTCAATATCTTTGTTTTGGGACTTAATTGGTTGATTCTTAAGTGATTAGAGGACCAAATATGACATTTTTATGAATTTTAATATTTTTGTGATTTTTATAATTTTTTAATTATTAAAATGTTAAAAGTTAGGTCAAAATGAAGTTTTTAAAAAAAAATCTAATTTTAATTTTCTTGGAGCTCTACGATATTAGAGAGTCCCCAAGATCAATTTGGTGAATTTTTTAAATGTATTTTGAGTTTTATGAATTTTTTAAGTTTAAATTTGGCTATATTACTTAGAAATTCCATTTAATGGGTTGAACCATTTTCAATTAACTTCAAACTTTTTATGGGGCTTCCGCTGACCCTAAAGATCAGTGGAGAATTGATTTCAAGTTATTTTAACTTTTAATTTGCCTTAATTAATTCAATGTTGATTTTAGGCCAAGTGAACCATTAGGGTTATCTATGATGTTTTAGCTCATGCCATAATTGTCAACTACTCTGTTCATAAGGAAACTATCCTAATTTTCCTGGAATTTTCCAAACTATATACTAACTACTGGAATTAAAATACCAAAACAGGCATAAAAACATAGAAAATAGATAACTTGCCATAGACATAGCTTTTGGCCTTGAAAAATGCAGAGAATGTTCCCAAGATAAGAGGCTACAAAAGCCCTGTGGTCTTATGCCATGGTGAATTGTGTGTGTGAGTGGAGAATTAAAATACTCAGATCAGTATTAAATTAATTAAAAATTAAATACTCAATAAAATAACTTGATTTCTTTTCCACACTATTCTCCTCTGTTCACTGAGCAAAAAAGCATTTTTCTGCAAAGTTACTGGTTTTTAAAGTTCTGGGTAATTAAATAAATAGAAAAAAGGGATTTTATTACTTAAACCAATCAGAGCTAACTGGATCCTACGACGGATCGAAAGCACACGCGGCGCGGTTTGATTCGCCGCTATCTGACTCGGCAACTACGCGTCTCGCTGTTACGTCACTGTTGCTCCCATCGGCTTGATCCTCTTGCCATCCATTTGATACATGCACGATCAGATGGTGGTCATCATCACGTGGTGTGAAATAGAGAACCGTCCACCTTCTAGCCCTAAGATCTCGCTCGATACTTGACGAATCAAGTGTGGTTTCTTCCTACATGCTCAAATCCAGACTAGGCTACACATCTATACGACTAACATGCATTGAAATTAAGCCAAATAAAATGGAGAATCCATGAAAGCTCAGGAAGAAGAAGAGCTCAATACCTTTGCTCTGAGAAGTGAAGCTTCGATCAGAGGTGCTCGACACATTTGTTGGAGTCCCAGGATGCTACGGATTGAGTCTCGAGCACTGGTGAAATGCCTAGGTATGAAAGTGATGAAACCTGATTTGGTGTTTTCATCTCTAGAGCAAATGGCTGGCCTGGTGAGGGGTTTTCAGGGAACTTCCTCTCTACCTCTAGTGAAGGTGTGGGAGAAGTTAATTGAAGTTTGGTAAAGTTTCAAGGGTTGTCCTGTTTTTTGGCCTGAGATTGTACTAAAAAATTAAGCTCAACCAATGGGGACTAGGGCAGGAAAATAGTGGGGTTATTCTTCTCTAGGCTGTGAGAAGCTCTAGGAGTGATTTAGGGAGGTTTTGTGAGAAATTTTTTCAACACCTCTCTCATGGCCGAGAGGGGTGAGTTATATGGCCGGGGCCGTAGAGCGGGGGCTTGGGTTCAATTGAAGGGTGGATTCCCTTGCTTAGGTGGAGGAAGTGGAGCTCCAAAGGTTTAATTTGGCTGAGGTGGATAGTTGGGGAGGTTTGGGTGAGTTTAGCCTAGTGGTGGCTCTCGGCTTTGACCTCCTCCTGCGACTAGGTCGGCCGGCAAGGACAGGAGAGCTAGCCTCAGGTCAGGTGTGTCAGATGGCAAGGTTTAATTGTAATTAACCAGCAAAGGGGGGATTTGGGGTGAGGCAAAAGGAGGATTTATCCATTTAAGGAAAGATCACTTAAAATGGGGGACCCTTGTTATGGTTCATAGCATGGGCTAGGTGGATCTAGGGTGGTTCCTAAGGATCAAATGGTGGCGTGGAAAGGTTGGTTTAGCCACATTTGGTTCAAATTGGTTAGGTTAGGTCATGGGTTCAAATTGGCTCATTTTAGTTTAAGTTGTGCTAACTTGGGTTTGGGTTTGATTTGGGTTCAAGTGTCTTGAGCAACATTGTAGAAATGATTTCCATGAAGAATTTTCATGAAGAAAAGAAGAGGTTTTGAGTTCAATTGAAAGGTAAATTAGGTGGATTTTGGGATTTTGGTTAATTTGGTAAGGTTGGGTCAACTTGGGTCCAAATTGGTTTAAGGTGGGGTTTAGACCCAATTGAAAGTTTCAAATGGTTTAGCGAAATGTATTGAAGAGTTCCCACGACATCGGTGGGAGGAGATTTTAGGATTAAGCTAAATCAATTTGGTAGATTTAGGGCTTGAATTAAATTTAGGCTAAAATGGGATATTCTTAGATTTCAAGTGGATTTAGGTTAGGTTTAAGCTCAAATTGGATTAATTAAATGTTGCATGGGTTTCATGGGAGTGCCAAGGAAGGTTTAGGATTGAAATTTGGGAGGAAAAAGTTGACATTAGGTTAATTGGGGAATTTTGGATTAAATAGGCAAATTTGGGGGTTTGGATTTCAAATGTGAATCAATTTGGACTTGGATTTGGTTTATATTGGTATTAGGGATGTTTAATTAAAGTTTGGAATTGAAATTGGGCAAAATTGAGGTCAAATGGGTTGGTTTGGTTTGACATTGGGTCCATTTGGGTTAAAAAATGGGTCAAATTAGGGATTTTGACAAAATTGGGTTATTTTGGCAAAATTAGCTTATGGTGTAGCTGAACAAAATGTAATTGGGAATATTTGGGATTTTCTGGAATTTTCTGAGAATTTTTGGAATTTTGGGCCAAAATGGGTATTTAGGGTATTTTAGTGGATTTAAGAGGTGGGAATTGTTTTAAACTGATTTTTAGGATTTTTGAGAATTTTGGGTAATTTTTGGGAAATTTTGGAGAGTTTAGTGGTTGTAGGGGCAATGTAAGTAATTTTGGGTAAGTTTAAGGACCCAATGTCAAAACCAAGAATTTTGGCAAAAGTGGAATTTGGTTAAGGTTGAGAGGGTGGAAAAGCTTAGAGTGAGCCATGGACCAAGAAATGTCCATTTTGAACATCTCATAGGTAGTTCCTAACCCTCTTAGCCAAGGGCTAGGGGTTTGGGCTTAGCCATATGAGTGCTCTAATGAACTAGGAGTCAAGATTGGTTAAAAAATGATTCAGGGTTGAGGATGGGTGTAAGAGTGCAATGTGAGTAAGCCAGATCTCACCAAGTCCAGGCCACCCAGGGCTATCCTAAGGCTTGAGCATCCTATATGAATTCATCTTTGTCTTCCTACACATTAGTCCTAACCTTCCAAGTTATTTGGAGGTTGATGACCATCTATGTAAGATTTCAAAGAGAATCAAGATTTGGTTTGAATTTCTAAAAGGTGGGTTCCATCTCTAGTCTTTTAGAATAGTCAAGGAGAAGTCCTATGGCTAGATCCTAAGCCCTAAGAGGAAAGAAGAGATCTCACCAAAAGTAGGTCAACAACATTACATTCTTTTCTCCCCTTCTTATTCTTACAAGCAACATAGATAAACCTCATCCATGAATTTTATGATAGGGGCAACAAAGAGCTATTTAAACCAACTTAGAACATACTGGTAAAAAAGTTTTTCATGTAAATACCTCATAGGAAGGATCTAAACCCATTCCGAGCAAATAAAACATTGCATACTTCCACATAAAGATGAGATAGAAGTGATTTAAAACAACCCCAAGCAAGTACATAGGTGCAGATTTTTAATTTAACATAACATAGAACCAATCAAAACTCATTCCCTACAAGTTAGCATGTGCAGATTTTGATTTAACATAGCATAGAAGTGTTCCAAACTCATTTCCTACGAGCTAGCATGTGTAAATTTTGATTTAACATAGCATAGAGATGATATCATTCTTTCCAAGTAAGCATACGAATATCAATTTCATCTTTGGCATAGCCTAGTCATGACTGCCTCCTTTCAAAATGAGCACAACAACCAACTAAGAGAAGTATTAGATATGCATGTGAAGAAAGACAGGTTTCATATGATAAGCATGTGAAAACTCATTCACCATAGGATGATTTATGTAGATAAGGGAATTTCCAAAATTCCATGGGCAAAACAACATTTTCATGCTTAGGATGAGGTGAAAAATATATAAAATTAAAGCCTAGATGTTATACATGTGAAAACTTGGTAAGATAGATGTCAAACAAGCACATAAATTTGCAAAACTATTTCCATATAAACAGTCAGGCACAAACAACTTCAAAGTGTTAAAATGAGGTGGAAATAATGTGGAATTAAAGCCTAAGTGATGTATATATGAAGCTTAGTGAAATAGGTGAAAAATAAGCTCACATGACTTCACTTGGAGGTTTTTTACAAGTGTAATTTCAATCCGAAAATTGCATTTAAACTCACCAAACAATGCCAAATATTTCAAATTAACTTTCCACTCTTTCCAAATAATTACATAGATGCAAAGCCCCCATTTTATAGCCACATAAGTTTGGTTTAAAACAATCCTAATTTAAGAGGTAAGTGTAGATTTTTTATGTCTTGTAAACATGAAGTTGATACAAAGTGATTCCATAAAACATATGAATGCAGAATTTTATTCTTGAATGGCATAAAATTGATACAAAGCAATTCTAAGGCATTCCATGAGTGTAAAATTTTACGTTTATAATAAAAAGATGATATAAACCATTTAAGAGAGTGCCTAAGTGCAGATTTTTCACTTTGAATGACACCAAATTAACGTAAAACATTCCTAAAACATCACATGTGTGTAAAATTTATGTTTAGGCAAGTGTAAAGATAGTAAAAACCAATTCTAAAGAGAGTGCTTTAGATGGCACAAATTTGATAGAAGACAATCCAAAAACAACATATGTGTGTAAAATTTATGTTTAGGTAAGTGTAAGGTGATAAAACCATTTCGGAGAAAGTGTGCAAGTGCAGATTTTCACTTTAAATGGCACAAGTTTGATATAAGACATTCGCAAAACAACACAAGGGTGTAAAATTTATTTTTAGGCAAGTGTAAAGGTGATAAAAACCATTTTGAGAAAGTGCGCACAGATTTTTCACTTTAAATGGCACAAGACATTCCCAAAAATCACAAGGGTCATGTAGATTAGCAAACCAAGTATACAATTTGGACTATCCATAAAAAGAGGAAAAGGCTTCCAAATATCTCATGAGACCATTTAAACTCTTAATTATAAATATGCCATTTTAACCTTCCATAAAGAGAGCTAAAATAGATTTTTGAACACCCCATAAAATAAGCTAAGCTTTCTTCATAAATATGAAACTCTAGCCATCAAAAGCTACCTGATGCGACTTATTTATATGTAGAATTTATGACCCCATATTTATATATTTATAATGATTTGTAAAGTCACAATTTCAAACGCAAGTATACGTATCATGTCAGAAACTAATACAAGGCTCTAATGGAGTCCCGTTTATCGATCACACATGGAGGCGAGGTAAAAATGTCCTTAGTCAAATTCTAGTATACTACTATCAGACTTTAGTTTGGAAGGTACGTGCAGTGGTTTTTCTTTAACAACTACTCTAAAGGTAAATATTAATTTTAAAATAACTAATAAATACTCCTAAAGGAAAATGTTGCTTCTAAAGATAACCCTTTTTGGATAAATTGGTTTGGTGAATTTTGAGATAATAAAATCTACTAATCTTATGTAATGAATTGGATAAAGTTTAGGAATGATATACATTAAATATTGTATGTATGTGTCAAATGGGAGCATAAATGTTTCTTTACCCCCAAAAGAGTACATCCTCTTCCAAGCATGTAAAGAACATTGACATATCATGAGTTCAATCACTAAATCTATGGCTAGGCTGGGAGGATACCGACTCTCACTATGGAGCTCCCACTCACCCTTCACCCGAAGGCTAACATTTGACTTTAGTTACCAATCTTATGACCAAATTGGGGATCTCGATCTTTGTCACTGAAACCTCGATTTGAAGCCCATCAAAATACATTTCCTTTATTTATTTGCACTTTCAATACCCATGAACTACGCAATTCATTCACGGACATTGAATGTGGTTCCACTTTGTAGAATTACACCTCCCCTTTCGAATTGATGCAATTACAACAAATTTTAACACTACAACATGCCTTTATTGTAATGTAAAAGAAGTGCAAGTAAAAACCATCACATTTATAATTAAAACATCTTTTAGTAAGCATCCCAATATCCTAATCATGAATCCTACTCATTGCAAAAGAAAAGTAGAATGAAAACAATGACATAATCTTCTTATGCCACTATTTCAAAGAAGAAAAAGAGTAAGAGAATGACATCACAAAGCATGAAGAAAACACAACGGAAAACTTCATTTTAGAAAGCAAATCCACAAAATAAGTGTTTATAAAACCATAAGATGATGAAAAACACAATACTTAGTTTTTTTCCCTTGAAAGAATGATGAAAATCTCCCACACAAAGTCTCCTGTCGATCCATGCAATGCTAGAACATTCCCTTACATATTCTCTCAAAATCCCCTCTCTCCAATCTCTCCAAAGGTAAAATCTACATTTCTAATCCTATTTCTAAGATCTCTAATCATTCTCTACAATTTTCTAACTTATACTCCCCTCTTTTTGGCTTCAAATTTGGTTTAAAATAGTGTAGGGACGAATTTCTGAATAGGTGCATGAAGAAACCTTCCAAAAAAAGAATCCGGATTCAATGTATTTGGCCAATAATTGCTCCTGGCGCGTCGGCGCCGTACTTGGGCAATGCGGTGCCCAAAAATCGTGGTCGCGGGTTCACGGCATTTACAGCGCCCTATTACGCCATGACTCCACCATTTTGCTCCGTTTGGCTCCGTTTGAGCTCAGATTTCGCCCCGTTTCGAGTTGCGTTGCGTTTCTAACGGAGACGACCCTACAAAATAAGCATAAAAACAATATTTCTTTAAAGTGTAATCTCATTCAAAAATATGCAAGAAGTATAAAAGAGATTAAGCATAGAAAGACTTATCGAAAGGTGTTAGGCTTGAAAATTTGCTTTCTTGCTTTTTTTTGCTCCAAATTGCACCGTTTTGCTTCTTTTCTCCAATCCCGCAAACTCTTGTACCTAAAACTAAAAAACATACAAAATACCTTCCTTTAAAGTGTAATATCATAAAAAAATGAGTAAATTATATAGCAAAAAGCGTATATATTTTAGGCGTGTCAAATACCCTCAAACTTAATAGTTACTTGTCCTCGAAGTAACACTACTAACTTTAAAAACCAAATATATTAACTTGTGATTGTGGGTTTCAATAGAGTTTCCAATAATTTCATCTATAAAATATTATAGTATAACATAGGGAGAATTCTAACAAATCAACTGTAATTTAGAAGCATAAGAATATCTCATATTCAACTTAAGAATCCTAATTTTCTATTTACTTCAAAAGTTATTGAAACTTGTCAAACCTAAGATTAGAAAGTATAAAAACAGAATTTAAGAACCTTATCTATACCAATTTGACCAATACTTTTTGAAATAAGAATAGGCTTAGGATTATTTTTAAGTCTTTTATTTAAAAGATTCAAGTGAAACCAATTTTGATTAGGCTTCTCCTCACTTATTTCACTTTTCTTTTTTTCTTTTCTTTGGGATCATTTTCAATCCCTTTTTTTCACTTTTTTTCTTTCAGGATGTTTAATCTCTTTTTTCTCTTTTTTTATGTGAGAATTTTTTTATATGTTTGGATAGGCCTTTAATAATTTTGAATTTCACTATCCCCTTTCTAAAAGTTGAAAACTCAAAACTTTCCCTTACTTTTTATAAGTGTAAGTAGATCGAAAAGGTTTCAATAAAGACTCAATTCTCATTAAGTATAAATCTAAAAATTTTAGCTTTTCAAATATTCAACTCTCTTCTACCATAAATAGCAAAATCATTTTTCCCGGTAACACCACAAATATCTTAACTCTAGAGCAGAGTTTCTTCACATAGGATTTCAACTAAGTTATTTTCTAACATTCCTAAAATCAAATTATGGTAACCCTGAGTAACACCACATACCCCAAGTCATTTTAAAGTAATATTAAATTAAATACCTTTTCTGAGAGGACAAAATAAAGTTTAACTTTGAAAGTTATTTTCTTTCTCCCCCAGACTTAAATTTTAAAATATTTATAATTAATTCCATAAAATGTAGTAGGAAGAAAACGTAAAAACAAAATCTTCTAACTACTACAACATCCTATCAAATTCATATACATGCAAAATTAGGATAGAATGAGTATAGGGAGAAAGTAAATCTAGCTTAAAACATGCTAATAATATTACATTAAAAGAAAGTATTTTCACTTTAAAATTTTATTTTCTTCCTACCACCAAAACTTAATTTTTAACATATATAACATTTAGTATAGAAAATATAAGTAGGAAGAAAAACGGTTAGAAATTCTATCTACCACAAATGTCTATAAAAAACATCTTGATTATTCATCGGGACGAACAATATGCAACGGAAAGTAAATCTAAACTAATCATGTCAGAATGAAGTTCACTAAATAAAATTTTAATTAGCATAGCAGGTATCTATAGCAAGGGAATAGAAAAATGTTCTTCAAGTCTTATATAAAGTTGTAACACAAACATAAACATATGATAAATGAGGATAATTCTTCCTTTAACTTATCACATCTCACTAAATTACCTCCAATTTCTAAGATCACTACATTAATATATTAGGTACTTTTAAATGATTTTATGAATTATAATCCCAAGATAAAATTATCCCTGATGTATTGGCTCCTAGGCACCAATCTCGAGGCATCATCTAATCTCTTTAATTAAGCACATCTAACAATTATAAATGTTAATTGTAAGATCATCTTAAGTTATTCATCAAATAGGTTCGCGACTCCTACCAAATGAAATCAAAGTCATAGAAAGGATGTAACAAAATTAAGATGGATACGTTACGGAGTTTTAAATTCATGATGTCTCTTGTAAAACTGAAATCCGGGTAAGACTGAGTATGATGACAAATCATTCAGCTACCACAGAGAACATAAAAAGTTTAACCATAATAAGAAGTTAAGGAATCAACTCCTTCATGACACACGAATAAAATAAAACAACAAACAATCCAAACATCTAATTAACAATAATCGACTTGAAAACGATCACACTAAAGCAAGCACAATACAACACTAACAATCATGACCTCAAACACGCTAAATAGCTTTGCTGATAACTATGAGTTGCCTCCCATAAAACGCTTGGTTTTAACGTCGCGGAACTGACAAATGATTCATACGGATCAAAATTCCAATTAAGTAATCCTTGATCAATCGCCCAATCTTTTCGAATCTGAGGATTCCTACAAAATTCTCAATTGTAATTTTTCATTCAGCACTTCTTTTCAGTTGATTCATACCATTGTTCACATATATTTCTTTCTAGATCAATATTCTTCTATTGATTTTCTCAATCCGCATATTAATATCATCTAAAATTTATAAGAAATGGATATATATATATATGATAATTCAATATCTCCCAATTTTGGATTGGATTCTATCTAGATAATTCATATTACGGATCAAATTCTTCTACATTACTCTTATGATTCAAGTTATCTTCCAATTCTTCCCCTTGGTGCGAGTAAGGAAGTTGAGGTGGTCTTTTTATATATCTATCTAATTCCTTTGGAATTTCTTCCATTAGTCTTTCAATCTCCTTTTCTTCTTTTCTCGAAGCTCATCATTTATTTGAATCATATCCTCAAATTCAATAACTTTAAATTACTCATCATTCATTTGCTTAGGGTTTATCTAGAGGTCACTAGGTAAAAATCTCTTGGGGATATGTTAATTGCATTCATAATCTGCCTATGCAGTTTTCTATATTCTGTAGTCGCCCATAACTTTCATTACATGCCAATTGAATCACATCCCCTTTTCTAATAGTAATTCCTTTTCCTGTCTTGTGGGTTATAGTGAAATCTATAAGGAAAGAAATTCCTTAGCTAAAATCGTCCTGATTATTCCAATCACATATCTGATTAAATTGATTATCTTCCCAAAATTAGTTTTCTCCTCAATTAGTATTCCGGTTAAAGTTTGAATAATCTTCCCAACCTATATTGCAATAATCGGAATAGGATTGTACATCTTGGGACGGTTCAAAATAGTTACGCTCAATCAATTGTCCAAATGAATTTTTCTTTATAACTTGGGGGACCTTGAGGATAACTCTTTATGTATTGATCTAACTTCCTCTCGATATCACCAACACGAGAACTTAATAAAGTAAGCATATCATCTTGAAAATTCGTTACTCTCTTAGGGTTGACTCTTTCAAAATTACTAGAATTATAATCCAAATCTGAATATTCATTATATTGTCGATCCGCCATTTCTACATTAAATCCATGGAGTCTTTTCGTTCATCATCCTCCTAAATGTTCTTTCTAAATCCGAGTCGTAAGATTCAAGGTCGCAGCTCTGAACTACGCATACAAATTTAAAGACTTAACTAATAGGACAGATATCAAAAATATTTTTTGTATTTGAATTTTTTGAAAATAAACACACAATAATTAAACACATATATAGTATAAATTCCAAATCTAAGTCTTATAGGTTTAACTAAAATTCTCCTAAAGTTCTTACCAAAGCTTCCCGAGCAACGACGCTAAAAACTTGATGCGACTTATTTATATGCAAGAATTTATGACTCCAGATTTATATATTTATAATGATTTTGTAAAGTCACAATTTCAAACGCAAGTATATGTATCATATCAAGTAATACGGGGCTCTAATGGAGTCCCGTTCATCGTCTGCTTGGTAAAGCGAGGTAAAAAGGTCCTTAGTCAAATTCTAGTCATAATATCGAGACTTTAGTTTGGAAGGTCGATATAAGTGGTTTTTCTTTAACAACTACTCCTAAAGGTAAATATTAATTTTAAAATAACTAATAAATTCTCTAAAGGGAAAATATTGCTTCTAAAGATAACCCTTTTTGGATAAATTGGTTTGGTGAATTTTGAGATAATAAAATGTAATCTTATGTAATGAATTGGATAAAGTTTAGAAATGAGATAAATTAAATATTGTATGTGCCAAATAGGAGCATAAATGTTTCTTTACCCTCAAAAGAGTACATCCTCTTCCAAGCATGTAAAGGACATTGAAATATCCTAAGTTCAATCACTAAATCTAAGGTAATTTGAGATGCCGACTCTGCTAGAGCTCCCACTCACCCTTCACTAGAGCTAACCTTTGACTTTAGTTACCAATCTTAGGACCAAATTGGGGATCTCAGTCTGTCACCATGAAACCTCCAATTTGAAGCCCATGAAAATACATTTCCCACAATTTATTTGCACTCAATCCTCATGGTAAACAATTCATTTACGGACATTGAATGTGGTTCCACTTTGTTGAGAATTACACCTCTCCTTTACGGGTCAATGCAACTACAACAAATTTTAACACTACGACATGCCTTTATTGTAATGTAAATGAAGTGCAAGTAAAAACCATCACATTTATAATTAAAACATCTTTTAGCAAACATCCCGATATCCTAATCATAATCCTACTCATTGCTAAAGAAAAGTAGAATGAAAACAATGACATAATCTTCTTATGCTACTATTTCCAAAGAAGAAGAAGAGTAAGAGAAAGACATCGCAAAGCACGAATAAAACACAACGGAAAACTTTATTTACCAGAAAGCAAATCCACAAAATAAGTGTTTAAAAAACCATAAGATGATGAAGAACACAATACTTAGCTTTCCTTGGAAAAGAAGATGAAAATCCTCACACAAGTCTCCCATCGATCCATGTAATGCTAGAACATTTCCTTGCATATTCTCTCAAAGTCCTCATCGATCTCTCGAAAAGCTGAAATCTAATATTTCTATACGATACAGATCTCTAATAATTATCTATATTTTCTAACTTCTACTCCCCCTCTTTGTGGCTTCAAATTCAGTTTAAAATAGTGTAGGGACCGGGGCCACACACCAAGAAGTGCATGAAGAAACCTTCCAAAAAGTGTCCGGATTCAATGTATTTGTGTGCTTGTCTTGGCGCAGGCGGGGCCGTGCCCAGGCTGCTTCCAACGGCTCCGTGCCAGGCGCGCCGACACCCAAGTGTGGTCGCGGGTTCTGGCGCCGCCGGTACCCGATGGGGCCGCCTCTGCACCCTATTACGCACGGCTCCACTATTTTGCTCCGTTTGGCTCCGTTTTGGCTACGATTCGCCTGTTTCGGTTGCGTTGCGTTACTAATAGATAGCCCTACAAAATAAAACATAAAAACAACCTTTATTTAAAGTTTAATCTCATTCAAAAATATGCAAAAGTGTAAAAGAGATTAAGCATAGAAAGACTTATCGAAAGGTGTTAGGCCAAAATTTGCTTTCTTGCTTGTTTTACTTAGTGCATTTTGCTGTTTTCTCCAATAACCATTTCTTGTACCTAAAACAAAAAAAAAAATATAAATACCTTCCTTTAAAGTGTAATAGTATAAAAAATGAGTAAAGTTACATAGTAAAAAGCGTATATATTTTAGGCGTATCAGTACCAAGCAAGCCTCTTATATGTCCTATAGCAAACTAAACATTTAAAATGAACACAAAATTCTAGCCATAAAAGGAGGTATGAGGAGAACTCTAATATTTCCATGAAACTTGTTAACCATTAAACATGAATATAAAACTTTCATCAAGTATAAAGAGAAACCTCTTTAAAACTTCACACAAAGAAAAGACTAACATAAATCTTTCATACATCGCTTAAAAAGTCGAAGATTTTACATCCAAGACTGCACTGCTTTAGGATTCTCTTCCTATTGCACTGAAATACATCAAAATTCAACCTTTGGGTCGAGGATTTTACATCCGAGACTCGCATTGCTTTAGGATCTTTTCCTATCGCAATGAAATACATCACATCAAAATCAAACTCTTGAGGTTAAGGATTTTACATCCAACACCGCTCTGCTCCGAGATTTCTTCTCATTGCAACGATTCAATCTAATCAATTCGATTTTCTTTCGAGGTTGGAGATGTTACATCTAAAACCTCGGAACTCCAATTTTCATTTCAAATCGAATCCTTCAAATTAATTTTGACAAACTTCGATCTAAATTGAAACTCCAAACTAAAATTTAAACTCACACATCAAAACATAAATTGAAACAAAATAAAATCTAAATCGAAATTCCCTCGGATCATGTGATTTGGGATTTACCTCCTTTTCCTTTCCCCGGCGAGAGTTCGAGAATCTCCGGTTCCGAGAGATATACTTGACACTCCCCAGGCAGAAACTCTTCTACTTCGTCCTAAGTTCGTCACTTGGACATACGTGTTGGTTTTGTTGATCGCTTCGGTCAGCACCGATACGCGCGGTGTGCTCCGTCGGCTCACCACACCTATTGGGGGTCCATTTGTTGACCTCATTTTTGATGAGGTCTTCCTCTTCTTCTTTTTAGTGCTTAGGATCTAGCCTTAGGCTTTTCCTTTGGCTTATCTTAGAGGACTAGAATTGGGACTCGCCTTTTAGAAATTCAAACCACTTCTAAACTCCCTGCAAACTCCACAAACTTGACTATAGACCCCTAATCACCTAGAGGGTTGAAATCGAATGTGGAAGTTTAAAGGATGAGTTCTATAGGATTCTTTGGCCTTAGGGCCCTTACCCAGGTGGCACAGTGCAGTGAAGGGGCTGACATACATTACACTTACACACTACATTTCCACACACTTCCTAAAACCACACCCATACCCAACTTGACCTCCGACTCATGTAGGTGATTCACATGGATGGTCCTTAACCCCTAAGCCCTGGGCTAAGAGGGTTAGGAACAACATAGTGAATGCCTCAAATGAGTCCTTTCATGGCTCATATGGGCTTGAAATGGCTTCATGGCTCAACCAAAATGATTTCTTTCCACCTAAATTCACCCAATCTTCAATTTCCCAAATTTTCGATTTTTGACCCCAGGGACCCTACACCTACTGAACCTACCAAAACCGTCGAAATTACCCAAATTTTTGCAAAATTTCCAAATTACCTAAAATTTTCCAAAATCAATCCCAAACACCTCCACATCACTCAAATTGATCATCCATACCCAAAAATACCAAAAATTCCAAAAATACCCCCAATACCCTCCGAATACCCAAAATACCCTTCTTGGCCTAAAAATCCAAAAATTCAGAAAATTCCCAGAAAATTCCAGAAAATCCCAAATATTCCCAATTTCATTTTGTCCAACTACACCATGGGCCAATTTTGTCAATTTACCCTACTTTTGTCAAAACCCCCAAATTGACCCATTTTAACCCGAAAGTGGACCCAATGTCAAACCAAACCTACCCAATTGACCCCAATTTTGGTCCAATTCAATTCTAAACTTCAATTCAACATTCCCAATACCAATTTAGACCAAATCCAAGTCCAATTTGATTGACATTTGGATCCAATTTCACTTTGGGCCTTAAAGCCCAAATTTGGACCCATGACCCAAACTTAGCCCAAACTAACCCAATTCAACTCCAATTAACCCCAAATCTTTTCTAAACCTTCCTTAACATCCTCATAAACAAAACACTAACATGATTTGCCCAAGATTTTGACCCAAACCCCACTCAAATTCAACCCAAAATCAAGTTAGCCCAATTTGACCTACATTGGCCCATTTACCAAATAAACCCAAATTCAACCCAATTCAAGCCCAAACTACCCCAAATTTGCTTCAAGTTATTCATGAAACATCCCTAAACCAAAACCAACAACTATTTGGCCCAAACTTCTACAAAAATTCCCATCCATGAACACATCCTTAAACTTAAAAGCCCACTTCCCTTAAACCTTCTTAAAAGCCCATTTCCTTCAAAATTCAAAAGCCCAAATCTACCCTAAAGCCCACATGACATCTCCATTTGTCATCCATTTAATTAAATCCATTACCTAAGTCCTAAAATCACCATCAAATTATTCCAAATCAAGTTTCATACAAATTTCCATCAAAACATCCAAAATTCTTAAAACCACTTTTCATGAAACAAATCAACCTTTTCCCGAAGCGAATGAAGCCATGAACAAGCCATTCTCAAGCCACATGAAGCCATGAGGGCTTTGACTTGTCATTAGTCCATTTATGGCAAGAAGAGGGGGTTCTTTCTTAAACCTCCTTTAACCTTTTTTACCTTAATCATGTCGCACACTAAACCATGTTTAGCCGCCTCATCATGGATGGAGACTTCACCATTCCTTCTAAGGTGACCTAAATGATTCCCTCGGCTCAAAATCGAGCTTGGAAGGGTGCACCAAGCCCAAAATGGTGGGTTGACCCAAACCAAGCCAAAGTGAGCCTTCTCCCATTCCATTTAAATCGAACTCCTTTACACATGTCGAACCTCGATTGCTACACTAAACCCCAGCCCACGACCCACGACCAAGATGGTGACCATTGCACTGGCCGTGCCGGCCACCGGCCGCCGGAAAACACCATGGCCGAGAGCTCACATGTGAGCCAACATTGAAATTCTCACTTGCTCGAGCTGCCCCATGCCAGTGGTCACCATGGCTGATCTTCTCCTCACCGAGAGCGGTGATCCCGAGCCCTAACTCCCTGCGAGAGGCCTTCCGCCCTCTCTGATTCAAACTCCACCCCTCTCGGCCATGAGAGAGCTGAAAAAAAAACCTTAGGGAAACTGCGCAAAATCACTCCGGATCACTCTCTACACATAGAGCACTCGATCCCCAGCTGAATTCCGACCCCGATTCCTTCTAGGCGAGCCCGATTTTGAGCTCGAACTTTAGCCCGAAAACCGGGACACTTCTCCACGGTGAGCCAATTCCCAAATTGATTGGCTCTACACCTTCACCGGACCAAGGGAAGGTGTCCACCACCAAAAGCCCCATCTCCGGGCCACCCGGTTGCTCCGGCCTCCAAGCTTTGTGATCGGGCTTGGTCGAAATCATATCCGGACAATTCACTGAGACCGGGAGACTTCATGCGGAGCTTGCGGGACCCGATCGAAGGTGCAACAACTCTCGGATTGAAGCCGCACTTCTACGAGCCAAGGTATGAGCTAACTCTCCATCCAGAGCTTCGGAGATTCTTCATTTCGGATGCCTTAGTTTCGATGCATGTTAGCGGTATAGATGTGTTCGTCTCTTCGAGACGAATCCGTAGAGCATAAGAACATGAAAATCCATTGAGAATCGAGTGAGATCTTAGGGATTTAGTGTGGACGGCTCTCGGGTGAGAACACTTGGGGACGATGAATGGATGCGCGTCCATTCAATACACGCGCGCACGGACGGCCGGGATTGCGTCGGACCGGGAGACGGTACGAGAACCGCGGGGCCGGGGCTGGCGACTCGGGTGGCGGCGTCGAATGGGAGCGCGACGCGTGTGCGTTCGGAGGCTGCTGAGGTTTCGGCTGGCGCGCGTGGATAAATAGAAAATTAGGGTATTTTCTTATTTATTTAATTCCCTAAACTTCAAAAATCCATATCTTTGTGTAGAAAAATCACAAAAATAAAATAAAAATACCCTCTTGCTCGGTGAACGGAGGAGAATAATGTGGAAAAGAAATCATTTAATTTCATTAAGTATTTTATTTTTTATGATTTATTTACTCTCTGCATACATTTAATTCTCCATGCATGTATACAATTCACCATGGCATGAGACCATAGGGCTTTTGAAGCCTACGAACTTGGGAACATTCACTGAATTTTCCAAGGTCAGAGGCCATCTCTGTGAAAAGTTATTTATTTTTCAAATGCATGTTGCTTGTTTTGAGTATTTTAATTCCAAAAATTAGCATGTTGTGAAATAAATTCTAGAAATATTTGGTGATGTTCCTTATGACCAGGAGAACTCTAGGAAAAATAGGACTTGAGTTAATTCACTCAGATTAACCCTAATTGGCTTAAACACCCAAAATAGGTCTTTAATTAATTAGAGTTAACCAGGCATCAAATTGACTTGAAATCAACTCTCCACTGACCTTTAGGATTAGAGGAATCCACCATAAAAATTTGAAGTCAATTGGACTTGGTTAGCCCCACTAATTGGGTTGATTAAGTCACTTAGCCATTTTAAACTTTAAAAATTCATAACTTTTAAAATACTTTTCAAAAATTCACCAAATTGGTTTTGGAGCCTCTCTGATATCAGGGGAACCTAAGAAAATTAAAATTTCAATTTTCTAAAAAAGTTGATTTTTAATAATATTTTAATATTTTTAATAATTAAAAAATAATAAAAATCACAAAAATAATAAAATTCACCAAAATGTCACATTTTAAATTTTAATCACTTAGGAACAAATCCCACATTTTTCCTAGGTCTATTTAGTGAGATATTGAATTTTAAAGCCCTAGGGTAATTTTAAAATTAAAAAAATGTATTTTCTAGCATTTTCACTAAAATAATTATTATAAATCATAGAAAAATCAGAAAATTGCAAAATTTGTTTCTCTGGTTTCCTTGATATCAGAGAGATTTTTGAAAAATATAAAATCCATTTTTCAACATTTATTTTATTTTTAAATTAATTAACACTCCAAAACTTAAAATAATTATAATAAAAATAATATAATTCAAAAAATCACCAAAATTGGTCCAAGTGCTTCTCTGGTCATTAGGAATGTCCCCTAATTTTCTTAAGGACAGAAACTTTCCCTTGGTCATGTTATCAAATTTTCCTTGAAAATCTCTATTTTCCACCAAAAATAATTATATAAATAAATTAAATACGGAAAAATCACATTTTCTCCTCTCATGTCTTTATTGACATATGAGTGAAGTCACATAAAAATTTCAAGTTCATTTGAGTTCAATTTAGTGAGTTATGAAATTATTAAGCTTAAAGGGTAAAATGGTAATTAAAATCTTTAATTCTTAATTAAAACTTTAGGTTTAATAAAAATTTAACAAGTAAAATATTTGATCTTAATCAGATTTGGATGATTGAAATTTAAATAATTAAAGGGTAGAAACCCATTAAATAATTTTAAAATGATTAAACCTTAATTAAATAATGGATTAAATTTGGAAGAATAATAAAATTGGAATTATTAAAATAAGGGATATTTATTAGGAAGAGATTTATTCTTTAATTTAAAAATCCCTAAATTAATCATCTCATTAATATTCAACTCTTAATTAAAATGATAATTCAAATTTAAAATGTTAAAAGACTTAATTAAATTATTAAACTCTTTTGAAATTTCGATTAAAATTAAAAATAAAGTAAATTAAAGATAAATTAAATTAAGATTAAATTAAATTTAATAATTAAATTAAATTAAATTAAACAATTAAATTAAATTAAATTAAACAATTAAATTAAATTAAATTAAACAAATTAAATTAAATTAAATTAAATTAAATTACAATTAAATTAAATTAAATTAAATTAAATAATTAAATTAAATTAAATCAAATCAAATTAATTAAACATCAAATCAAATTAAATTAAATTAAACTAAATATAAAGCAACTTGAACACTATTCCAAATTTAAATCCTTTAACTTAAATCAAATCATTTGAATACTTAATTTACCCTTGAAAGCTTTGATTATTATAACTCCTAAATGGAACATCAAATGAAGTGTTACTTCGCTCATAGGATATTCAAATGTCCTAGTTCGCTGAGCGAGTTAACGAAGACTTGAAAACCTCGGACGATCGATTCATTTATATAATTAAATTTATTTGGACTTAAAACAATCCTAGAAATATTGAAAAGATGTTTAAGATTCTTCTTAAGCACTTCCTCGATATGATAGGATATTTATAAGAACAATTGAATTTGATTATTCTTTGATGAAGAAAATCGTCCTTAAACCAAAACACGAAAGAACACTAGACGTCATAGGAGATGACTAGGTATAGGATTAGGAATTTGGTAGAAAACCATAACCTTTCCCTTAGCTTTACCTAGGAACTTGCTTAAATATGCTAATTGTGTTTTAAGTGCGGCTTGGGATGACGGGAAGACCCTCAGAGTACGCTTTTATTTTATTGCGATTTACTTTCTTGCAATTTACTTTCTTACGATTTACTTTATTGCGAAATGCATTTTACTTTTCTTGCATGATAAAACAACAGTTGCATGAAAACCCGCACCTTTAGGATAGACCCTAAAGCTGAAACCAAAACTAAGTTAAAAGTCATTGCAAGATAAAATTCACCGCCACGACATTTCGAAAATATAAAACAACTCGAAATTTAATCACAAACAGAACACGAAACTACGATTACAACTAAACTAAAACGTCCTGTTGGATGATCGGGAATACCTCGGATGATGTAACCTACGTGTTGCTAACGGGATTTCCACGGTCTAAATGAAAGTGTGGAACTCATTCGGTTGAGTTTAGCAAATTCATGCGGACTAAGTGAATCAGATAAAAATAATGATGCGGAAGGATGGAACCGTGGGATCTTAGCCGGTGTCGTTATAATCAACTTTAAGATTTGTTTTAAATAAAACATAAAAAACACCTGGAAATTAAGATTTTCTCTAAACCAAAACACTTTTCTCAACTCACGATTTATGATTTCTAAAACTAAACCTCTGCAACAACAAGGAGCTCGGAGCATGGTGGGCGGCACGACCATCGTCATCGGCAAAACACGAGTCTACTTCGACAAAACTTTCCTAGAATTAAAACAACGAAGCCATAGGACTTCGAGGTAGCTTGCACTAGTGCAACATAAATCCTCGACTCTTCGTTAGGCATTTGCATTGCAAATTAAGCCCTAACAGGTCTTAGGATTCCGAGGTAGTCGTCCGATACGACAATAAACCCTCACATCTTCTAAATTATTTGTTTGATTTTATCATACAAATATAAGCCCTAATTAATTAAAATTGGCAAGATCAAAACATTTAAATAAGTATTAGGACTTTCCTAAATTCAAGCGAAACGATAGGATAGTCGGGAAATTATCGAAGTTCACTTCGAATCGGTGATTTCTCCTACCTTTCTTCCTTTGGATTCACAAAACAAAATGTTCCAAAAATTTGATCCATTCCACTATTGAAACTCCAAAGTTCGATCTTTGAAAACCTTAAACTTTGAAATTCTTGAGAGCAGAATCATTGATTATTATCGAGAGTTTTCTTAGGTGATTCCGTCACTTAAGATGTAATTAACTATAGGGGCTTGCCCTTATAGGGAATTTTAAAGAACCCGAGTAATATAAACCCTGTTTAATGTTTTCATATTAAGCGAGGGAAACTTGTCGGCTTATAAAATTGGTTCGCGGACCAAACGGATGTCACTAATCTTCTAGTTTATTTAATCGAGCCCCACCAGTCGAGCGATGTAGTACTATCCTTAGGGATAGATACACGGTTTGTGGTGCGGTGCTCGTTTATATAAACTATTTGGGATGTGAGATCGGTTTAATATCATATCTTAAAACCTTCAAATTTAAAATTATTTTCAAAATCAAATACTACTTTTCAAATTATTTATTTTAATTAAATTAAAAATTCGCCAACAGATTTCTGTTAAGCGACCCCTCTTCAAAATAAAACACGACCCTAAAAAATATGCCGACAATATGCTGCTGACTTATCTTCTGGTAATTTGCCTGTCTGTAGGTATTCTACTATCTGCTGATGCCAGTCTTCAATATCTTCTGTCACTGTAACTACTATTTCTTCTTTTCCTAATTTGTGTAGGGTGTCCAGGTCAATCTGTGATAACACCTGCCATCCTTGTACTGTGACACCAATAGAGTCCCCTGATGGACATGCCAATTCTTTAGCGAGCTTAGCTAAAGCGTCCGCATGGGCATCCTCACCCCGAGGAATCCTGTAGAAGGTTACATTAGGAATTTGTTCCAATAATTTCATTGTGTACTTGTGATATTCAGCTAATCATGGTTTCAAAGTTTTGTACTATCTGACAACCTGCTGGATGACTAGTTGTGAGTCGCCATAAATGAAAATATATGTTATTTCCATCAGTATTGCCAATTCCAACCTGGTTATCAAAGCTTCGTATTCTGCCTCATTATTTGTGCATGACTCTGTCAGGTGGTATGAAAATCTTAACACCCCTTGATCCGGTGTTATGAAAATCAAACCAATCCCTACTTTACCCAGTATCACTATTTGCTGTCCTTTATCTATTCTGGCTGACAAAGCTCCATCAAAGTACATCTCTCAGCATTGAGCACAGAGGCCTTTTATTTGTAGTATATGCTCGTCTGTTAGATCATCATCGAGTGGGGACCTAGCTGGCAGTGGGTGTGCTGCGAGGAAGTCGGAGAAAATATGAACTTTGATAGTGCGATTCAAATTGTAATAAAATCATCGACCACCTTGCTAAATGCCTAGAAAGTGTCGGTCAGTTCATTAATTATTGCAACGTATTAACTTTAAAAATATGGTTGACATTATGAGATAACACATTATGAGATAACATGTAATGCCAAAGCTTTTGAGCAGCAAAAATCAAAGCTAGACAATGTTTCTCAATAGTGGGATACTTTACTTCTGCCGGTATTGGATGCTGACTTAAGTAGTAAAGTGTGTTCTCCTTACCCTCATCATTGACTTGGGCTAGAAGGGCTCCAAGGGAGTCGTCTAATGTTGTGTTATAAAGTATCAGCGGTCTACCTAGGACAGGGGCTGCCAAAACAAGTGGTGTCATGAGATATTATTTAACATCTTCAAATATTCGCTGGCATTTTTCTTCCCAAATAAATTTGGCGTCTTTCTTAATTAACGCCGAGAAGAGCTGACACCTCCCTGACACATTAGATATAAGACGTCTTATATATGCCAATTTTCCTTGAAAGGAATATAGTTGTTTCAAGGTTTTGGGGGAAGGCATTTCTAAGATGGCTTTAATCTTCTCTGGGTCAATTTTGATTCCCTGATGATGGATAATGATTCCTATAAATTTCCCAGAGATAACGCTGAAGGCTCATTTTAAGGGATTCATCTTAAGGTTATATTGTCGTAATCATTCAAACACGATCCTCAAATCGTACAAGTGATCTTTCCTCACTTTGCTCTTGATGACCAAGTCATCTACATAGCACTCCACTTGGTTATGGATGATGTCATCAAAAATCCTGGTCATCGCATGCTGGTAGGTAGATCTAGCGTTTTTCAGTCCAAACGACACCACTGTTAGCAGTAGATCCCAATCAGCGTTCTGAAGGCTGTAAGTGTTGCGTCTTCTGGAGCCATCTTGATCTGGTTGTATCTTGATGTTCCATCCATGAAGGAGAAAATTTCATGTGATGAAGCAATGTTCACCATCAACTCTGGTATCGGTAGTGGAAACTCATCCTTTGGACATGCCTTGTTTAAGTCTCTGAAATCAACACAGACTCTGATTTAATCATTCTTCTTTTTAACAAGCACGACCTTGGCTAACCATGTCGGATATTGTTCTTCTCAGACAAAGTTAGCATCTAATGACTGCTGTAACTTGTTGTTATATGTCAAGACTTATCCTTCTGGGAGCTAGTTTTACTGGGGTTATACTTTGATCCACTCCAAGCCTGTGTACTGCGACTTCTGGTGACAAACCCGACATTTCTTCATAGCTCCAAGCAAAGCATTCCTTGTATCATGATAGTAACTTGGTCAAATCTGCAACCTCTTCTTCTTTAAGTGGCGAACTTATAAAAGTTGGTCGGGCTGCTCCTCAGTCCCGAGGTTGATCTCTCTGAGTTCGTCCACTGTAGTCTTAATTTCTTCTTCAAATTCTGGTGGAGCATCTTCTATTGTAGAATCTCCGAACTTATCTTGAACATCGAAGCATTCTTCCTCTGACAGGCTAGTAACAATCATGCAAAGTTTCGAGTCATCGACTGGTCTTATCGTACCAAAATCGAGACCTTCTTTCGAATCGAGTTTCTGGCTTTTCACATTCCACAATTTCTCAAACTATTGTAACTTGTCTTTTGGCATTTGTTTTGGCACGTATCCTTGTTGATTCAATTTTTGTACACACGGCTAAAAGTAACCAAAAGGTTATTACATTAATTCATTAGAGTTTCTCTTCCAAAGTTATAGATGGTTCAACAGCAGAAGGAAAAGCTCGGTAAAACCTGATCCGCTTAGGACCACCAATATGGACTTCCTTGATCTCTGCACTCTTGATCTTTTGAGGATTGATCGGAGTTAGAGTCATGGCCAACACATAATGGTTGATCTGATCATATATTGATTTGTATTCGCTTTTCTCTACATCTTCCGAGGACATCTCAAATTGAGACTTCTTTTGTCTTATCATCATCATTTCTTTTTCCTCTTTTTCAGAACTTCCTTCTGCTTCGATTCTGATCGCTGTCTTTGTCTGCTCGATGATCTGGTAAGTTCTTTTTTGACCAGGTCCCCGACCTTGACCTCGGGTGTGTGGGCTGAAAGAAACTTCACTACCTCATTTCAAAGGAGTGGTGAGAGATCGCTGAAGCAGAGCCGAATGGTCCCGTCCTTGTGGTCTTTCCAAATTCTCAATTCTACTTGTTACAACTTCTCAAGAGAGAACGGTCTTCTTCAGTGGAGCATAGTAGGCAGCATCTTCATGGATGCCCACTTCGTGTGTTGAGAACAGTACGTAAGTCCCCTTTGATGCAATTTTCTTGATCATCTTTATAATATTTGATGCAATGATGAAGAGATGATGAGACCCTGTTGTACTCATGAAGCCACAACCGACCAAGCAAAGTACTGAATGAAGTGTCCACGTCAACATGGAATTTTGCAGTTGTTACTAGATTTCCAACTTTCATCTACAGTGTAATAGATCCAAGCGCTCTTTCTCCTTTCTGGTTGAAACCTCTTAACATCATCTGGTTGGTAGAGAGTTCTCGAACATCGATGTCCAAATATGCTAACGTTTATAGGCTCATTATATTGAGTAGCACTCCAGGGTCTACTAGCACTCTAGTAAGCACGAATCTGCCAATATTAACAAAAATGTAGAGCGAGAGATTGTGATCGGTTGTACTGAGTAGCAAATCTTCATCGGTAAGCAACACTCTTGACTATTCTTTCACAGTACAAACTCCATCTGAGGACGAGCTAGCCAAGTGTGCTAAGAAAATTTCTGGGTCGAGGAGGGCCCTCACCAGATTTTCTCTCATCTCCTTTGATAGGATCAGAGCGTCGCAGATGCTTAGTTTGGCCGGCAACTTCCTAAGATGTGCTAGTACATTGTACTCCACTTGATAAGAGTTTCTGACTTTTCTCAAATCTGTATTTCTTCCATCGCTGGGGTTGGTCCCTCCTGAGTAACTGACTGCTTTCCCTTTTCCACGAGCATTGTTCTTGGTGGCAGCATCCTTCCACTTCTGAGATTTACTTCTGTTATTTCTTCCTCTTCCTGACCTAGAGGTACTTCTGATGTTGAAGTGGGTTCTTCTAGCATTGACTATGTGTCAGAAGAGTCCAAGCTGAGTGGAACTTCCTTGCACTCGAGGACTGGCTCCTCGCTCTCTAAGCTTTCGTAGTTAATGTCATCGATGTTTTCTTCTTCGTCGACGTTTTTGTCCGGAATTATCGTGACTTGAGGATCAGCTTGGGAATCAAAATCGGGGTTAGATTGATCATATTCAGTCACGTTGTCAGTGGAAACAACCAAAATGTAATCAGAATTAAATCCATTAGATTCAAAAGAGCCCGTGTGGGCATGGAGATAATGGTACAAAGTTAGGGGTTCAAGGGGTTTCGTCCCCTAATCCGAGATAACCAATCTAACTGGGGAAGCCTCTATCCTACCCTTCACGCTATCGTCCTTAATACCTTTCACATTATCTTTCTTCTTCAGCTTTGGTAGTCGTGATGATTCTCCTATTGCAGCCTGCACTTTCGGTTGAGTCGGCGGTGGCCTGCTTAAAATCTGACCGGATCTGATCCAGAACCTTATTGAGGTCCTCCCATGTCATGCTCCATCCTCCCTCACCAGTGTAGGGTTCTAGCTGAGAGATCAGCTCGGCTGAAATTACATTTATAGAACCCCTTACAGGTTCCTTTAAATATTCCTACGGGATCATGATGTTCCCCTCCTTTTAATTTCTTTCAAGCCAATCCTTGAAGCTAAAACACCCTTCTATCGTGTGTCCTAACATCCTGTGATACAAGCAGTAGTTGGGCTGATCTTTCTCGTCGATTTCATCTGGCTTCTTCAGTTTCAGCAATCTGAACTCGAGCTTCTTGATCAAATTATTAAACATCTTTGATATGGCATCATCTTTGAAGGAGCATTCCTTACTTAATCTTTCTGCTATTGTCCGACACCGTCTGACACCTGTCTGGTACGACCTTTATTGGAAACTCTGCTGACCAGGCTGACTGTACTGCTGCGGCGGATGGGGCTGACCGTAGAACTGAGCATACTGAGGCTGAACATACTGTGGGGGCTGACTGTTCTGAGCTGGAGGCTGGCTGTACTACGGGCGTGACTCTGACTGAATTCTCAGCTGCTGTTTACCTTTATCGACTGTTACCACAACGCCGGATCTCTTCTTGAATGCTTTGACTAGTCTCAACTTTTCTGCCTTTTCTGATGGTTCCATGTGCTTGACTTCATCTTGGACACTGCTCGCCTTACTGAGTAGCTTCCCGAAGGACTTAATGGTCAAACCTTTAAGCATAAATGCTACCGGACCGTGGATACTCTTAGATATGCTTTAAAAGAACAAGAATTTGATACCACTTTTTAGAATATTTATTTCCTGGCAAATGGCTTTAAAAACTTGATGTGTGAGGTTTACTTTAATTAATTTATATTTAGATTTTATAATAATTATTGTAAAACTCACAATTTAAAATGCAAGTATACGTATCATTCAAGTAATACAGGGCTCTAGTGGAGTCCTGATTATCGATCCCACATGGATAGTGAATTTATAAAAAGCAAGAAATGCAAGAAATTGTCGGCATATTTTTAGGTTGTGTGTTTTATTTTGAAAAGGGGGTCGCCTAACAGAAATTATCGGCGAATTTTAGATTTTAAATTTGATTTAAATATATATATATAATTTAGAAAGTAGCATTTGATTTTGAAAATAATTTTAAGTTTGAAAATTTTAAGATATGAAATCGAACCGATCTCACATCCCAAATAGTTTATATAAACGAGCACCGCACCACAAGCCGTGTATCTATCCCTAAGGATAGACACACGCTACTGATGGTGGGGCTCGATTAAATAAACTAAAAGATTTGTGACATCCGTTTGGTCCGCAAACCAATTTTATAAGCCGACAAATTCCCTACTTAATATAAATGAATTAAGCGGGGTTTATATTACCAGGTTCTTAAAATTCCCTATAAGGCCAAGCCCCTATAGTTAATTACATCTTAAATGACGGGAATCACTTAAGAAAAGTCTCGATAATAATCGGTAATTCGCTCTCAAGAATTTCAAAGTTTAAGTTTTCAAGGGATTGAATTTTAGAATTTCGATAGGGAATGGATCAAATTTGGAACATTTTGTTTTGGGAATTCAAAGGAAGAAAAGTAGGAAAATTACAGATTCGAAGCGAACTTCGATAATTTCCCGACTATCCTATTGTTTGGCTTGGATTTAGGAAAAATCCTAATGTTTATTTAATGTTTTGATCTTGCCAATTTTAATTAATTAGAACATATGTTCGTATGACATGATCATACAAATAGCCTCGAAGATGTGAGGGTTTATGTCGTATCGGAGGACTACCTTGGAAATCCTAAGATCGGTTAGGGCTTAATTTGCAATGCAAATGCCTAACAAAAGGTTGAGGATTTATGTTGCGCTAGGAAAACTACCTCAAAATCCTATGGCTTGGTTATTTAATTCTAAGAAAGTTTTGTTGAAGTAGACTCAGGTTTTGCTGATGACGATGGCCGTGCTGCCCACCATGCTCCGAGCTCCTTGTTGTTGCAGAGGGTTGTAACCAAGAGGGAAGAGAAGAGTTTGGTTTTAGAAATCTTAGAGTCCAAGTGTTTTTTAATGTTTTAGTTAAAACAAATCTTAAAGTTGATTATAACAACACCGGTTAAGATCCCACGGTTCCATCCTTCCGGCATCGTTATTTTTATCGGATTCACTTAGTCCAGATGAATTTGCTAAACTCAACTAAATGAGTTACACACTTTCATTTAGACCGTGGGAAATCCCGTTAGCAACACGTAGGTTACATCATCCGAGGTATTCCGATCATCCAACAAGACGTTTTAATTTAGTTGTAATTGTAGTTTTGTATTACTGTTTGTGATTAAATTTTGAGTTGTTTTATATTTTGAAATATTGTGGTGGTGAATTTTATCTTGTAATGACTTTTAATTTAGTTTTGGTTTCGAGTTTAGGGGCTACCCTAAAGGTATGGGTTTTCATGCAACAGTTGTTTATCATGCAAGAAAAGTAAAGTGTATTTGCAATAAAATAAATTGCAAGAAAGTAAATTGCAACAAAATAAAAGCGTACCTGGAGGGTCTTCCCGTCATCCCAAGCTACACTTAAACACAATTTAGAATATTTAAGCATATAAAGCAAGTTCCTAGATAAAGCTAAGGGAAGGGTTATGGTTTTCTACCAAGTTCCTAATCCTATAGCTAGTCATTTCCTATGATGTCTTGGTTCTTGTGTTTTGGTTTGAGGACGATTTTCTTCATCAAAGAACAATTAGGTTCAATTGTTCTTATAAACATCCTATCATATTGAGGAAGTGCTTAAGATGAATCTTAAACATCTTTTCAATATTGCTAGAATTGTTTTAAGTCCAAATGAATTTAATTAATCAGGTGAAGTAATCATCCGAGGTTTAATTAAGTTTTATCCTCTTGCTCAGTGAACTAGGACATTTGAATATCCTATGAGTGGAGTAATACTTCACTTAATGCTCCATTTAGGAGTTATGACAATAAGAGTTCTTGAGGGCAAACCGATGTTCAAGTGATTTGTGATTTTAATTTGATTTCAATTAATGGTTTTAAGTTTGGAATAGTGTTCAAATTGTTTTAAATTTACTTTTGAATTCTTTGTCCTAAATGATGTTATATTTAATTCAATTTAATTCAATTTAATTTTAATTTAATTTAATTTGGTTTAGGTTTAATTTTAATTTAATTTTATTTATTTTATTTAATTTTAATTTTATTTTAACTTGATTTTATTTATTATTTTTTTATTTAATTTAATTTAATTTAACTTAATATGTTTTAATTTAATTTAATTTAATGTGATTTAATTTAATTTAATTTAATTTAATTTAATTTTAATTTTAATTTGGTTTTATTTTTAATTTAAATTTAAATTTTAATTTAATTTTATTTTATTTTCTTTTAATTTTAATTTAATATTTTATTATTATTTTATTATTTTTTTATATTATGTTTTAGGGATGATTTAATTTTAATTGTTAAAGTATTAATTTAATTGAAATTTTAAAAGGGTTTAATTTAAATGTTTTAATTTTTAATTTAATTTAATGATTAAGCATTTTAAGTTTTGAATTTGGATTATCATTTTAATTAGGAATTGAATGTTATTGAGGTGATCAATTTAGGGATTCTTAGATTAAAGAATAAATTTCTTCCTAATAATATCCCTATTTTAATAATTCCAATTTTTTTATTCTTCCATGTTTAAACAATTATTTAATTAAGGTTTATTTTAATTACTTTCAAATTGTTTGGTAAGTTTCTACCCTTTAAATACCTAAGTTTCAAACATCCAAAATCAACTTAATATCATGTATTTTACCCACCCTTTTAATTAAACCTAAAATTTTTAATTATAGGTTAAAATTTTAATTACCATTTTGCCCTTTAAACTTACTAATTTCATAACTAACTAAATTGAGCTTAAATGAATTTGAAATTTTTATGTGGCTTCACTCATATGTCAATCAAGACATTAGAGGAGAAAATGTGATTTTTCTCTATTTAAATTATTTATATAATTATTTTTGGTGGAAAATAAGAATTTTCAAGGAGAATTTAATAACATGACCAAGGGAAAGTTTCTCTCCTTAAGAAAATTATGGGACATCCCTAATGACCAGAGGACCACTTGGACCAATTTTGGTGATTTTTTGAATTATATTATTTTTATTATAATTATTTTGAATTTTGGAGTATTAATTAATTTAAAAATAAAATAAAGATTGAAAAATAAATTTTATATTTTTCAAAAATCTCTCTGATATCAAGGAAACCAGAGAACCAATTTTTATAATTTTCTAATTTTTTTGATTTATTAGAATTATTTTAGTGGAATTGCTAGAAAATACACATTTTTTTTAATTTTAAAATTACCTTAAGGCTTCAAATTTAATATCTCATCATAGGGACCTGAGAAAAATATGGGGTTTGTTCCTAAGTGATTAAAATTCAAAATATAACATTTTGGTGAATTTTATTTATTTTTGTGATTTTTATTATTTTTTAATTATTAAAAATATTAAAATAATGCAAAAAATCAACTTTTTTAGAAAATTGTAATTTTAATTTTCTTAAATTCCCCTGATATCAGAGAGGCTCCAAAACCAATTTGGTGAATTTTTGAAAAGTATTTTGAAAGTTATGAATTTTTAAAGTTTAAATTGGCTAAATGGTTTAATCGGCATCATTTAGTAGAAATTTAACCAAGTCCAATTGACTTCAATTTTTATGGTGGGTTCCTACTGATCCTAAAGGTCGGTGGAGAATTTATTTCAAGTCAATTTGATGTATGATTAGCTCTAATTAATTAAGGTTCCATTTTGGGTGTTTAAGCCGATTAGGGTTATTCAAGTGGATTAATTCAAAGCCTAATTTTCCTAGAGTTCTACTAAGTCGCAAGAAACATCACCAAATTTTCCTAGAATTTATTTCACAACATGCTAATTATTGAAATTAAAATATTCAGAATAGAGACCTAGAATTGAAAAATCAATAACTCTTCATAGGGATGGCCTCTGACTTTGGAAAATTCGGGGAATGTTCCCGAATTCGGAGGCTTCAAAGCCCTATGTTCTCGTACCATGGTGAATTGTATACATGCATGGAGAATTTAAAATGTGCAGAGAGTAAATAAATTATTAAAAATCAAATACTTAATTAAATTAAATGATTTCTTTTCCACATTATTCTCCTCTGTTCACTGAGCAAGATGGTATTTTTATTTTATTTTTCTAATTTTCCTACACAAAGTTATGCATTTTTGAAGTTTAGGGAATTAAATAAATCAAAAAAATACCCTAATTTCCTACTTATCCACGCGGCGCCGCGTCAACCTCGGCGTCTCCGGAGCTCCACGGGTCGTCTCTTGATTCGGCGCTGCCATCTGACTGGGATGCCACGCGGCCCGCGGTTGATGTCCCGTTGCTCCGTCCGGCGCGATCCTGGCCGTCCGCTTGATACACGGGCGATCCGACGGCTCCTGGTCATCTTCTACGACTGGTGTGAACCCGTGACCGTCAACCTTCTAACCCTAATTTCTCACTCGATTCTCAACGGATTTTCATGTTCTTATTCTATATGGATTCGTCTTGAGGAGACGAACACATCCATACGGTAAACATGTATAGAAATTTACTCAAATTAAATAGAGAATCTCTGTAAGCTCGGGAAGAAGAGTGAGTCCATACCTTTGCTCAGAGAAGTGAAGCTTCGATGCGAGAGTTGTGTCACATTCGATTGGGTCCGAGCGAAGCTCAGGATGAAGTCCTTGGCACAGTGAATTGGTAGGTATGATTTCGACCAAGCCCGATCACAAAGCTTGGAGAGTGGAAGCAATGGTCGGCCTGGTGAGGGGCTTTCTTTGGTAAACTTCTTCTCTTGGTACGGTGAAGGTGTAGGACCAATCAATTTGGGGATTGGCTCACGCTGTGAAGAAGTGTCCTGGTTTTTATCTTGAAATTTGAACTCAAAATTGAGCTCGAGTTGGAGGAATTGGAGGCTGCGATCCGAGTGGGAATCAAATGCTCTATGTGTGGAGAGTGGTGCGGAATGATTTTGGCAAAGTTTCCTTAAGGTTGGTTCGGCACCTCTTCCATGGCCGAGAGAGGTGGGGTTTAAATAGGAGAGGCTGGAGGGCCTCCCGGGGGAGTTAGGGCTTGGGATCGAGTTGCTGCGGTGAGGAGAAGAACAACCATGGTGGCCATTGGGCATGGGGCAACTCGGCGAGTGAGAATTCCAAGCTTGGGCTCACATGATGCTCTCGGGTGTGGTGTTTTCCGGCGGCCCAGGTGGCTGGCCGGCAGGCAAGGGTCACCATCTTGACCAGGGAGGTCAGGTCTTGGAAATGGTGAATTCAATTGGGCTTGGACATGTGTAAAGTGTTTGAAAATTTGCAAAATTGAAGATTAGGTAAATGTAAGTGGAATGAAATCATTTTGGTTGAGCCATGAAGCCTTATCAAGTCTATATGAGCCATGAGAGGACTCATTTGAGGCATTTCACTATGTTGTTCCTAACCCTCTTAGCCAAGGGCTTAGGGGTTAAGGACCATCCATGTGAATCACCTTCATGAGTCAGGAGGTCAAGTTGGGTATGGGTGTGGTTTTAGGAGGTGTGTGAAAGTGTAGTGTACAAGTGTAAGGTGTGTGTAAGTCGGCCCTCACCGGACCGAGGCCACCCGGGCGAGTCCTAAGGCCAAAGAGTCCTATAGGAACTCATCCTTTAAACTTCCGCATTTGATTTCGACCCTCACAGGTGATTAGGGGTCTACAGTCGATGTTTGTGGAGTTTGCGGGGAGTTAAGAAGTGGTTTGAAATTCTAGGTGGTGAGTCCCGATTCTAATCCTCTAAGACAGTCGAAGGAAAAGCCTGAGGCTAGATCTAAGTACTAGAAAGAAGAGGAGAAGACCTCATCGAAATGAGGTCGACAAATGGACCCCGATAGGTGTGGTGAGCTGACGAGCACACGCGCGTATTGGCGTTGACCGAAGCGATCAACAAAACAAACACAGAAGTCCAAGTGACAAACTTGGGACAGAGTAGAAGAGTTTTCGCTGGGGAGTGTCAAGTATATCTGCGAGGCTCGGAGATCCACTGAACTCTCGGCGGGGAAAGGGAAAGGAGGTGAATCCCGAATCACATGATGCGGGGAATTTTGATTTAGATTTCATTTTGTTTCAGTTTAAGTTTTGATGTGTGAGCTCAGATTTTTAGTTTGAGTTTCTATTTAGATTGAAGTTTTGTTAAAATTAATTTGAAGGGATTTGAACTTGAAATGAAAATTGGAATTTTGTGGTTTTAGATGTAACATCTTCAACTTAAAAAGAAAATTGAATTGATTGGATTAAATCATTATAATGAGGAGAGATCTCAGAGCAATGCGGTATTGGATGTAAAATCCTTAACCTCAAGAGTTTGAATTTGATGTATTTCATTGCAATAGGGAAAGAATCCTAAAGGAATGCAGTCTCGGATGTAAAAAATCCTCAACCCCAATAATTTGATTTTGATGTATTTCATTGCGATAGGGAAAGAACCTAAAGCAATGCAGTATCGGATATAAAATCCTCAACCCCAAGAATTTGATTTTGATGTATTTCATTGCTATAGGGAAAGAATCCTAAAGCGATGCGGTCTCGGATGTAAAATCCTCGACCCAAGAATTTGATTTTGATGTATTTCATTGCGATAGGGAAAGAATCCTAAAGCGATGCGGTCTCGGATGTAAAATCCTCGACCCAAGAATTTGATTTTGATGTATTTCATTGCGATAGGGAAAGAATCCTAAAGCGATGCGGTCTCGGATGTGAAATCCTCGGCCCAAGAATTTGATTTTGATGTATTTCATTGCGATAGGGAAAGAACCTAAACGATGCGGTATCGGATGTAAAATCCTCGACCCCGAAACGTTTGATTTTGATGTATTTCATTGCTATAGGGAAAGAATCCTAAAGAAATGCGAGTCTCGGATGTAAAATCCTCGACCCGAAAGTTTGATTTTGATGTATTTCATTGCTATAGGGAAAGAATCCTAAAGCAATGCAGTCTCGGATGTAAAATCTTCAACCCCAAGAATTTGAATTTGATTGAGATTTGATTTGAGATCTGGAAGGTTGAATTTTAAATTTGATTGAGATTTGATTTAAAATTTGTGTTCATTTTTTTTGTACTTTAACGATTCAAATTTGCTTTATCTTTTCTGTTATCCTCAGAGCTAGCCTCCTTTCTTCAGGTTCCTGGTGAACCGGTATCCTTGAAGTATATGCACTGGTAGTAGTGAGTTGCCTGTCACTCATGTTGATCCGCATTGCTAGTTTGGTTAACATTTTGCGGATACGGCGATTTTTATTTCTTCGGCGAGTTCTTTGTGAGAGTAGCTCTTCGTACTTCTGAATCTCTGTGGGCACGGCGCCGACGAGCTGGCCCTATACTTGTAGCGACTATAGACTTGATTCTCTTGTCCTCCTCGGTGTTTGTTTTCCTTTTCTTCTTGCTTGAGTTGGTGGCTTGGGCCACCCACTTTCATTCTTGTCCTAGTCGGGCGGTTCCTCTCGGTCAGCTGGGACCCGAGTCACTTTCCTCGTATTGCGGAGCTCTGCGGTGCGAAGTACGAGTCAATCTTCTATTATCGCTCCATCTTTCACCCTCTTTTCGTCGAGTGCAAGGCTTACGCCATTTCTAAAGTTCGGGACCAACCGCCGGTTCGACATTTCCCTATGAAAAATAAGGAAAATGATCGGGGGACATCGTACTAAGAACAAGAACATTAAGAAAATGTTTATTAAAGATAGAGTTTTCTCTTTTTTTTATTATTCCTTTTATATTTTCAAATTCAACAGGAATGAAGTGGGAAAAGATTGGAAAAAAAGATTTTGATTTGGAAGGGAGAACAAGGAAGACTTTATTATCATGATTTTATTTATTTTAGCACATTTTTTTTATTATTTTTGGGTTCGAGACCCGGTCGCTAAGTAATTACTTCGCCGTGCTTCTAGGGATGAATAATTCATTCCTTCGAAACATCGAGGTAGCGTAATAATTCTTCAAGTATCGTCCGTTGATCGGAAGCATATGTCATTCTCCTTGGCGATTCACTGGCTGGTAGGAGCCTCCTGAGTATCTTTGCTTGACCACGAAACGGTCCTTCCCAGTGGGTTCAAATTTTCCTCCTATCTTGCGGTGTGCGGGGATAAGTCTCTTGAGAACAAGAACTAAGTCACCAACTTTGAAGGTCCTTGGGTGGACCAGTTTGTCATGGGCTTGAACCATCTTAGCTTGGTATAATTCTAAATTCTGCTGCGCTGCAAGTCTTTTCCCTTCCAGGCTTTCTAATTCCTCTAGTCGTAATTTGGCATTCTCTTCGAGTCATGATTTTGTTTGCAAGCTGCAATTCGAGTGAAGGAAGGCGAACCTCTAAGGATAACCTTGCCTCGGACCCATACACCGGAGCGTAAGGTGTAGCTTGAGTAGGAGTTACGAAGGTTGTCGGTAGGCCATAAGGCTTCTAATAACTTCTTGTGCCAACTTCTCTTATTATCGTCCAAAGTTTTCTTTAAAATTTGAACGAGAGTTTTATTAAAAGCCTCGGCCGGGACGTTTGCTCTTGGATAGTAAATTGTTGAATACGCGGTCGATTCCGTGTCTCTCGACAAAATTGTTGATTTGCGTGCTTCGAATGCGGCCCATTATACGAGATGATCCTACGCGACACTCAGAAACGGTAGACAATTTGGTTCTTGAAAAGCTGTAGCACGTGGTGTGCTTTCACTTCTCTAAGTGGGCACCTGCTGCCACTTGGAAAAGTAATCTATGGCCATGAGAATGAAACGATGTCCTTTTGAAGATGGTGGTTCTATTGGACCCACTATATCATGCCCTGACATTCGAATGGCCGCGACGCAGGATTGTCGGATGTGGCACATTTGGAGGTTGGTGTAGAACCACTCCGTGCACTTGGCATTGGTGACGGCTCTTGGCGATTTTCATGCGATCGGTCATCATTGAGGGCCGGTAGTACCCTAGTCTTTTAATTTTCATCTTCATCTTCGGACACGGCGGTGAGCGCCACAGAGTCTCGAATGCACCTCTTTAACAATTTCACGGGCCTCGGACCCGCTTAGGCATCTTAGCCACATTTGATCGAAAGACCTTCTATATAACGTGTTGTTTATTAATGCGTAGGACGAGTTCTTTTCTTGATACGATGGGCTAACGACTATCGTCCGGTAGTTTTCCTATTTGCGAGTAGTCATGTAATGGCTATCGCCGATCTTCGTGTTTTACGTCAGCTATTCTAATTGATTCTTTTTCTTTTCGATTTGTGTATTGTGTCTATGTCGAGCTGTGATAGGACTGACGTCCGTGAATCGACAATTCCATCGATTCATCTTGCAAACGAGGCAAATTCTTTTGCGAGACGGGCTAACTTGCCTCTCGCTAAAGCATTTTCTTTCATGGGAATTTTGTAGATCGTCACATTCGGAATGCGTTCCAACAAGCTGTATGGCATCTTGGAAGTATTGCTCGAGTCTTGGTTTTAAAATTCTGTCTTGTCCGGCGATCCGTTGAATGATTAACTGCAAATCCGTAGATGTTGATGTTTGTTATCCCCATTTGAACAGTTAATTCCGATCTTGTTATGAGGGCTTCGTGATACGCTTCGTTGTTTGTACATGGCTGCGGTAAGTGGTAGGAGTATCTTAACATCCCCGCTCCAGGTGTTATAAAGATTAGTCGATTCCTGCCTTACAGGCACTATCACTTGCGATTCTTCGTCTTTGTGTGCTGAAGATGCTCCGTCGAAATATAATTCCCAACGTCGATCATCGGGGTCTTCTAGGCTCATTATTTGTTCGTCTGGCAAGTCGTCATTAAGAGGAGATTCCGCCGGCAAAGGGTGTGCAGCGAGGAAGTTTGCTAGGATTTGTCCCTTTACGGCACGAAGAGGCACGAAAGTTATATCGAATTGCAATAATATCATTGACCACCTGACAAGTTACGCGGAAAGCGTTGAACGGGTCATCGAGTATTGCAATGGATTAAATTTTGAGATCGGGTTGACCTTATGAGAAAGCATGTAATGCACGAGCTTTTGAGCGGCGAAGTTCGGGACAAACGGTGCTTTTCGATTGCGGGATACCTTACTTCCGGTCGGAAGTAAACGACGGCTTAGGTAGTAAAGAGCATTTTCATTACCCTCATCATTGACACAAGCTAACGGGGCTCCAAGAAGTCGTCCAAAGCCGCGGTATAAAGTATCGACGGTCTACACGAGGCCAGGGGCTGCTAAGACGGGAGGTGTCATTAAATATTGTTTAATGTCTTCGAAGGACTTCGGCATTTCTCTTCCCAGAATAAATTTGGCGTCCTTTTTAACAAATGCTGAGAAAGGTGACACTACCGACAAGTTTGAGATAAAGCGTCGAAGATATGCCAACTTCCCTTGAAAAGATCGTAGTTGTTTTAAGGTTTTGGGAGGTGGCATTTCTAAGATGGCTTTTATTTTTTCCGGATCGATTTCAATTCCACGATGTCGGACAACGAATCCTAAGAATTTCCCGGAAGTGACGCCGAAGGCGCATTTTAAGGGATTCATCTTAAGGTTAAATTTTCTTAATCGTTCGAAAACAATTCTCAAATCATACAGGTGGTTTTCCTTTACTTTTCTTTTGATGACCACATCATCCACGTAGCATTCGACTTGATTGTGGATGAGATCATCAAAAATTATTGTCATCGCTCTTTGGTAGGTTGCTCCTGCGTTCTTCAGTCCGAATGGCATCATTGCGTAGCAATATACTCCGATCGGCGTTACGAATGCCGTAAGTTTTTCATCTTCGGGAGCCGTTTTTATCACGGTTGTATCTCGAAGATCCATCCATGAATGAGAATATTTCATGTGTTGAAGCAATGTCGATCATTAATTCGGGATAGGTAGAGGAATTCATCTTTTGGACATGCCTTGTTTAAATCTCTGAAATCCACACAAATTCCGATACGACCATTCTTCTTCTCGATTGGGACCACATTGGCTAACCAAGTCGGGTATTGTTCTTCACGGACAAATTTAGCGTCTATTAGCTTTTTAACTTCGACTATGACTTGTTGTTCGATTTCTAGACGCATTCTTCAGGGACCTTATCCGGCCTGGAACGAAGTAGGATCCACTCCTAGCTTATGGACTGCGACCTCTGGAGCTAGTCCTGGCATCTCATCGTAGCTCCAAGCAAAACAGTCTTTAAATTCCATCAATAACTTGATTATTTCTTAGGAGTCTTCTTTATTGAGTAAGGAGCTAACAAAGGTAAGTCTAGGCTCTTCGCTAGTACCTAAGTTAACTTCCGTTAACTCATCTATTGTAGATTTGATCTCTTCTTCGAACTCTGGTGGAGCGTCTCCAATCTGTAAATCTTCAAATTCTTCTGTAGTTTCCATGCAGTTTTCATTAGACTCACAAGTTACAACCAAACAAAATTTAGTATCGTCAACTGATCCTACTGTGCCGAATCCAAGACCATGTTTTGAATTGGGTGGATGATCGGAGTTATCCCATAATTTTTCAAAATGTTGTGATTGACCTTTTGTCCATTGTCGAGGTAAGAAACCACGCTGAATTAAATTTTGAACACAGGGAGAGTACCACTCAAATGGTAATTCCATTAATTCTGATGAAGTAGCATCTTCAAATTGTACATTATTTTCGAGTTTTGGAGGAAGGAGCACCACGGTAGAATTTGATGGGCTTTGCACGCCGCGTTGTGTACCTCTTTGACCACCATACCCTCGATCTTATTAGAATGGATCGGGGTCAGGGTCATAGTATGTACATAGTGGTTAATCTTCTTGTACATCGATTTATATTCTTCGTTCTTTTCATCTTCGAGAGGGATTGTCGGTGAATTTTTAATTTAATTTAAATAAATAATTTGAAAAGTAGTATTTGATTTTAAAAAAAAATAATTTTTAAATTTGAAAATTTTAAGATATGAAATCAAACTGATTTCACATCCCGAATAGTTTATATAAACGAGCACCACATCACAAACTGTGTATCTATCCCGAAGAATAGACACACTAATTGGTAATGAGGCTCGATTAAGTAAACTAGAAAGGTTTGTGACATCCGTTTGGTCTGTGAACCAATTTTATAAGCTGACAAATTCCCCTGCTTAATATGAAAACATTAAACGGGGTTTATATTACACAGGTTCTTTAAAATTCCCTATAAGAGGCAAGCCCTATAGTTAATTACATCTTAAGTGACGGGAATCACCTAAGAAAACTCTCGATAATAATCAATAATTCTGCTCTAAAGAATTTCAAAGTTTAAGTTTTCAAAGGATTGAATTTTGGAATTTTAATAGGGAATGGATCAAGTTTTGGCACATTTTGTTTTGGGAATTCAGAAGGAGAAAAGTAGGAGAAATTACAGATTCGAAGCAAACTTCGGTAATTTCCCAACTATCCTATTATTTGGCTCGGATTTAGGAAAGTCCTAATGTTTATTTAATGTTTTGATCTTGCCAATTTTAATTAATTAGGACTTATATTCGTATGACATGATCATACAAATAGCCTTGAAGATGAGAGGGTTTATGTCGTATCGGACGACTACCTCGGAATCCTAAGTCCGGTTAGGGCTTAATTTACATGACATGATCATGCAAATGCCTAACAAAAGGTTGAGGATTTAGGTTGCACTAGGCAAACTATCTCGAAGTCCTATGGCTTGGTTATTTAATTCTAAGAATGTTTAGCTGATGTAGATTCAAGTTTTGCTTGATGACGATGGCCGTCTTGCCTACCATGCTCCGAGCTCCTTGTTGTTGCGAGGGTTTAGTTTTAGAAGTCATAAATCAGGAGATGAGAAAAGTGTTTTGGTTTAGAGAAAATCTTAATTTCCAAGTGTTTTTAATATTTTAATTAAAACAAATCTTAAAGTTGATTATAACAACACCGGTTAAGATCCCACGGTTCCATCCTTCCGGCATCGTTATTTTTATCGGATTCACTTAGTCCGGATGAATTTGCTAAACTCAGCTGAATGAGTTCCACACTTTCATTTAGGCAGTGGGAAATCCCGTTAGCAACACGTAGGTTACATCATCCGAGGTATTCCGATCATCCAACAAGACGTTTTAGTTTAGTTGTAATTGCGGTTTTGTGTTCGTTTGTGATTAAATTTTTAGTTGTTTTATATTTTGAGATGTTGTGGCGGTGAATTTTATCTTGCAATGACTTTTAATTTAGTTTTGGTTTCGGTTTTAGGGACTATCCTAAAGGTGTGGGTTTTCATGCAACGATTGTTTATCATGCGAGGAAAGTAAGTGCGATGTAATTAAAGAAATTGCAATAATGTAAATTGCAAGAAAGTAAATTGCAATAAAATAAAAGTGTACCTGGAGGGTCTTCCCGTCATCCTAGGCTGTACTTAAACACAATTAGAATATTTGAACAAGTTCCTAGGTAAAAGCTAAGGGAAGGGTTATGGTTTTCTACCAAATTCCTAATCCTATAGCTAGTCATTTCCTATGCCGTCTAGGTTCTTGTGTTTTGGTTTGAGGACGATTTTCTTCAACAAAGAATAATTAAGTTCAATTGTTCTTATAAGTATCCTATCATATTGAGAAAGTGCTTAAGAAGAATCTTAAACATCTTTTCAATATTGATAGAATTGTTTTAAGTCCAAATGAATTTAATCATACAAATGAATTAATCGTCCGAGAATTCAAGTTTTGTTGTTATCTTACTCGAGTGAACTAGGACATTTGAATATCCTCATAAGTGGAGTAACATTTCATTTAATGTTCTATTTAGGAGTTATGATAACCAAAACTCTCGAGGGCAAATTGGTAATCAAATGGTTTATGATTTTGTTTAACTTCAATTAACGGGTTTAAATTTGGAATAGTGTTCAAGTTGCTTTATATTTAATTTCTTTATGTCTTAGGTAATGTTATTTAATTCAATTTAATTTAACTTGATTTGATATGCTTTAATCTAATTTAATTTAATTTGATTTAATTTAATTTTAATTTAATTTAATTCAATTTAATTTAATTTAATTTAATTTAATTCAATTTAATTTAATTTGTTTAATTTAATTTAATTTAATTTTAATTTAATTTATTTTAATTTAATTTATTTTAATTTAATTAATTTAATTTAATTTAATTTAATTTTTTTAATTTAATTTAATTTAATTTAATTTAATTTAATTTAATTAATTTAATTTAATTTAATTTAATTTAATTTGTTTAATATTTAATTTAATTTAATTTGATTTAATTTAATTTGATTTAATTTAATTTAATTTAATTTAATTTAATTTGATTTAATTTAATTTGTTTAATTTTTAATTTACTTCTTATTTTTTATTTTAATTTAATTGAAATTTTAAAAGAGTTTAATAATTTAACTTTAATTTAATGATTAAGTCTTTTAATATTTTAAATCTTAAATTTGAATTATCATTTTAATTAAGAATTAAATATTATTGAGATGATTAATTTAGGGATTTTTAAATTAAAAAATAAATCTCTTCCTAATAATATCCCTATCTTAATAATTCCAATTTTATTATTCTTCCAAATTTAATCAATTATTTAATTAAGGTTTATTTCAATTATTTTAAATTGTTTAGTAGGTTTCTACCCTTTAATTATTTGAATTTCAATCATCCAAATCAGATTAAGATCAAATATTTTGTTTGTTAATTTTATTAAACCTAAAGTTTTAATTAAGGGTTAAAAATTTAATTACCACTTTGCCGCTTCAAGCTTAATAATTTCATAACTCACTAAATTGAGCTTAAATGAATTTGAAATTTTTATGTGACTTCACTCATATGTCGATAAAGACATGAGAGAAGAAAATGTGATTTTTACTGTATTTAATTTATTTATATAATTATTTTTGGTGGAAAATAGGAATTTCCAAGGAAAATTTAATAACATGACCGAGGGAAAGTTTCTATCCTTAAGAAAATTATGGGCCATTCCTAATGACCAGAGAACCACTTGGACCAATTTTGGTTATTTTTTGAATTATATTATTTTTATTATAATTATTTTAAGTTTTGGAGTATTAATTAATTTAAAAATAAAATAATGGTTGAAAAATAAATTTTATATTTTTCAAAAATCTCTCTAATATCAAGGAAATCAGAGAATCAATTTTTATAATTTTCTGATTTTTCTTTGATTTATTATAATTATTTTAGTGAAAATGCTAGAAAATACATTTTTTTTAATTTTAAAATTACCCTAGGGCTTTAAAATTTAATATCTCATTAAATAGACCTAAGAAAAATATGGGGTTTGTTCCTAAGTGATTAAAATTCAAAATGTGACATTTTGGTGAATTTTATTATTTTTATGATTTTTATTATTTTTTAATTATTAAAATATTAAAATAATGCAAAAAATTAAATTTTTTAGAAAATTAAAATTTTAATTTCCTTAAATTCCCCTGATATCAGAGAGTCTCCAAAACCAATTTGGTGAATTTTTGAAAGGTATTTTGAAAGTTATGAATTTTTAAAATTTAAAATGGCTAAATGGCTTACTCAACCCATTTAGTAGGGCTAACCAAGTCCAATTGACTTCAAATTTTTATGGTGGGTTTTCTGATCCTAAAGTTCAGTGGAGAATTGATTTCAAGTCAATTTGATGTATGGTTAGCTATAATTAATTAGGGACCTATTTTGGGTGTTTAAGCCAATTAGGGTTATTTTAAATAAACTAATCCAAAATCTATTTTTCCTAGGGTCCCCTGGTCATAAGAGACATCACCAAATTTTCCTAGAATTTATCTCACAACATGCTAATTATTGGAATTAAAATACTCAAAACAGTAACATGAATTTGAAAAATCAATAACTTCTCATAGGGATGGCCTACGACTTTGGAAAATTCAGGGAATGTTTCCAAATTCGGAGGCTTGAAAGCCCATGGTCTCATGCCATGGTGAATTTCCTATATGCATGGAGAATTAAAAGAATGCAGAAGGTAAATAAATTATTAAAAATAAAATACTTGATGAAATTAAATGATTTCTTTTCCACATTATTCTCCTCACGTTCCACTGAGCAAGAGGGTATTTTTATTTTATTTTTCTGATTTTCCTACACAAAGTTATGGATTTTCCAAGTTACGGTAATTAAATAAATAGGAAAAATAACCTAATTTCCTACTTATCCACGCGGCGCCCTGTCATCCTCGGCATCTCCGAACGGCCACGCGGCGCGCCCCTATTCGACGCCACCTTCCGACGCAGCGCCACGCGGCCCGCGGTTCACGTATCATCTCCTGGTCCGACGCCATCTGAGCCGTCCGTCCACGCGTGTATTGAATGAACGACATCCGTTCATCGTCCTCAAGCGTCCTCACACGAGAGCCGTCCACACTAAATTCCTAATATCTCACTCAATACTCAATGGATTTTCGTGTTCTTATGCTCTATGGATTCGTCTTGAAGAGACGAATACATCTATACGGTGATCATGCATTGAAATTAAAGCATTTGAAATGGAGAATCTCCAGAAGCTCAGGATGAAGAATTAGCTCATACCTTAGCTCAGAGAAGTGTGGTTTCAATCTGAGGGTTGTGTCACCTTCGATTGGATCCCAGCAAGCTCTAGATAAAGTCTCCTGGTCGCAGTGAATCGCCTAGGTATGATTTCGACCACAGCCGATCACAAAGCTTGGAGGCTGGAGCAACTGGGTGGCCTGGAGAGGGGGCTTTTGCTGGTGGACTCCTTCCCTTGGTCTGATGAAGGTGTAGGACCAATCAATTTGAGGATTGATCCACTGTGGAGAAGTGTCCTGGTTTTGGGTGGAATTTTGGTCGAGAAATTGGGTTCGTTGGTGGGGATTAGTGCAAATTGTCACTTGGGGATCAAGCTGCTCTAAGTATGGAGAGTGCTTCGGAACAATTTTGGCGGGGTTTTAGTAAGATGCAGTTCAGCACTTCACATGACCGAGAGGGGTGGTGTTTAAATAGGAGAGGGTGGAGGGCCTCCCGGGGAGAGTTAGGGCTTGGGATCGAGTTGCTCTTGGCAAGAGAAGAACAGCTACAATGGCCAGCTGGGGATGGGGCAGCTCGGCGGTGAGAATTCCAAGTTTGGGCTCACATGTGAGCTCTCGGCTCAGTGGTTTCCAGCGGTCGTGGTGGCTAGCCGGCCAGGGTCAGGTCACCCTCAAGGTCAGGGAGGTCAGGGCTGGGGCTTAGTGAAGTCAATTTGCCATGGACATGTGTAAAGGAGTTGAATTGAAATGGAATGGGGGAGGAGCTTATTTTGGGTTCAAATGGGTCAACCCACCTTTTGGGCTTGGTTCACCTCCCCATGGCTGATTTGGGCTGAGGGAGGATCAGATGGATCAGCTAGGAAAGGGTGGAGAAGTCACTATCCATGAATATTTTGATTAAACATGGATTAAGGTGAAGCATTAAAAGGGTTAAAACCTTTTTAAGGGGGCTTAAAAGATGCTCCTCCTTTTGCCATTAATGGCTTGATCACATGTCAAACCTTCCATGGCTTCACGTGGCTTGTCCATGGCTTGCATGGCTAGTCTTTGGCTTGGGGAAAAGCTTGGTCAATTTCATGAAAATGGATTTAAGAAAATTTTGGTAATTTGATGGGAATTTGTATGAAGCTTGATTTGGAATGGTTTGATGATGATTTTGAGACTTAGGGGTGATATCAATTAGAGGTATGATGAAAAGAAATTGCCATGTGGGCTTTAGGGCCAAATTTGGGCTTTTATATTTGGTGAAAATGGGCCTTTTAAAGTGGTTTAGGGAAGTGGGCTTTTGGATTTTAAAATGGATTTTGGGATGAAATTTTGGTAAAGGCTTGGGCCAAATAATTGTTGGGTTTAGCTCATAGATGTGTCATGAGTGACTTGGAGCAAATTGGGAGTGATTTGGGTTTGAATTGGGTTGAATTTGGGCTCCTTTGGTGAATGGGCCAATATAGGTCAAGTTGGGCTAGCTTGGGCCAATGTTGGGCTAGGGTTGAAATTGATGTAAAATTAATGTTGGGAAATGTTTATGGGAGTGTTTCAAAGAGGTTTTGACTTTGGTTGGGCTTTGATTTTGGGGTTTGGGCTCATTTGGGTTAGGTTTGGGTTTAGGTCAAAATTGGGCCTTTTAGCTTTGGGTCGAATTTGAGTGGGGTTTGGGTCTAAATGTTGGGTAAATCATGTTAGTGTTTTGTTTGTGGGAATGTTAAGGAAGATTTAGAAAAGATTTGGGGTTAATTGGAGTTGAATTGGGTGAGTTTGGGTTAGGTTTGGGTCATGGGTCCAAATTGGGCTTTAAGGCCAAAAGTGAAATTGGATCCAAATGTCAATCAAATTGGACTTGGATTTGGTCTAGATTGGTGTTGGGAATGTTGAATTGAAGTTTAGAATTGAATTGGACCAGAATTTGGGTCAATTGGGTAGGTTTGGTTTGACATTGGGTTCACTTAGGGTTAAAATGGGTCAAATTGGGGGTTTTGATAAAAGTAGGGTAAATTGATGAAATTGGCCCATGGTGTAGTTGAACAAAATGAAATTAGGAATATTTGGGAGTTTCTGGAATTTTCTGGGAATTTTCTGAATTTTTGATTTTTGGGTCAAGAGGGGTATTTTGGGTATTTGGAGGGTATTGGGAGGTATTTTTGGAATTTTTGGTATTTTTGGCTATGAATGATCAATTTGAGTAATGTGGAAATGTTTGGAATTGGTTTTGAGGAATTTTGGGTGATTTAGGATTTCTTGAAAAATTTGGGTGATTTCAAGGGTTTTGGGTAGGCTAGGCGGGGTAAGATCCCGGGGGTCAAAAATTGAAAATTTGGAAAATTGAAGATTGAGTGAATGCAAGTGGAATGAAATCATTTTGGTTGAGCCTTGAAGCTATATCAAGCTCACATGAGTCATGAAGGGACTCATTTGAGGCATTCATTTATGTTGTTCCTAACCCTCTTAGCCGAGGGCTTAGGGGTTAAGGACCATCCATGTGAATCACCTACATGAGTCAGGAGGTCAAGTTAGGTATGGGTGTGATTTTAGGAGGTGTGTGAAAGTGTAGTGCATAAATGTAGTGTATGTGTAAGTCAGCCCCTCACCAGACCAGGCCACCAGGGGCGATCCTGAGGCCGAAGAGTCCTATAGGAACTCATCCTTTAAACTTCCACATTTGATTTCAACCCTCTAGGTGATTAGGGGTCTACGATCAAGTTTGTGGAGTTTGCAGGGAGTTAAGAAGTGGTTTGAACTTCTAAGTGGTGGGTCCCAATTATAATCCTCTAGGATAGTCAAAGGAAAAAGCCTAAGGCTAGATCCTAAGTACTAAAGAGAAGAAGAGAAGACCTCATCAAAAATGAGGTCAACAGGGATCCTGAATTGTGGCTTCTTTTGATTTAAGGTTGCTGCTTCTTGCTTGATCTCTTGTTCTTCTTCAGAACTGTCTTCCCAATCAATATTGATGGCTGGTTTCCTCTGTCCAACTGTCCTAACGTCTCTGCCACGACCTCGTCCCCGGCCTCGACCTCAGATGCGAGCTGTGGAGAAACCTTCACCATCTCGCCGTAAGGGAGTGGTGAGTAACTGTTGGACTAGAACTTCAGGTTCTTCGTCATCCCGAACTTCCTTTGCTTTATTCGTTATGGTATCTCTGGAGAAGATTGTTTTCTTCGGGGGTGCGTAATAAGCTGCATCTTCATGGATTCCAATCTCATGTACGAAGAATGGTTGTAAGTCACCTTTGATGCACTTCGTTCCCCTTCATCGTAGTATTTGATGCACTGATGTAGAGATGATGGTACCATTCAGTTTTCATGTATCCATGGTCGGCCCAGTAGAGCGTTGAATGACGTTTCTGAATCGATTATGTGAAATTTCGTGGTTGTCTTTGCTAAGTCACCGGTCTTCATTAGCAGTGTTATTGATCCGAGGGCTCTTTCTCCTTTCTGGTTGAATCTTCTTAATAACATTTTGTCCGCTTCGAGCTCGCGAGCATCAATTTCCAAGTATGCTAGCGTTCGAAGATTCATTATATTGATTGATGCTCTTGGATCCACCAATACTGCGGAGAGCGTAAACTTCCCGATTATGGCTCGAAATATACAACGGTCGGTTGTGGTTCTACGTCCCGAGTAGTAGGTCATTGTCAGTGAAGGTAACACCTCGTCGTTCCTTTAACGAGCAAACCTCATCTAAGGAATCTCCGGTCATTTGAGCTAAGCAAATTTCCGGATCAATTAAGGCCTTGATCGAGCTTCTCTCATCTCCTTTGATAAGATGAGAGCGTCATAGATGCTTAGTTTGGCCGGTAGTTTCCTAAGATGGGCTAGCACGTTGTAGTCCACTTTATTTCCATGTGTCTCGATTTCTTCCCGAATGAGTATTTCTTCTGCGAGGGTTGGTTCTTCCTGAACAACCACCTGCTTTCCTTTGTCCTTTGGACCCATTCTCGGAGGTAGAACTCTTCCACTTCTTAAGTTGACTTCTGTAATTTCTTCTGAATCCAGTATTGAGTTTGCTGGTGTCTCCTCTTGAATAGGAATGACAGGTTCTGGATTAGCTTCAGAATCTGAAGGCTCTAGCTCTATTGTGGCTGGAGCTCCTCGAAACTCACAAATAGATTCATTGCTTGTTGAACTCTCGTAGCCTCCCTGATGGATGTCTTCTTTGTCATTGTGATCATCGAGATTGTGTATGATTTGAGAATTGTTATTTGTATCGGAATCGATGTCCGGATTAGGTTGGTTGTCGCTAGTCACGTAATCATTAGAAACAGTCAAAACGTAGCCAACGCCATAACCCTTATCATTATAAGATCCCACCGGAGTGAGCGGATAATCATACGAGTCGGAGGTTCGAGGGATTTCTCCCCGAATCGGAAACAACTATCCTAGGATAAGCGGCCCTAGTCCAGCCTTAAGAGCCTCGATCTTTTCTTCTTCATCGATTTTCTTCTTCTCTTCAATCGTCTCTTGTTGAGGCGGTTCTTCTATCGCAAGTGATAGTGCCGACTTGACAGGTTTCGAACTCTGAATTGAGGCTCGCACCGAAGCGGTTTGGATGTGATCCAAAATCTTCTTCGAAGACTTTGTCCAAGTGGTAGTCCATCCATCATCAGTCGCATAAGGATCTATCGGAACAATAAGATCCGTCGAGATAACATTGACGGAACCTCCTTTCTGGGGTTCCTTCATGTACTCCTTCGGGATCGTTATATTCCCTTTTCGAAGATTGTCATTGAGCCAACTTTTGAAGGTAATACAATCTTCTATCTTGTGTCCAAGCATCCGGTGGTAAGGGCAAAAGTTGGGATCACCTTTCTTGTCGACTTCTTCGGTCTCTTAGGTTCCGCGGTTGGAAATGCGGAGTCTTCATCGGACCGCGGAACATTCATTCTTGAACGGATATTCCCCGCTCGAAGCTCCTTTAGCGTACGTTGTGGATGAGGCGGTTGTTCATACTTGTTGAGATGACTGATAGTCGGAGTCGAGGTTGCTTGGTAATTCGTTGAGTTTGTTGTGAACGTTCGGCGGTATTTGTATTGGTGCGCTTGCCTTTATCGATTCTCTGCGACGATCCCGGACTTCTTTTCAAAAGTTTTCACGGGCTTCGTTTGTCTTTTTTGTCGGTGAAACTTAATTGCTTCGCCTGCTCTTGCAAGCTTCCGGCCTTGCTTAACAACTTCTCGAAAGTCTTAATAGTAAATCCCTTTAGGAGAAGTGTTATCGGGCCATGAATGCTCTTAAGTAAAATGCCGACTGCATGTTGTTCTTGTAGTTGTGGTTCACACTTCATACTTAGATTCCTCCATCGAAGTATGTAGTCCACCAAAGTTTCGTTCGGCTTCTGCTTCTCTACCACTAAATCACCTATAGTGATGTGGTGCTGAGCTCCAGCAAATCTCTTGATGAAGAGGTTCTCCAATTCTGAAAATGTCTTCACCAAACCGTTCGGTAATTTCGCATACCAATCAAAGGCAATCCACGACGAGTCGGCGACAAGCTGTCGGAAGAGTAAAGCATCATTTCCGCCGGCATTGCAACAATCGGCACGAAAATGTGCAACATGCTTGCCGAGGGTTTTCGGTTCCATCAAAGGTCTTGAACGAGAGGTGGTACAAAGCCTTTCGGATATTGGACAGCATCGAATTCTTCAGGGTAAGGTCTACCCGTCTGAATGGATGTCCCGCTCTTTGATTGTGCCAAGGCTCATCGCACCTGCTGTTCCACCATGCTCTTGATATCCTTTTCCGGAATCATGCTTTGTGTTGCATCCTTCTTTAATTGATCATCCCCGTTGACGGACGTAGTCTCCTTTCCTCCGTCTACAATGTGAATAACTTCTGGGGGTGTTTCTCTTTGGGATTGAACCTGACTCTGGAGAGTGGCTAGGGCTACAACCATCTCTTCCATCCTTTTTGCCATTTGGGTGATCGTATCATCTTTCTCTTGAAGCTGCCTTCTCATTACTTCCGGCTCCTCTCTTTCTACGGCTGCAGGGGCACCTTGTGAAGCTGACAAAGCTCGTGTTTCAACCATGTTAATTTCTGCATATTCATCATCCATGAACTCTGACGAGTCAACTTCATCTCCGAATTTCTCTTCTCTTTCTCTTGCTAATCGCCGAATATCAGTTCTTAGCTTTTCCATAGCATCTTCTAGTGGTCTTTTCTGTACATCTTTGCAGTTGTCATATGATAGCTGTCGGGTTTCTTTCTCATGAGTCCCCTTCACTGCGGTAGCGCTTTCTTCGGACTCAAGTCTCCTGACGAGACTTTCCTTCTCAGGTTGATGTTTTAATCTTAATTGCCCGGTAGTGGGACGCCATACCATCCTCCTAGCATCAGAAGGTCTGGGACCGGAT